>OZ008371.1:86983078-87488135 GCA_963931995.1 Phaonia tiefii | reverse complement strand
GCTTTCAACAGGTCACTTTGCTTTAGACATATCTTTCAGCTAACGGATATTTCCATATAATCAATATTTGTCAACAAAGCCAGTGTTGCCATATTAATTAGTACTTAAATTTGGCAATCTATTACATTAAGTATTTGAAATAACAGCGTTTAAAAAATATGTAAAATTCCAGATTTTTCAATGATGATACTACATGGTAAACAACTATGACAATTGAGCTACTATAAAAAAAAAAACTAGTTCACATATCCAGGAAAAATTTTAGATTTCATCTAATTTAAGTGTTTATTTGTCGCATAACATTCAGAAAGGTTTTTTGTGAATTTTCCTTCAAACTGCACACCATCCAAAACCATACCTTATATAAATTATAAAATTAATTTTTAAGTAGCAAAGGTTGATACAAGCCTAAACTCTTTGTTATATTATACTAATAAGAAATTAAATGTTTATATTAATAAATGAATAAATTGAATTGAAAAAAAAGTGTTTATTTGTTAATAAAGAAATAACATTTGGAAATTTGAATGTCACTGCCGTGACACTGTGCGACGGACACGAGCGGGACGTGACAAGCAACACCACCGCTCAGGATACAACGGGCCTAGTCGACCGATGATGCTGCCAATGTACACAGTAACGACATTCATTTGCAACAAATTGCATCGGCCAGACGACCTAGGTTTGGCAGGAACCGATAGCGACCCAGCCAAACACTGTTTATGTCGTCGCAGGAAATCCAGGAATTGTGTAATTTTTACTAGTCACGATGTTTTGAAAGATCTCCGGCCCCAGAATCATATCAAATGTGAAATTCCGAGTCCGCCATGACGAATCCAGCAAAGTGGGTATGAATAGATTCTGGAACCGGCTCCGGTGTTGAGACCACATTAATCAAATCCGTCACTCGTGACGTAACAGCCAACTCTTTGGATGTCTTATTTGGCATTTCCAGAATCAGGCGACAGTAGGAATCCTGTACCGCCAACCTACATCGTTGTACCGGCTGCCCAGCGTACAAACGTCAATTAAGGCCCTGGCGGAAAAAGTGGACCCTCGATGCACCACTTAAAGGCATGCTTGTTCCTGGTGGGAGCGACTCTTTTAGGCGGCGTGGCTTAACTTTCTCCACTGTCGGCGGTTGCTGATTATTGAGCAGACGGCTGGGAGGGGCTGGAAGATTTATTTGGACGCGACGGGCAAGTATGAGGCAACGGTGCTGACTCGGACAATCATGGGTTACGAGGGTGCGAGGAAAACATTTTACGCACCGCTCGCGCTTTTTTCTCGGCCCCCATAGCTCTAAACTTAAAACAATTACGCAACAGGTCATTGCGTCGACACAGTGGGCAAGATGCCTTCCCGGACTGCAGCACACCGTTTGCCGCTCACGACAATGCCGGAGTAGCTGGGTTCTCTTCCGGTAGCAAAGCTGCAGGCGCAATATCCTCTGCCGCGATGTTAGCGCCACCGATATCTCCTCGTCGGTCAGCATGGGTGCAACCTCATAATCCGAAAGGTCGCCGAAGGGTACGAATGACGACAAGATCGTCTATCGCGATGTACCGCTGTGGAAACAACTTACACTTATATCGGTTTTGCACACCAAACTAATGGGAAAGGGCCTTCAAATTCCTATATCGATTCACTAGATCTCAGGGGTGATCGTCGATAGTGGGATCTGGCGGATCCCTATCGAAAGTGACCCGAAGTTAACGCAACAATTCCACACGGATTGCCCGACATAGGACTAAGTGGCCAGAAATCAAACAAGCCTCTATGCGAGTCAGTACCGTCGAAAACTCTTCAAATGTATATTTAATACCCTGTGAATGCTTTCGGAACTCTTTACCGCTGCTTACCTGAGCCCGCCCATATGGGGTGTCCCCGTTGGAATGAAATTCCAGGACAAGCACTGGTAAGACGGGTCCGAATCGATCCGCAGCGACATTCTTGTAGAACGATATGAAGTTAGTATCGTTGTCAGAAATCGAGGGCAGCCTCGGCGTTCTATGAACCTATAGAAATGGCTTTAGTGGAGAAGCAGACAAGAACACAGATGTAGCGCTTAGTGAACTTCGTTGATCTGCAAGCAGCGATCTTTTTGTCCAAAGGCCCTGCAAAGTCTATTCCGCAGACGGAAAACGCCCTCTCAACGGTGGTCCTCTCTGAAGGAAGAGCCGCCATGATTTGGGAGCAAGATCGTTTTCGATCCAAAACACATACATATTTTGCATTGATGAACTACAGACATTGATGAATATAACAATATTATATGCCCATGATTCGCAGCATCAACTGAATTCCTCCATGGAACGATATCATATGGACAAACTCTAGTAATAAGCGTGCGAAGCGACTATGATATGGCAAAATTATGGGATACTGTTCCGATACTGCGCAAAAAGGGCGATTTCACCAGGCTGTCATTAAGGCGCATAACACCTTCGACATCCAGCATTGGATTGAGGTTACCAAAGCAGTCTTGGGATCCAAAGGCTTATTATCAAACAAACATTGATATTCACTAGCAAAGTTGGCTTCTTGAGAAAGAATCGCCAAGCGGAGCTTGACGGCTTTAATCTCATTCCCGGAAACAGTCGAAACTCCGTAACAGTATGGACATCGACACCTAAACATATACGCTATTACGTGCATTGCCCTAGGTAGGGCAGAAAATCTATCAAGAACATCCTCGTAGATTTCAAAAATGACACGTGCGTCTTGACAGGCCTTAGCTCCATATCTGTCTCTAGTTCCAATGTTGTTTATCTTCTCATGTTGTTTATCTTCCCAATGTTGTTCATCTTCTCGGAGACAACGTGGCCCATGCTAACAAAGGTCCGAAGAAGCAAGCTCAGCCGGAGTAACTCCCCGACTTCCCAGATCGGCGGGATTATCCTCGGAACGTACATGGAACCAATTATCACGAGCAACGTTCTCTTGAATTCTGCAAACCCTGTTCGCGACAAACGTTATCCATGTGGACTGAGTTCTTCTCAGCCAGCAGAGAACTATCGTTGAATCCGTCCAGCAATAAATTCGATGTGAGTCTATTCCAATTTCCTCACGAGTTGACTTCAAAAGCTGCGATGCCAAAACTGCACCAGAAAGTTCCAGCCGAGGCAAGGAGATCGATTTTAAAGGCGCCACCTTCGTTTTACACGAAAGCAGGCTGGTGTGTAGACTCCCGTTCGACACCGGCGTATGCCTTCTCCGAGGCCTCTGAAAAAACATGCAGTTCGGCGACTGCCGCGGGAGTATATACAGTCCACCTCGGAATTCGAATGGAGTTCGCCTCTGTATTCGCACGAACTTCTGCCACTCTCTCTCTGTGGCGTCCACCAAAGCATCCTCCCACTGTATGTTGTCCGTCCAGATGCGCTGCATGATGATCTTCGCAGGCACTACCACTGGGCCTAACCACCACCCCATCGCATCGAACAACCTTGCGATGGCCGACAACACTTCCCTCTTCGAATGGCTAGACTTCTGAGGGAGAGGACTGACGTCGAAATAGAAAGAGTCCGCATGGGCGTTCCAACGAATGCCCAATGGCCTAGAGCTGCTGGATTCCACAAACTCGAGCATTAACCAAAAATTCGGGGGGAAACCCGCTCAAAATGTCGCAATTGTTCGAATGGCCAAATAGGGAGCACAATTCACACCTAAAGTTACCGTGAGCAACTTATAATCTTGAACCGCCTCATCCCTACAACTTCTATACAAGATTTTCTGGAGCCTAGTGTGAGCGAAATTTACCCTTATTTGTCGATACATTTGAGTAATGTCACAATTGAAGACATATCGGAACAGACGCCAACGTAAAATGAGCAAACTCAAATCCTGCTGCAGTGTTGGGCCAATGTGCAAAATATCATTAACCCTTCGAAGAGTGAGTGGTCTGACGTTCATGGTTGTGTGACAAGGTCCGCAGGGACCTATTTTTTTATGCTTTTTGTATGAAAAATTTATTTTTAAATTATTTTATTTAATTTTTTTGTTCATATCATAACTTAATTAAAACATAAATTTTAAAAGCTACTGTTGTTGAGCGTGCTCCGCGTCTGCCACGCCCTGTGTGCAGGTGTATCAGCGATGCAGGACTGTGCTGTGTTCTCTATAGCAGTAGGCCCTCGTTTCCGCTGCCGACCGTACTCAGAACGGCAAAGGTGACATGACGGTCTATTCGTCCTAGACGCAAACGACGGTGCATCGGCTTCTACCGGTCTTGATATGATCTGAAATGAAAAAAAAAGTGTTCTTTCTTACCCTGACATCAAATGCTTCCATCGCATTCCGCATCCTTGGATATGTGGTTATACGGCTATTGAGGGCACGTTCCTCTATATTTGGCATGGCCAACTGTTTCGTTAGAAGTAACAGGAATGACCGCCGTCTGTCACTCCTGCTTATCGGCTTCATTTCGTTACAAATTGTAAAAGCAACCAATGCAGCGACGTCCACCATATTATAGAACATGGCCAGTGACCATCGTCGATCGCTTGCATGTGTACGTGCCAAGCATCTGGTCCATTGTATCAACGCCGGATTTGTTGGCGTTGTAGTCCAATATGGCAAACGGTTTCCGCTTCTTACTTTGCTCGTCGACACCGCAAGTGTAGTGCAGTGTAGACAGAACGTTCACTGGTTTATTTTTTGATGCATATGAGCACAGCGCTATGTCCCCTTCGTTGAACCCGAACAATGTGCTGTTGATGGGGCGCTTAGGGTTTTTCTGATGGATGCTTAGGGTTCTTTTGAAATCTTCTGAAACATATGCGGTCTTCCTCCTCATCAAAATACGCGCCAAATCCAGTGTTGTAAAGAAGTTATCCGCGTATATTGTGCGGCCTGCATCCAAATATTTTTCCACAAGTTAAAGTACTACGTTCTACCCTTGATTCACTTCACGTTCTGGGTTAGGCAATTTGCCGGCACAACCACCATACTTTCAGACCATACTTAGCCGGCTTCGACCTCTGTACGGGTACAACTGCTCATCAACGGTCAGTGCATCGTGCGGAGTGTAAGCTGCTGCCAAGTTATACTGCAACATTTGCCAAATGTCATCGATAGCCACAGTTTTGCTGTTGATAAGTCGCTGCTGTCGAGTATTTCCATTGTCGAATCGCATGAACTGTTTTATGCACAAAAAGCGATCGTATGACATTGCAGCTTTGTATATTGGACAACGCGCTGAGCCCCATAACTCCGTAGCAGGTTCACCATTCGATTTGGTGAGTCAAAATAACAGCCAAATGGTATCAAATTCTTTGACAGTCAATGGTTTCCATTCTTTTTTGTTCGTGGGATTTGCCAAATTCCATGCAGCTGTAACTTCCCTGCCTTTACGATGTGTTTCGCGTGTTGTGATGTACGCTATGTCCTCGCTGATGATTGATCGAAATATAGTGTAGGGGTCATGTACAGTTCCTGATGGTCCTGGTTTCCTTCTTGTGAAGTCGACCACGTTGTGAACACAAATACGAGAACTCGGTGGTGCTTTTTTACACCATTGGGTGCCATCTTTAGAAATGTAGTAGTTCTCACTTGTTTGCGCTGCATCATTTTCTTCCTCTTCGTCGTCATCAATATCTTCATTTATGTCTACGTGTCCTTCAGTTTCGGCACCCGACTCTTCAGCGGATTGGTATGTGCAGTCGTTATCAACCTCACCTTCATGACCAAGTGCAGAAACATCAACTTCATCATCCATCTCTTCATCCATATAGTCTGCAAATCTAATATCAACTGCACGCCTTTCATCCGCACTCATTTGCTGGTTACGTGTACTACGACGTACAACCATTTTAGCAATGTTTAAATTACTTTCATCTGCTATTTGTATGTTTTTATTTTATTTGTACTACAATTTCACACACGATATTACTGTTCACTGTCTAAACATTGTATGATTTGATTTACGAAATGGGAACCTCTTACATATATACTCTTTCGTATGTATACCTGTGTTCTAGTTTACCTGGCTGCTTGTACAATGTACACATGCACATGTGTTTATTTAGGGATGAAGTAAATTAAAAAGAACTGGTTTGTTATGCTTTCAAGGAAAGGCACAATAAAAAGAAAACAAAAAGTAACAAGAATTCAAAGAACACATTAGTGATGTGTTCAAACAATAAAAAAGTATAATGATGCCAGAAGAAGGTGCATTTATTAGTCATTTCATGAAAATGAAGTACAAGGTCCCTACGGTCCTTGTCACACGTCCACGTACTAATTTCATTAAAACCTCAATAAAAACTAAACTATTGGTCGGATGCCTTGATTTTTTTTATTCTCTCCAAAATTGACAGGGTAACTTTTGGCGTACCCTGTCCTGGCCGAAAGAGGAGTAATTTCAGTTTGAAAATGAAAAGGTCCATTTTCACTCATCAAACGGTTAAGAAATTTGCCACTCGAAGTCTTATTGGATGCATTGAAAACAACTCGCCGTTTTGTGGTTTGCCTATCCGGCTTAATAACGGTATGGTGTGGGAGGTAGCACACACTGGTGTCACCAGCATGCGACACAGCTACTGGTCTCATGTGACCCTTAGCCTAGTCCAACACTACTTCGTCGTAGACAGCCTTAACCTCCGGTATCGGTATGAGCGAAAATTCGTTCCTGTAAAATTGTGCTAATACGTTCGAGCGGGATTCCCCTGTTTATCATCCGATATGAGGGGAAGACTGACGACATATCGTTCCTCAACATGACTGTAGGTAGTATTTTTATATAAGTTCTCGCAATACTTGTCAGCCGGCGATAACATTCTTCTTTTAGGTGTTTCCTCCAGCTCCCAGAAACGTAGCAACGTCTTGTTCAGCTCATCCTCCCTCATAGTCTACCGTGGTACTAAACGCGCGAATATGTGTCGCAGGTATGGGCCCGGTAATAATCCATCCAAATACTATGTCCGGAGCGAGTAGAGAATCTGCTACCAGCTGAATTGACAAAATATCCAGCTAATCTAAGCTATGTCCCTAACCTAGTCCCTATGAAGTAACGTGTGATGTAAATTGAACAATTATGCTTGTTGTTACACTCCTTTGCTTCATGTGAACGCGGAGGTGCTAAGCTTCTTAAAACGAAAACATGAGCGGAGGCTACGAGCTTGTTTCGGACACAAAATACAATTGGTATAATGGCGCGAGGCTCGTGTCGGAGAAACATTGCTCGAAGGCTTCGTAGAAACCTCTGCATTAGAGTAATGTGTCCTCACTATCTTATCACCCTGTTTGTTGGTCGTCGTGCTCATTATACCGCGTTGGCAATCCATTGTTTGGATTCTCCCTGAAAGAAAAATATCCAAATCTCTCCACGTGGATATGGAAGTCTTGTCCCTAATGCACTGCTCCCATAGGGTGATCGTGATTTTGGGCAAGCGCTGCATACAAAGGAAAACTAATATCGGGTCCCAGTCCCTCATGTATATTTCATACACAGCCAACGCTGACAAACATCCATTGATGGACCGCTGTAGGGTCTTTAAGCCCGTGCTGGGCACCTGCTCTACTGATGGACTGCTGAAAAGCTTCCTCAGCTGTTCATTCACCAAAATGCGCGGTTTCTCGTACGTGGTCTTCAATTCCCTCCATGCATGGAGGAAACTACTATTAGTGAGCAGAAATTTTGCCACGATGTCCCGAACCTCGCCACTGGTTTTCCTAACCAGGTGGCATAATCGCTCGATATCACTCAAACGAGAGTTGTCCCTAAATGTGGCCATGAAAGAAAATCTCCTTTAAAAATATGCGTGCACATGGAGGAAGATTTAAATTGTGCACCACGTCCTGTACTGGGGTCATCGAAACATGGCTCCGAGAGCCTACACTCGAATGTATAAAAATTTCAGAAATACTGCTACTCCGACTTATTTGCGCCATTAATCCGGCTTGCGGAACTTGGGTTAAGGCCGGTTCGAAAGTCTCCATCGGAAGGATTTCCTCTAAATCTCCGGCAACTTCCTGTCGTGAACTGCGAGAAGGTGTTTTGTCATCTGTTTTCCTCCCGCATCGAAATTCTTGCAATGTTTCATTAATAGCCCCAAGACCGCGAACGTAGGCATCATAGGATGCATCGTATTTCCCTCAGCAGCATCGATGTCCCCAAGTTCGCGTGTTCGCAAAAGAGTCAATGTGTTTCAGCAGATTCTCATAAGTCGTAACGACTCATTTCCAAAGCTTCTTGACTTCCACAGAATGTATCTCCAAGTAATACAGCGTGAGTTGGTCCTCTCTAATAGCCCCGAATTTTGCCTCAAATTTCACCAAACTATCGGAAGGCCTTATAAAGAAATTCATATTAAATTGCGAGAAGATAAAATCAATTCGTTGAACAAAGCGAAGAAATTTAATGAATCGTATACGAAATGTACTGAAAACGTAAAAATTTCCCGATCCTTATAGTCCACACTGTGGCCCAAGGGGTATATGCCTTTATTAGCCGATCGAATTAACTTGGCCTCCAATTTTTTGCAAGCGTTGAAAGTACTATAACTTGACCAACCCCTTCGTATGTTCAAGCTAATTAACCAAAAAGAAAAAAAAACAATAAAATCGATCAAATATATGGGTTCGACAATAGGGTATGGGTAATACAAATTCTTCCACTTGTAGAAACACAGACCAATTAAGTTTAGGTAAGTTTAAATATGGGACTGTCCGTGGAGGTGGAAAGTTTCTGATTGCCATTCACTTGGGAGTGGCCAGAAATGATTCCTTCATTTGGCAGTCCAAGCAGCTCACTACTTCCACGCAGTATGTCCTGGGCAATGGCTTTTCGGAAACCTCCGTTAGCTAGCTAGAGTGAGAAGGCGAAACAAATGAGCATCAAATCAGGTATAGTAGGTGACTGATGTCACTGAAGCTCATCAAACAATCTGGCATATTCTTTTGTCCTTAGAAGGCGGATGAGCCAAACATACGGGCCAACGGCGGATAGAAACTAAAAGAAGAAAATCCAGGTTCAACATATCGCATCCTGGTCAGCGTCTGATCCATAATGGGCGGCTGCAATCAAATATCCTGGCAGTAGGTAAAATGCAAAAACCCGGTGGACTGGGTTTGCCTCCGTTCATAATGGCAGTGAAAATACAAAAACGAAAGAGAAAACATAAACAACCCCTATTTGTTTACGACCCCCGCAAACGTTATAAGGACCACGATTTACGGATATGCACCTGGAATGTGAAAACTCTATATAGATCCGGTGCAAGTATCCAATTGGCAGATGTCCTCGAAACTTATAAGGCTGGCATTACCGCTATCCAGGAAATACGATGGACAGGACATGGCTGCACACGAAAAAGAAACTACGCCATATACTACAGTTGCCATGAGAAAAAACATGAATTTGGTTGCGGATTTGTAGTTGGCAAACGACTACGACATCTAGTCTCTAGGTTCAATCCTGTAAGTGAACGTATAGCCACAATCCGTATAAAAGCGAAATATTTTTATATTTCCCTAATTTGTGTGCATGCCCCGACAGAAGACAAAGATGATGATGCCAAAGACATATTCTATGAGCTCCTAGAGGAAACGTATGACCGCTGGCCCTGGCCATGACATTAAGATTGTACTAGGAGATTTTAATGCTAAAGTAGGCAGGGAGAATGTGTTTCATCCAACTATTGGCAATTTCAGTCTACATGCTGACAGTTCCGAAAACGGTATGAGACTGATTGACTTTGCCGCGGAAAAAAACATGGTCATTTGTGGTACAAGATTCCAGCATAAAGACATAAAGGCTACTTGGGTATCCCCTGATGAAAGAACGAAGAACCAAATTGATCACGTGGTAATTGATGGAAGGCACTCATCCAGTGTAATGGACGTACGAGTGATCAGAGGAGCTAACATCGATTCTGATTACTACCTGGTAGCAGCATAGGTTCGCACAAGATTAAGTAGAGCGAAAATCGTACGAAACCAGACGCAGAGAAAGCTAGACATCGGAAAGCTGCAATTACCAGAGGTAGCCAAAGCCTACTCATGGAAGCTCTCGCAACTTTTGGCACAGAACCCACCCCCTCCTGATGACGATCCTGAAGCGCAGTGGAAACCCATATCCGACTCTATAAAAACTGCCGCAACAACCGTACTTGGGTTTGAAAACCCGCTTCGCAGCAGACCATGGTACGATGAAGAGTGTCGCATTGCAAATGATGAAAAGAACGCTGCACGCATGGCAATGCTTCAGTCAATTGCAACGCGAGCTGCGACTGAGCGGTATAGGGAGAAAGAAGGAAGAACAGAAGGAAGAACAAAGCCCGAAAATTCTACCAAAAAGTCAAAAACGGAACTAATGTAAAGACAAGTACGGAAATCTCATCGCATATGTGCAGAGTATGTTGGGAATATGGAGAGATCATTTCTCTGCGCTATTGGTACCTGAGGTATCCAATGACGAGACAATCGACCAAAATTTGGACGACGACGTCGATTGCCCCTCTCCTAACCAAGACGAGGTCAGAACAGCTATTGCCTAGCTTAAGAACACAAAGCCGCAGAATCCGATGGATTACCGGCGGAACTGTTTAAGGCTGACTGCGATGAGCTGATAAGGTGCATAACAAACTTTGGTTGATGAATTCATGCCCGGCGATTGGAGTCTCAGTGTACTATGTCCCATATTTAAAAAAGGTGACCCGAGTCTCTGTGCCAACTACCGTGGAATAAGCCTTTTATCCATAGCATATATGGTTCTATCAAGCATAATGTGCGGAAGACTAAAACCAAATATCGCTGACCTGATTGGACCATACCAGTGTGGCTTTAGGCCTGGAAACTCGACAACCCACCAGATTTTCACGCTACGCCAAATCCTGGAGAAGACCCACGAAAAACAAATCGACACCTATGATCTATTTGTCGATTATAAGGCGGCTTTCGATAGCCCGATACAAGAAGAAACTCTACGAAGTAATGTCTGAGCTTGGTATTCCTGCAAAACTCATACGCCTTTGCAGGATGACCCTGACGAACACCAAATCCGCAGTGAAAGTTGGTAACGATCTTACCGAACCTTTCGAAACTAAGCGAGGCCTTAGACAAGGTGGCACTCTATTGTGCGATCTCTTTAACATCTTAATAGAGATTATTGAGAAAAGCTGCTGTCAACATACATAAAACCAACAGCAGCAAAAGTCACATGCTGGTCGCGTATGCTGATGATATAGATATCATTGGACGCACAGTTAAAATTAATGGTTTCAACGAGCAGGGCCTCCACGCGATTAGACCAAAGCGTGAACGTTGATAACCGTTATAATTTCTTGTTTACGGCAGTTCCGAGGTATATAAATTCGTCCACTTATATACCGCGGATCTGCCGTAAACAAGAACAACAACGTCAGCCTTGAGATAAAGCGGAGAATTGTGCTTGAGAATACTGTGAGCGTCAGAAGTAAACACAAATTTTTCGTTTAATTATTTTTGAATTTCGAAGCTACTGTTGGCTTTCCATACAAAATAATATTACAGGGTGCTATTGTACAATTTGAAGTTTTTCTACCAAAAACCGTTAAATCAAAAAATGGGGGAAACTTTACAGAAATCCCCCCAAAATGAAAATGCAGTAATTATTACGCGTCAAAAAAAGTAAACAGTGGCAACACTTACAACGATTTTATTATAACAGTATTTTATAACCTTAATTTTTTTTAAAAAATGTTGCTGATCAAGTGTTTCACTTTAGTAGAAACGTGTTAAGTTGCGTATTATCACTTAAAAATAACAAAAAACGTACAAAAGGAAAAAATCTCACTATAGGAAAGCAAATTGGCAAAATAGTGGGTAGGAACCACTGCACAATAAAAAAATTATTGATAAATTCGCCAAACACCATCTGGTTGACGATTTGCCGAAATCTGGACGACCAAAGCGACTCACTGACACAGAAGTTAGAGCTGCAGTAAGAGAAGTAAAAGCAAAAGCCTCAAGTGCAGTTAAAATAGCAGAAAACAAAACGCAGATCTCAGGGAAACCAGTAAGAGCACCCCACAAAAATGGTCTTCATGGAAGGATCCCACGCAAGAAGCCATACATATCTAAGGTGAATCAAGGCAAGCGGTTGAATTTTGCCAAAAAATACAAAAATTAGGCTTTTACTTTTTGGAAAAATATATTATACACTGATGAAAGCAAATTCGTAATTTTTGGTGCAAAAAAGCCACCAAAAATATGACGTACTAAAGGAGAAGCCTTCAACGAAAAGTGTGTTACCAACACAGTTAAACACGGTGGAGGCTCAGTTATGGTTTGGGGCTGCATCAGGTGTCGGTAATCTTGTTTTTATTGACTCAACCATGAACAAATTGGATTATTTAGACATTTTAAAAAACAATGTTGACCCCAGCGTCAAGAAACTAGGCTTGCCAGAAAACTGGATTTTTAACAGGACAACGATCCAACAAAGCACACGTCTAAAATTGTGAAGGAGTGGCTACTGTAGCGAACGCCTAAGACGCTTGATCATCCGCCGCAGTCTCCGGACCTTAACCCGATCGAACATCTGTGGGAACACCTTGATAGAAAAATCAGACAAAGGGTAATTTCAAACAAGGATGGTCTAAAGAAGGCTCTAATGGAAGAATGGAGCAAAATCTCTTCCGATGCAACAAGAAACCTTGTCCAATCGATGCCTAGGAGCATAAAAGAGGTTCTTAATTCCAAAGGAAAACAAACCAAATATTAAACTTCAAAAAAGTTAACTTTTTGTATCTACATTTTGTTACTTTATGGTTATTGTTTACTTTTTTTGACGCTTAAAATTTAGGGTGGTATTCTATAAGTCGTGAATCAGTAACTTCGCGTTACTTTTGTCGTTTTGGTAGTTTATAAAACGTTACAGCTTTTCGGTGACTACCTGTGTTGATTTACGTTATTTAATGGGTAGTTTATAAAACGCATCGCAACGTTTTTGATCACTTCACCTGTCAAATTGAACCCGCCACAGTTCTTCGCGTTAGTTGAAGAAATTACAAATTTAAAGAAAAATGTCGATCGAGGATAGGCAGATAGATGGAAGTATTTTACATTTCATTGTTGATAAATAGTTGCCAATTTTGGCTGAAATGCATTCGACGGATAGAGCTCAAACTAAATAATTCAAAATTATACTGTTTACGCACTGAAATTCTTATTTACAATAATAAAATTTGAAATGGAACGTTAAAATAAATAATGCGTTGCAAAACTATTATAATTACATTTAAACATTATAGACATCAGTTGATGTTGACAATAATAAACAAAAGAACCAATACATTGCAATCAATACATACCGCCAAATGGCACGTGTTTTTCAAAAGACAACTAATTTAATATAGATGGGGAAATTTATTGCGACATTGAACCCCAAAATAACATAGGTTTTTTACACATTTTATGTGAATATTGTTGGTATTTGGAGTATTATAAATATTAGCAATCTTAAAATCTGTTGATCTACTGAAATGGAGCTAAATTTTGTAATCTTTTTTATTCTGAGCATTTCACTCAAGATAACTTTTTCTGATCTATATTTTGATCTATAATTGTTTATTTTAGTTTGGCAACTCTATAAACCGCATATGTCAGTGACAGCTTTCGTAAACAAACGCAAGCGCGAAGTGATATATAAACTACCATTTTTTGACTTCGGCGTTCGCGTTGGCGTTTGCGTTAACGTTCACTTTCGTGACTTTTAGAATACTACCCTTAGTCTTATGTTATTTGAAGTGAATTTTTTTCTGGTTGCAGGCTGTTTTTGTTTTATTTTTATGTTAAGTTAGACTCTTACCAGAATTTAACTAAGAAACGAAGATCACCACTGACTGAAAAACTGTCCATTAGTAAATAAAATGTTAATTTAAAATATTTACTTTTTAGTTTGTGTTAAATACAAGTGTAATATTTCTATTAATATGAGAAACTGAGGTGTTTACTTTCTTCTGACGCTCACAGTAGAGGTTAGTTTTGGCTAAGCAAGCACTTTAGAGATAAACCCTCTCTCGAGTAACAAAAATTCCAGAAGTACCAGACTCTCACACAACCTGTCTTGCTTTATGGCGCAGAATCCTGGGTCTTATCGCAAGCAGATGAAACATCTGTAGGAGTCTTCGAGAGAAAAATACTCCGAAAAATGTATGGCCCTATAGTGCACAACGGCGAATATCGGCGACGTATGAACCATGAGCTGTATGAGCTAGATCCCGACCTTAACATAGTTAAGCGGAGCAAACTAACGTGATTGCCCTGGCTAGACCATGTCAGTAGAATGGATGAAGACGAACCAGCACGAAGGGTTTTCGAAACCAAATTCGAAGGAAGACGAAAAATAGGAAGACCAAGACTCCGCTGGAGGGATCAGGTTGACGAATCCTTGCGTACACTTGGTATTGCCAACTGGAGAGATAAGGCAAAATATCGAACTGGTTAGCGAAACATGTTATCTTCGGTTTGTAAGGTCCCTGACCCCTCGAGGTTGTTCGTGACCGGATAAGTAAGTATTTATTCTAGTTCAGATGATAAATCGCGATGACTCTATTTTAATTCACAGGCAAAATGTGATATTTTGAAATATTTTGATTTATACCTAATGATTTAATTTTAGATTTCGATATTAACCCTCTAACGGGTAAGGCAGCCTCAGGGCTGCCATTCGTTTTTCTCTCTTTGCGGTCTCAGAGAAAATGTTTGAAGAGTTTACTTTTTTCTCTTCTATTACTTACTATTCTATTTACAGTTAGAAACTAATTTGGTTGCGCTACAATGATTTTTGTTCATTCTGTGATCATTTTTGTGGAACACAACAGTGTTAGTGGAAAACAAATTATTGTGAAATAAATTTCAAATTCACTGGACAAAAAAACACACTTGGAGTTGTGCTGTTACCCTGAATAATTTTTGGTGAGTGGTTGTGGTATATTAGTTCAATATAAAAACAAAGTGATCGTGAAAAACAAAATAAGGTGCGATCTGTAGGCTAAATTCTAATAGCGGCCTCAGGGCACCCTTACCCGTTTATGCCAAATTTCGTGACTTATGCCATTTTCACAGAGATAACGTTATTTGTTATTGTATAGTGCATATTGCGGCAGAGAAATGGACGGAAAAAACATATTTCGCCGAAATAAAAGATTTAATCTTGCGGAATTGTCAGATGAATGCATTTTTACTGTTTTTTTAAATAAAATTCATATTATCAATGAAACTGCACCTGTCGTTTAATTTTGCTTTAAACTGGCAAGGATGCCCTCAGGCAGCCTTTAATGTTTTTCACCTGACGGCTCAAAAACCCGAAATTTCTAATTTCTGACTTCAAATTATATGTTTCTAAACCAAAATTCGTTAGGAAAAAAATTCCCGAACGTTTTACTTCAAAAACTAGCTTCTGCCAGTTAGAGGGTTAATGTTCTAAAATGTTATATCTAGTTCTTATTTGAACAATAAAAAATAAAAGTTATAAACAAAATTTAATTTTTCTACATTTGTTTTTGCTTTGAAAATTTTGATTAGTGTTGACTCTATTTCAACGCACACAACTATATGTGCCCGACAATAGGGTTCAAGCCGTTCAGGTCTTCAAACTTGTCGAACCACCCTCGTATGTACAGACCAATTGGCCCCTTTTACACGAGAACAATTGTGCATGCATAAATTTTGTTCAGTCGCTTTTACACGAGATTAATAATGCTTGCGTGTACGTATACATGGTTACGTATGGGTTAGTGTTTTGTAGTCATTTGGCATTTATGTACTTTTAGATAATCTGGATGTGTTATACGATATAGCAGCTCGTTTTGTTTATATTTTGCTATAAGCAAAAGCGTCTGTTCTCTACTCCACTGCTCCATAGTTATTTGGTGTGTACTCTCCAATAGTCAAAGAACGATTAAATTAGCTGCGGTTAAAATATTTAGCGAAAGCCGGTTTTAAATAAGTGCATATGAATTAGTTTTGTTCTTCTTAGTGCAGGTAGTCGCAATTGTTCTCGTGTAAAAGGGGCCATAAAGTTTATGTAAGTTTAAATGTATGTGGCCGACAATAGGGTGCAAGAAATGCAAGTGCTAAAACTTGTTCAACCACCCTCGTATGTGCAGACCAATCAAGTTTAAGTCCAAATGTATGTGGCCGACAATGGGGTGCACGCCGTTCAAGTCCTCGAACTTGTCGAACCACCCTCGTATACATAGACCAATCAAAATCGCCGATAACAAATATTACAAATGGTACTCTTATGTATACGCAAATCGGTATATGTATATATTTGGCGACAAATCGATTATCGAGTAATGTACAATCAACTTTATAACCCTATGGTCTGAAAGATTTACCGTAGGGTGTATTAGTCGTTAATTAGGAGAAGCCCACAATTGCCGAACCGATCAAGCAAACCCCGATGGAAAACAAACCACTTTATAATTTATCACTGATAATTGCGAATGATGCGAATCTAACCTGCACGACTCTTAATGGGTTAAAAACAAAGAAACAGCAGATTCGTACAGGGACAGAAAATAATTGTTATTATTTTTTTTCGAACGAAAAGGTTACGCAAAATTCCCTTTATCTGTTTTAGGGAATTTTTAACCATTATCGTAAGATATATAGTATTCTGATTTCCTTAACCAATATAACTGAGATATATTTTATTTTGTTTTATTTAATGCTGACGTTTTATTTAAATATTTTTCTTTTGTTTTTTAAATATAATACTGAAATACTGCACCATTGAGATTTTAGAAAAATTCACATTGTTCAGAAAATAATAATGTTATTTGTAATTTTAAATATTCCTCCCTGTGCTGTTTGTGCAAGTTTTAGATTAGGGTTTATTATGCTCCTCTATTGTAGCATAATTTGTGAGTAGTGCATAAATGGCAGTTTTCCTTTCTTTTATGTACTTCAAATAAATTAGCTATACAAAAAAAAAAGAAGAGAAAAGGAAAATTAATTAATTTAAATTTACTGTTAAATAACTTAAATTAGCGTCAAATCTTGGAGTAGTACACAAATGGAAGTTTTTAATTTCTTTTTTGTTCTAAGTATAAATTTAAGTTGTTATTGAAATTTGTAATGCAATATATATATATTTTCCAAATTACTGTTTAAATAACTTTTAAATTAGCGTCAAATCTTGGAGTAGTTCACATATGGGAGTTTTAATTTATTTTTTTCTAAGTATAAGTTCTAAATTGTTATTGTTATAAATATTTTATTATGTAGTAGCTCAATTGTTGTAGCACATTTAACCATAAATGACATTACTGCTTGGTTATTGAATGAATAAATTAAATTAAATTAAATTAAAATTATACCAACCAAAAATATTTTTTGGTTACATTGACCATTATCGAAAGTAATTTTATTATTTTGGTTATCGCTACCCAGATATATCGTTTTTTTTTATAAAATAAATAAATAAATTACAAAACTGCCCGATTTTTTTATTTTGCCAAATATTTTTAAAATACTTGCATTACCTGAACGCCCCTTAGAAATGCGTCTAGTACATGAAAAATACGATATATATGGGTAGCGATAACCAAAAAGAATAATTAGTTACGATAATGGTTATTGTAACCAAAAAAATATTTTTGGTTGATATAATGGTTATTCATAACCAAAATAAAATATTTCTCACTTATATTGGTTACCATATCCAAAATTAAATATATCTTACGATAATGGTTTATTATAATTATTATTTGAATTCGTCAATATTAATGGTTATCTAAGACCTTTTCGTCCTTTCTCTTATAACTGTTACGTCCCTGGATTCATAAATATATGTACGATATACATGTGCGTGTGTATGTATGCCGCAATGCAGTTTGCACAGACAGTAGGTCTGTCTGTTTACTGCAATATTGTACAATATTGTACAAAATGTTACAAAATGTTAGGTTTGTTCGAGAACGTGATAATTAGCACTAATTATCCCTTTTTTGCTGGAAAGTGTTCGATAACTCCCAGCAGCCAGCAACGAGAGAGCCAGAGAGTGAATATTTTGACAGTTCAATGATGGAGAAGTT
This sequence comes from Phaonia tiefii, assembly GCA_963931995.1. Lineage (NCBI taxonomy): Eukaryota > Metazoa > Arthropoda > Insecta > Diptera > Muscidae > Phaonia > Phaonia tiefii. Next base: position 87,470,106 of record OZ008371.1, on the reverse strand, counting down.
GATGGTTTGTGCTGGGAAAATTTTTGCCAGCACGAATTAGCAAGCCAAACATAACAGCTGTTTTAAGTAAACAAACAAAATTATCAAAAGAAAGAACAAATTTAACAATGGCAGAGGTTAGTAAGAAAATAAGTTTATTTAATCATTTTAATGGAATTTGTTAATTTGTTGTTAAATAATTTTTTTTTCACACAATTTATGAACTTGCTGCACTTGAGGTAGAAAAAACAATAAAATTAAACCCAAAGACGAAAACACGAATCAGCTGTTTACTAACAAACATTGATTTCTTGCTAGTTTTTGCTGGATTTTTGTGCTATTTTTTATTGAGAGAGTAAAATCATTCTTACTCTCCAGATAGTTTTTGCTTGCTATTTTTTGCTGGAAAAGTTCTCGAACAAACCTTTCGTCTGTTTACAGCAAAACTTTTGCAACGAGAGAGCCAAAGAGAGAATTTTTTGACAGTTGGATGATAGAGAACTTGCAAAATGTTACTGGAGGAATTTCTTCTATCAAGATTTTGCAAGTTCGATCAGCTGTTTTTTATTTACATTTTGATTGCAATATTTTTGTGTGAAAAAGAAGAATAAAGTTGAAATTTAACAATGGCAGAGGTAAGTGTTTAAAATTGTATTGTTTTTTAACGTCTATTGTAAATTAGAATATGAAAACATTTGTTTTTATGCTAGAAACGTCCATACATACAGTGCGACCGTAATGCAAGTGGCTTGGTCATTTCAATTGTTTACACTTGTTGCTGTTTTCTTGCAATATTTCACAAAATGTTGTCTGTTTACTTTTTGGAATAGAGAAACAAAAGAGCGTAAAATTTTTTTTACTCTCTGCAAAAAGTTACTGGATAAATCTTGCTGGAAAAGTAAACAGACAAAGCTTATGTAAAACGGTCGTTGAACGCGCGGAAAGCAAACAATGCGTTGTTGTTGTAAACTTCTTCTGTCGTTTTCTTTTCTATGCGATTAGATATGTACGTATAGACCACTGGTAACCAACCCATAGCCTCGCGAGTCAGACAATAATCGTATTTTTCACACACTCACGATCGGAAAATCACATATCCACAACAACTATGTTTGGTTCGAAGCATCAGTCTATGCCTGTGCGTTTGCGACCGCACACAAGCACATAATACGTTTGTGTGCCTACTACTGGTATAGACTGGTATAGACTACTGGTATATATGTGCACATACAATCGTCATTCGTTTGATAATTAAAAACAAACAAAAGTATCACAATAACGCACCAATGTATCACAAAACACTGCACCGACTTCACCCGAATTTTTCGTAGTGATCAGATTAAATAAGCGCGTAAATTCTTATTTCAAATGGAAATAAGAAAAACTTAAAACGAAAATGGCACTACACTCGACACTTGAAACAAAATACCCGATATCGCGATTGCTCACTTTAAAGAAAAAACTAAAAGTACGCACCTTGATCAATTTAGAGTTGCTGCATAAAATTATGGAATTATACAGAAGCTGCTTCAGTGGTCCAATTGCGTTGATTTATTCGTCGTCTTTGTGATATTGGTGGAACACCAAACTTTATTCATTTTCCTTCGAAAAAAAATGTAGAGGATTGTTAGGACATTTTCTCAATTCCGGTTCGACGGACCAATGTTTGCGGGGCAACCCCGGAAGAAAAGAAATAAATAAAAGAAGACGGGAATATTTAGGGTTTATTTCAATATAAATAAGTAATGCCTTTATTTCAACTTTTACCTTTTTTTATAAACTCGTAGAGGACAGTAAACTAACGTGATGTTGTTCGGACGTAATCCAAAAAGGCAAGTGCCGAAATACAATAATAAGAAATGACATTCCAACAGATTGCCAAATAGTAATAACTATTTGCCCTGATTGGGTATTTTCAGCGTTTGTACCTAAACAAATACCAAATCCGCAATGAAAGTTGGTAACGATCTTACCGAACCTTTCGAAATTAAGCGAGGCCTCAGGCAAGGCGACATCCTATCGTGCGATCTCTGTAACATCTTAATGGAGATCATTTTGAGAAAAGCTCCAGTCAACATTAATAAAGCCATCAGCAGCAAGTCACATGCTGCTCGCGTATGCAGTTGATATAGATATCATTGGGTGCACAATTAGAGAAGTTACGGCGGTTTTTTCGAGAATTGAGGAGTCAGCAAAAGTGGGTCTGACTGTAAATGAGGGCAAGACAAAATTAATGATTTCAACGAGCAGGGCCTCCACGCGATTAGACCAAAGCGTGAACGTTGATAACCGTTATAATTTCGAGGTGGTGGACGAATTTATATAACTCGGATCTGCCGTGAACAAAAACAACAACGTCAACCTTGAGATCAAGCGGAGAATTGTGCTTGCGAATAGATGTTATTTTGGGCTATGCAAGCACTTTAGATATAAAGCCCTCTCTCGAGTAACAAAAGTCCAGCTGTATCAGACTCTCATTTAACCTGTCTTGCTTTATGGCGCAAAATCCTGGGTCCTATCGCAAGCAGACGAAACATCTGTAGGAGTCTTCGAGAGAAAAATACTCCGAAAAATGTATGGCCCTATAGTGCACAACGGCGAGTATCGGCGACGCATGAATCATGAGCTGTATGAGCTTTATCCTGACATTGACATAGTTAAGCGGATCAAGATAACGCGATTGCGCTGGCTAGGTCATGTCAGTAGAATGGATGAAGACGAACCAGCCCGAAGGGTATTCGAAACGAAGACTCCGCTGGAGGGATCAGGTTGACGAATCCCTGCGTGCACTTGGTATTGCCAATTCTAGAAATAAAGCAAAAAGATCGAACTGGTTGGAGAAATATGTTATCTTCGGTTTGTAAGGTCCCTGACCCCCCCCGGGGTTGCCCGAGACCGGATAAGTAAGTAAGCAATAAATATTTTAGAACGAAACGTAACGAAAATCAAAAACAAACCCGGCTATAATAAAATATGGCAAAATATTATACTAGACAATTGGATTAACACCGCTGAAATATTATTAAAGATTATAAACAATTCATTGCAAACGGGATTATTTCCTAATGAAGTCTAATGAAGTCGTAACAGATCAGTTGAAGCGAACTCATTACTATCGAAATATCAATCGGGGTTTCGTAAGAAATTCTCTTGTGAGACCACGGTCAACTATGTTATATATAGATGGAAGAATATTGGAAAAAAATAAGAAAATAATGGATGTATTTTTGCATTTCAAAGGGCCATTTGAAACGATAGATCGGGAGATGTACAAGTAGGGTATTCAAGATACGGAATTAAATTGGTTCAAACGATATTTATCAGATAGAAAACAATTTACAAAAGTCAACGATGTAAAATCGCAAGCAGTTGAAAACAACTTTGGTGTACCTCAAGGGTCTATCTTGGGAGCTCTTTTGTTCATCATATACATATATAAATGACATTCCGAATGTATTAAATAAATCTGAAATTGTTGTATATGCCAATGATACTTTGATTCTCACGGAAGGCGAAACTGAACAATGCAGAGACAACATGATAAATGAGATGATTAAAGGCAATAGCTGGCTTAAAATGAATAAACTAAAACTAAATTAGAAAAAGGCAAAACTAATGGAATTAAATATGACTAGCGAGAACAATTTTGAAACGAATGGAGAAATAATCGAAAAAGAAAATCTCATTAAGTACCTGGTTTTATAATAGATAACACTGTGTGTAATTTTTTAAGTCATGGCAAAATAACCATATACGGACACCACTACGTGATAAAAGACTAAAAAAAAAGACCCGTGTTTCCCAATTTTTCCCAAAGTCATGCACTTTTTTTTTATGGGCCGCCAAAGATTTGGGGCCTCGGTATCATTTTCGTAAAAATGTGATCATTTTCTCAGGCTCATATCGTGCAAACCGTTCAGAATTTCGATTTACTCTCTGAGGCAAAGTTGTAGCTCTTGCGAACATATAAAATCAAAAAAACTTCACCTTCCAGATCAAAATCGCAAAAACCTTAAAAAAAATCGATTTTTTTACCTTTTTTCCCGGTTCAGGTCCATAGGTAGCAAACCGTTCAACATTCAAGGAAACAATCAACTACAAAAATTTACCTAAGATCTCAATAAACAAATTTCTAGAACATATAAACTTCCTAGAGATGATTCTTAACACTGTTTAGGTAGCACGCAAAAGTGAAAAATTTGCCGAAAATTTTTTAATTTCATTTTTTTTACCTTTTTCTCCTGTTCAGGTCCATAGGTAGCAAAAAATGAAATATGCCTGGCCAGAACCATGTGTTTGTCCAAGGGTTAACACCGTTTAGGTAGCGCTTAGGTATCACGCGATCATGCACCGACAGCAGCAGCACAGGCAATGCAGTAAGCTCAGCACACGCAACAAGGGACGCAGCACACAATATAAAAGCGACACGACGCTCACATCGAGGCATTATACAGCGCGACGTCAACGAGAGCTCAGCGGTGAAAGTTATAAAGTGAAAGTGAAAGTAAAAAAAGTGAAAGTGCTACAGTATAATTCGCACACAACATTGGCAACTGACAATTTCAATATGCAGTGTGAAAATATTGATTTATTTTGCTACGTTTGCGGTCATCAAACCAGAAAAAAAACATCTACAAGATTTCAGAAGGAAAATAATCTTTTAACTAGTGAATTCAAAAGAGCATATACATTGTTTTTCGACGAAGTGGACTTGACCGGTGAAAATTGCACACCTAATACAGTGTGTCGCCAATGTTATAACAATCTCATGGCATGGTTGAGTGGAGGCAGAGGTACTATGAAGTATTGTAAGCCGGTAAACTGGATTAATCGCCCAGGTGATCATGATGCAACCAGTTGCTATGCATGCGTAAATTACACATGTCGTCTAAATCGACATTCTGAGAAGAACAAAATTTATAAAGCAACTGCAACAGCCACACTACCAGTGCTTGCACCTGAAAATTTTGTATCACCAAGGCCGCCAACTCCAGATCGTACTACAGAATTTACAGCAATGAGTACAGCAAGTGGTGTGTGTTACTTATGAAGATCCATTTGATACCGATTATGAGCCCCAACAGGGAAGAGATGGACCACAACTAATAACACAAATGGAAATGGATTTCATTGTGGCCATATTGGGATTATCGCAGCGACTTGCAAAATTTTTGACAGCTTTTTTAAAGCCAAGAAAACTCACACATGCTAATGTTAACTCTACGGCGTACCGCAAACGACAAGCTGAATTTCAGATGCTCTACACTCTAAATGATGACAATTCGTTCGCTTACTGCAACGATATAAAAGCTTTGGTGGTAAAAATGGGAATGAACTACATCGCTAGTGAGTGGAGATTATTTATTGATGGTTCTGTTTCAAGCTTGAAAGCAGTGTTGTAGCATGTGTCGAACCGAAAACCTTCCATTCCGCTAGCAATGGGTATCAACATGAAAGAAAGCTATGAAACATTGAAAGATATAATGGAAAAAAATCAAATATTACGAAAATATATGGAAGATTTGCTGTGATTTGAAGGTCATCAACATTTTGCAAGGGATCATCGATAAGGGCGGCTTCCCAAAATTCTTTTGTTTTCTTTGTAATTGGGATTCACGCTCACCTCTGAATCAATTCCAATGTAACTCGTGGAGGCCAAGAGGAAGTGTGGATGAACAAATACAACAACATAGACTGAAGAATGCACCTTTAATTGACAATACTCAAGACATCTTGCTGCCACCGCTCCACATAAAATTGGGAATTGTTAAAAAATTCATCGAAGTGGCCGTTGTAAATTGTCCAAACGCATTCGACTATTTGAAAAGCGTTTTCCCAAAGCGTAGCGATGACAAAATTAAAAAAGGTATTGTAGTAAATTTAAAACGAATTTTTGTTCACCTAATTGTACTATTTACACTATGTTAATGTTTTCTTTTCTGTCTTTATTTTTTGTTTTCATTTAACAGGCGTACCTAATGGCCCTGACATTAGAAAGCTTTTCAAGAGCAACTTTGATTCATCGCTTGATGAAAATCATTCAATGGCATGGATTTACCTTCAGCGTGTATGCACCAGAGTCTTGGGAGGGGATGCATTATTTTGAGATAATCGGCGCATCGATGACATTAAAGCTGCATTTTCTTCATTTTCATTTTGACGATTTTATCAAACAACTCCCTACCGAATCCGATGAGCAAGGAGAACGGTTTCACCAAACCACAATGCCCATGGAAAAACGGTACAAAGGCAAAAACCTCGACGCATTGCTTGCAGAGGTATGTTGGTGGAGTCACAAGATCACTCTGTATGCTGTTAATGAAGTATTTGAAGAAGAAAGAGCTGATGATGGAGGGCAGTCTGGAAGCAACGTGCCTGTGGACACCATAATTGCTGAATCAGAGTCAGATTCGGACGATTCGGACGACGATTTGGATCCACAACTTAAGAGAGCGCGATTTGCAAGTCCAGGGCCATCAACATTATAAACATAATACGAATACTTGTTTTTAATATTTTTGTAATAGATAGCATAGTATCTCAATGTTGAAGTAAATAAAAAACAAATGAAATTAAAAAACGGTGTTAAGAATAATTCCCAGGAAGTTTATATGTTCTAGAAATTTGTTTATTGAGATCTTAGGTAAATTTTTGTAGTTGATTGTTTCCTTGAATTTTGAACGGTTTGCTACCTATGGACCTGAACATGGGAAAAAAGGTAAAAAAAAATCGAATTTTTTTAAGTTTTTTGCGATTTTTGATTTTATATGTTCGCAATTTTTGTTCTTTATGACAAGAGCTACAACTTTGCCTCAGAGAGTAAATCGAAATTCTGAACGGTTTGCAAGATATGAGCCTGAGAAAATGATCACATTTTTACGAAAATGATACCGAGGCCCCAAATCTTTGGCGGCCCATAAAAAAAAAGTGCGTGACTTTGGGAAAAATTGGGAGACACGGGTCTTTTTTTTTTAGTCTTTTATCACGTAGTGGTGTCCGTATATGGTTATTTTTTTTCGTGTTGCACTGTGTTATATAACTGTAGTCCTTTGTAGAAAAACGATTTCTGCATAGCACTTGTTGTAACCCTCTGTAGTCTAAAGTTCTCCGCATTTCTGAGATTGTACGGTTGTACTTCCCCAACATATCGAAGTTGCCTTATTAAGTATTCTGGCCCATCTCCATTTTTTAGCTTTTGTACGAAAATAAGTGTGTGATATTCAAGCCTTTGTTCAATATTTAGCCATTTTAAAGATTCAAGCATATGTAGAGTTGGTGTATATCTATTGCATTTGAGAATAGCCCTCATTGCTTTATTTTGCAGTTTTTGAAATATCGAAATTTGTTGTTTATTGCAGCATGTGTATAAAATAGTAGACCCATATTCGAAATGTTGTTTTATTATCGTGTTGTATATATTTATAGCAGTTAAAGTAGAAACTTTATTTCGAATTCGTTTGAAAAATCCAATTTTTTTCCAATTGTTTTGCATATATAATCTATATGATTTTTAAATTTTAGGTCTTTGTCTATAATGAAACCCAAATATTTTATATTACATAAATATATAATTTTTACGATTTCCAAAAAGGTCTACCACACGGTACGAGTAACATAGATCCCTGAGAGAGCTAGTTTTCCATTTTCTCAAATTCTCTACTTTTTCTTTAATTTTGGGTTTTTTAAAAAAAAAAAAATTTTTGCCTGCCTAAAGTTTTGCCCAAATTTTTTAAAAAAATTTACCTATTTTGGGACCCTGTAGGTTCCATCGACAACATTTTTTTTTTGGTTTCCGCTTCATCTATTTTTACTCTATGTTTGGGATTTTTTTAGTTTTTTTGGGCCGCTCTCGGAAAATTTTGCCAAATATTTTTTTGAAGAGTATACCATTTTTGTTTTTTTTTTGTTGGTAAAATTTTGCCCTAACTTTTTATATTACTAGTGGTTCATTTCCTGATTCTCTATTAAAAAGCATATAAAACCTAGTTTCTGTTTTCTTACTCTAAACTTCAAAATATAGTGAGAAATTTAAAAAAAATTTAAGAAGTTTAAAATTGAATATCTCTGGTCTTTGAAGGGTTATTTGCGCATGTTATATTTTGTGGCCGTCGGTGGTGCAATGGTTAGTGTGCGCGCCTCTTGTACATGAGATCCTGGGTACGAACCCTGCTCTGACCATCTTAAAATTTCTTTCGGCAGCGGTCACCTCGCATAGTGACGTCGACACTATCGAGTATATAGCCATGAAAAAGCTTCTCAAAACACCGTTCGGAATCGGTGTAAAACTGTAGGTCCCAATCAGTGAGTGAAAACTGGAAAGTGCACAGCTCAGTGATTGTGAGATCCCATCATGGGATCTAATGGGAAACCACTTATTTATTTTGTTTATATTTTGTATTAAAGCCGAAAGTCCTGTCCATAAGACTATATACATTTATACATACATTAATGTGGGTGATATTTCAAAATAATGCAATTTTTGACAAAAAAGGTGAGGTCAAAAATCAAAATTTTGAAATTAGTCCGCAATGGGCTAATAAAATTAAATTTTTTGGGCAAAAATTCAGGACCAGGGGCAGGCAAAAAATTTTTTTTTAAAAATAAACCAAAATTAAAGAAAAAGTAAAGAATGCGAGAAAATGGAAAAGTAACCCTCGCAGGGACCTATGTTGCTCGTACCGTGTGGTAAAATTTTTGGAAAATCGTTAAATTTATATTGGACTTAGTCGCCGGCCGGGCTGAGACAAGGGGGTTAAAATTCCCTCTGTACCTTAAGTCGATGTGTGGCAAAATCGCGAAATATCACTCGATACTTTTAATAAAAACTTATTTTTCTGCATGGTTACTAGAGAGTAGCGTGAGTGCATTCATTTGCTTCTCCTCAAACTGTACTCACATAAGTACATATTACATTCGAATATTTGGGTACAACATACAATGAATGTTGAGTACAGTAGTATATGAGTGGGCACTATATGAATGTTTCAAACATTCAAAGAGAAATTAATGAATATGAATGAATTTGGCTTTAAATTAGAATGAATGAGTTTTCAAGAGAGTCGCAATAATAAAGAGAAAATATTTGGATACATACTGCACTCAGTATGCGGCTTGCTTGTGTATGTATGTGGTGTGCAAATGTGATCATTTATAATCTTTGTTACATATAGAGCCAGAGTAAACTTTTGCAATGTAAATAAGTGGACAGGTGCAAATTAAAGAACAAGTTTATAAAAAGTTTTAATTATTTGAGATTTTTAAATTATGTTCCCATAAAATGTAAATATTTGCCCAATTGGATTGGCCGGTTTTTTGAATACTCTAGGGTTGTCTAATAATTTTAGTTGCAACCTGCAGCCAACACTTACAATATTTACCATTTTTGTGGTGTAGGGTATAAATGAATGTGCTTCAAATAAACAAATTATTCGAAAGCAAACACAACAAATGTAATTCAACGGTTAATTCAATGTTGTCAAAAAATTCCATATAAATTGTATTTGAGTAACAATGGGTTGAGGGTTTCTATCATTTAATGAACTTTGTGCGTGGAGACCATTGATCGCAACTACTATTTTCCATTGATAAGTCGCTAATTGCCGATTTTTTATAATACATGTATTGTTTTTTGGTATTTGCAATCCTTATAAAATGTAACATAATGAGTTTGCAAAATACGAAATTGTTAGTTTTAAATACGTATTAGGTGTTACAACTAACTTCAAATTATTTAAATATAATTTTAATAAACTATAGATTTTGGTTAATGATTTAACGGAATCTAACTTTACCTTCTGAATGGCGACTATAGCTTCAACTCTAAACGGGGCGACGCAAAGTGTGGGATACATTTTTTATTATTTACTAAGTTATTTTATGTATAGACCAGTGATGGCCACACCCAGCTAGCATTTGGAAGATTGTATGGCGAGCGCGATTATTTGGCGATTCGTTTTTTAATCGTCAAGGCGATTGTTGAAGTAGAAATTTATTTTGCTCTTCCAAACGATGCTCTTGCGAGTCGTTGTGACGATTGTTCGACGAGTGAATCGTCGATCACGCATTCACGCGATCGTTTGGCGAATTTACGCGTTATGTTTACAAAAATTTACAGAGAACCAATGATTTTTGCTTCATTTCAACTCAGTTTATTTTGTCTCACTCTAAAATCTCCGCCTACGCATTCCTGCGATGGTTTGACGAATTTTACTGTTTACAAAAGTTTACAAAGAAGGAAAGTGTTTTTGCTTCATTTTAAGTCAGTTGTAGAACATTCAACACGTGTCTAGAAATTTGTTATAAAAAGTGTGTGTTTTATTTGGGTTTTAATACAAAAAGTGTGTTTTTATTTTGTTTTTATATACAAAAATTGTGTTTTGTTTAGTTGTTAACAATTGTATAAAATAAAAAAATTATAATGCTGTCGACCAAAGCACTTAGACTTAAAAGTAAACGAGAAGCAAAAAAAATGATGGAGTCTTCTTACAGCAAAACCGAAAGCAGCTCATCAAAAAAAATTTAAGGCCAGAGAAACATTATCTGTTTGTGATGATGTCGCTGGCGAATTTTGTGAAGCTAGCTCTTCCAAAAAAATAAGTGAAGTGATATATATAAATGAAATACCATCCGGTAATGATATTCCAGTGGAATGCATGGAAGTGAATTGGCCAAATAATGAAAGTGTCAAAGAAAAAATTAGACTTTGGGCAGTAAAACACGGGCTCACCACAACTGTGGTCAACGAATTGTTGGAAATTCTTAGAGAAAGTGACATTAAAGTTCCAAAAGACGTTAGAACGTTAAAAGGTACACCAAAAGATGTAGTAGCTACCCCAATGGGAGACGGGAAATATGTTCACTACGGCCTTAAGGACGCTTTAACGGACTTTTGTGTTAAATTTAATTATCAGGAAGATATTATAAGCCTTGATTTTAATATTGATGGTGTGCCATTGTCCAAAAGTTCTAATCTTCAAGTGTGGCCAATTCTGGGTAGTGTATCAAATAATTCTGAGGTTTTCTTAACTGGAGTTTACGAGGGGCGCTCTAAGCCCAAATGTGCTAATGAGTTTTTAGAATGTCAGAATTAAATGAGCTAGTTGGAGACGGGTTTGCATTTAATTCAAAATTATATTCAGTTAAGGTAAGATGCTTTGTAATGGATACACCAGCGAGGGCATATATACTGGGCACAAAAGGGCATAGTGGGTATTTCATATTCAAATACACCATGGAGAACGAGTACAACATGATTTGTGGTAAGGTTTAACAATATTTTTTTTTTTAATAATTTAAACACAACCCTCTTTTTTTAGGTTCTAATGACATCACTCAAGGAGTGGATTATACTCCATTAACTACCGTTAACGGTAAATGTACATTATAGCCGAATTTAATTTTATAACTTTATAAAAAAAATTTCAGATCCCCATGTTACTTTACAAATACACAACAAATACAACACCAACCGGCAGATGACACGACAGGTATGATACATTATAAAAGAAGCCATCGGCTTATTTAAAATACATGAATTGTTTTTTCCATTATTTCTTTCCGATAGTACAAACAAGATGTTTAAAGAATTATTAGAAGAAATGCGTGCCCAAAAACAACAAATGGGAAGGCTAACAGAAGAAGTGATTACCCTGAGAAATGAGGTGCGCCAGCTAAAATTAAATTACTCGGAAGATGCGAATGCTAATTTAGTGCCGCCATTACCCGTAAAAACTCTTGAGCAGTTAAAAGAGTTGCACCAAAAGATGCAAGAGAACGCTGATGTTGTTGGCCAATTGGTATGTATATCTATCTAGATCTATCTATATTTTTTTAAATCTATTTATATCTTTTTACAGAAATACATTCTTGGTAAAGTGGGTGGTGACTGCACAAACTCGTTTGTCAGAAATTGCATTAAAAAAATTCTGAGCGATGATGTGGCTGCAAAATTCAGCTGGCGTGGAACAAACAGCAAGCCCAGTATCCAAGAATTTTGTATTCCTAATATTATATCAAGTAGTTACTTTTTATTTCATGCTCTTACAGTTTCCTAATTTGTTTTTCTTTTTTAAGATGTCTGTCATTCAAAATATCCTAAGTCCGACGATGCAGCAATAAATAAAGTTCTGCAACAACACTTTGTCCATGCTGGTGACCGACTTAGGAAGGCTGATCGGACAAAAAAGGAGGACGAAACAAAAAATAAATAAATTGTTACTTTTTTTTTAAATAACTATTATAATTTTTTATTGGCTTTATTAATTGAATTGGTCTCACTTTATACACATATATATATACTTTTATTTACAATATAAGAATAAAAAATGAATTATACAGAACCATCCTTTTTATACTTTCAATAATCTTCAGCGATTCTTTTTGGCGCATCGTAGACGATTCGATTAGGCGATTGTTTCACGGCTCGTTTGAACTAGGAATAAAAGCATCGTACACGATTGTTTTCTGAGCATCGTAGACGATTCGTTAAGGCGATTGTTTCACGGCTCGTTTGAACTAGGAATAAAAGCATCGTACACGATTGTTTTCTGAGCATCGTAGACGATTCGTTAAGGCGATTGTTTCGCGGCTCGTTTGAAGTAGGAATAAAACCATCGTACACGATTGTTTTCTGCGCATCGTAGACGATTGGAATGGAAGAGTCGCGGTCTTGACACAGTTTCTCCCGTTGTACTGAACTTCCGCGATCGGAATACGACATCGTCGACGATTCATTTAATCGCCCGGTCCGATCGCGGAAGAGTCGTCTACGATTGAAAATGCTAGCTGGGACACTAACGCTAAGAAAGTACATTTGTGTGCGTGCAATAATAGGCAACTGCGCTGCACAGCAACTGAGTTCATTTGAGTAAACACGTTGTTTTGTTGTTGCTACAATCAAATGAGCATGACCGTGTGGGAGCAGAGTATCAGCAGCATTTTTCGTTTCCTACCACATGTGGTATGTTTTTCAATCTTTGGCCATCACTGGTATAGACATGTAATTTTTAAAGAATAAGTACATATATGTTTATAAAACCAAAAATGTTCCCAATTACATTGCTATTAACTGGGTAAAAATACGCACACATACCAACTTGTCAGAAACAAATTTCAACGCACACGTTGTACGTTGTATTCGAATCCATTCAATTCATTCACTTTTCATTTGAATTATATGAATGTTTCACTCATAACAACATTCACATTCATTCAATTCAGTTGAGAGAGTGGCGCGTACTCACTCATTCGTTTTTGGTATGAATCTCTCAAACCACGCTTTGAGTGCATTCACGCTGACCTCTAATGGTTACCATAACCAATCTTATGGTTACTGTACGCACAAAAGTGGACTTATATGGACTTACAGACATCCCACGAAAAAAGAATGACCATACGGAATTCGTGACAAATACCTTTCGTTGAAGTACCCACACTAATCCATACCCAAATGGCCCTGGGTGTGACAGTTTTTTGGACCCTGTGGGCCGAATAGGTCCGTGCGACGGCTAGTTTTCAATTTTCTCACATTCTTTAATATTTCTTTAATTTTGTTTTTTTTTAAATTTTTTTTGACTGCCCCTGGTCTTCAGCCATTTTTTGAAACCATTTGGCGGCATTTCCGAGGGCTTTCTATCAATACATACATTGACCCGATCGGATCACTGATGCGATATATAAACCCGTATTTGGAGTTGGAGGCCCATATCTCGCGAACCGGGGACACTTAATTTTTTATTTATTCCCCCTCCCCCTAATTCAATAGAGGGGTAAAAACGACTTTTTTTCTTGGCAAGTTGTCGGTAAAGTAGACTTGCTCCTTTTTTACTGTAATTTTTTGGTTTCGGCGACTAGCGTGATGTTTGGCAAATTCAACCAAATTTTGGGGGGTAGCTTACCGTTGGATTTTTGCCAGCAATGTGATTAATTTTCATAAAAATACATATGTATGTACATAATATGAAATTGAATTTACCTCCTTTGTTCCATGTAAGTGATTATCCAACTCTGATGTTGATATCTGTCCTTCTGAAAAGCCAAGTTCTCTCATGACCTGCCTCCAACCACTACCCAGGTGAGTAGCCACTGAATCTAACATCTTACGACTAGGTTCTTCTCTGGACTTCATCATTAGATCGATGGTTGTGGTCTTTTTGCAAACAATGCCAGTATCTTTGTTAGTTTTAAGTTTGCTGCACTTTTTATAGTGGTCGTTGTTTGTGCCATTATTATTTATGTTATAAACGGAGCCCAGATGCAGAGAATTAACGTTCGATATCTGCATCACCAATTTTTGGCTGGTACTGCAGACATTTACGGTACTAGCTTCATTACTCAAGGAATTATCCCGAGCTATCAAACTTGAAGGACATATTCTTTCTTCTTCGACAGGCCTCGTAAGATCGCGAGTAGATAATTCACTATCGTTTACTGGCGAATCAGTTGGAACTGCATCTTTTTCTATAAAAGCACCACGGTTGACATCATTTTTGGGCACGGTATTACTTTTAAAAAGTTGATTTACAAAATTCATTCCTTCCACCTTTGTTTGCAATATTTCACATTCAAAGTCCCAAGCCAATTCCAAAGAATAGTCTTCGGTCGCTTGAAATCTTTCATCTAACGGCGTCGGCGAATTTGTCAGTGTTGCCAGAAACTATCACAGAAACATGATACATAATGTGAAATTGGCTAAAAACATATGCTACAAGCGAAAAACTTAAAAATTGCATCACGCGGGCATTTTATGTAAAGCGACTATGGTACAAAAACGATGTACAAGTAGACAGTCAAAATTTCCCTTCACTCAAATGCCAACAAGCAAAACGAGTGAAACCCTAGTACTTCTCTACTCTCTCTCTTACTCTCTTCATTGAATATTTCAATACACTAGCAGCTTTTTGATAGTGTTATTGTATATAACTACACAAATTTCAACCATGTTGAAGTAAAATTACATAAACTATGCAAAAACTATGAAATAAGCAGGATATGACGCGAGAGAGAAATGCGTTTGAGTGAACTCCTAGCACTTTTTGGTTCTCTTTTACCAGGGTTGCCAAGTTTCGCACATCTTCTGGTGGTCTAATTGTAAATCGTCTTTGTATGGTATAGAGAAGAAAATTTACTCATGTAGTGGAATGCCAACAAAGAAAACGAGTGAAGCGCGTCGTTTAATTCGCTCTTTGAATTACTATTCTGAATTACCCTGTCCCCATCAAAGAGGATGAATACATTTAGAGAAGTAAAACTGAACAATTTAGCAACCCTCGTAGAAGAGAACCAAAATGTCGACACGATTCAATCAAACACATATCTCTCTTGATTATTTCATACTTTTTACATACTTCATGTAATTTTATTTAAATATGGTTGGAATTTCTATAGTTAGATACAATAATATCATCAGAAAACTGCTCGTGTATTGAAATATTCAAGGAAGAGATTAAGAGAGTGAGCAGCGAAACGAGACACTTCACTCGTTTTCTTTGTTGGCATTCCACTCAATGAGTAAATTTTCGTCTCTATTTACAGTTTCGTACTCTCTGATATGAACAAAGACGATTTACAATACAACCCTGGTAAAAGAGAACCAAAAAGTATTAGGAGTTCACTCAAACGCATTTCTCTCTCGCGTCATATCTTGCTTATTTCATACTTTTTGCATAGTTTATGTAATTGTACTTCAACATGGTTGGAATTTGTATAGTTATATACAATAACACTATCAAAAAGCTGCTCGTGTATTGAAATATTCAATGAAGAGAGTAAGAGAGAGAGTAGAGAAGTACTAGGGTTTCACTCGTTTTGTTTGTTGGCATTTGAGTGAAGAGAAATGTTGACGTTTTTGATATGAAATAACAGCGTTGTGTCACACCGGCATCACAGATTCTGACCCATTTGAGCGAAATCTAAAAAATTGATGGAGATTCCACCACTGTCACCAATGTTTGCAGAATCTCGGGATTTCGTTGCCATGTCGGAAATGCGACACTGCGAAATCTTTGTATACCTGAATGCAAGAACAGAGAAGCGAGGCCCTTCACTCGTTTTCTTTGTTGACAATCAACTCCGTGGTAATCTCGTTCCTCTACCCTGTGGTCCTCTTTGTAACCACTGCACATACACAGAAAAAAGATCTTGTGTAATATTACCCACATTCATGGTCTGATATCAGTCAATACACTGGACAACTAGGGTCAGCTATTTAATTGGACAGGCAATTGTAAACGTAGGCAATTGTATGTTCACCAACAATATGAAAATTTGCCTCGCATATTTGTAAATTTACCCAATGCACAAAGGGCAATGTACAAAATTTATGCGAATTATATTCATTTGAAAGTGCAATCTTACCAAATGATCATATTTAAAGAAACAAATTTAGTTTTAAAGTTGTAATTTCCTTTAGGCTAAGAGATCATGTTCTCTCCGGTTGATGAAAAAAATGTTAATGCCGCGATGTGGGGTTCGAACTTACATTCGCTGGACGATAGTTTCGATGTTTGTGAAGCACCATCTTCATCAGCGTCTAGCCCATTAAGCCGCTGCGGTATGTACTGTCTGCCGGGAGAACAATTTGCTCTTGGTTGATTGCCAGATTGTTAGGATCACTGGTATGCTGGCGTTTAGCTATAGCTCGTCGGATGGGGTGGTACTTTCCAACACTCTGACCCTCAGACAGTAACACAAAAATCACGAAAATTCATACCAGCTTGGTGATTACTTACATATAAAGATGGGACCCGAAGCAAGACCTGGAACGGGAAGAATATATAAAATGAAACGAAAACTCATACTGCTACCTTATCCAATCGCACACTCAGAACTTACTTGGCTGTTGTAATGTCAAAAGAACCCTCCCACTTGGAATACGGGGATATCCCACCATGACACCATTGTAAATTGTTAAGGGTGTCCCAGATCCGTTTCTCTACTTACTTTGTTTTCCTCCTTCTAAGACGTTTAGGCCTTCATATTAAAAAACTTAATTTCTTTTCAAAAAACAGTACAAACTCGTATTTTTTATTTATAGTAACCTTACATTCTCAAAAATTACGTTAAAATCATAATAGCGCGTATCCACAGAAAAATAAAATATCAAATTTGAAGATTTTAATGATGAAAAATATGAAAACTTCGATTAAAAAAAACTGTAATGTTGGAAATCAAATAGGTCCGCCATGATGCCAAAAAAACTTCAATGAGAAAAATATAAAGACATGACGATAATGCTTCCGACGACAGGTTAATGGTTTCCTTCCAGTGTGACCACGATTTGTGTTGGAGATGATTGCGGCGGATTATTCTGAGGTAGTTGCGGTATTCGTAACGTAATTGTATGTATAGGTATCTGTATGCCGTATCATTAAATAAAAGTATGCTTGGGACATGTTATAAATATTTTTGTTATTATCCTAGCTAGAGACGACATATTCATATCTGGTACGGCAATCAATGGCACTAAACTTTATAACCTAACGTACTAGGAGTGATCTCATCCCTAAATCCGTTGGCATTCTCCCCTCTAATGTATCGGGAAGTAACAAAAACCCTGGAAATTTAACAATGCCTACTCTACGGATACTGATTTTAAAAGGTTATTTAGAATAAAACTCCCCTGAAGAGGATGCCAATAAAGCATCGAAACGTAGGGAAAACAATTGAATTAAATAGTTTTATTTAATACATTGGAATTGCGACCAAAAAAGCCAGCAAGGTTATAGAATATATAACATTTTCATCGAACAGAACAAACTCTTTCTTTTATGTGCAGATCACCGTCTCGTAAACTGTGTATTCAAATTGTAAAAAAGTATACCTCGTTTCTGGATACTTCTGCACTCCAGGAGCGGTAGAGTTATGACGGATTGGCTTCCCACGATGCGACAGTGGTTCAGGTGATGTGGCTGGCTTGTGTTTTATTCACTAGTTCTCCAATTTATTTTTTTGTTATAAATTTTTAAATTTGAAACTATTAGTTTCTTTTGAAAAAATTAATTTTTGAAAATTTAAATTTTCGTATTTTCAATGTTCATTAAATGTTAATTTCATTGCTTATAAATGTTCATTACATGTATATCAGATTGTTTCACTTAGTGTCTCTTCCTTTTAAAACAATAAAAAATGTTGCCTTTCAAAATGGCCACAGAAACTGTGTTGTGTTCTTTTTTTCTCGAGTGCAGACGCTGTCTTGCTCTCCAGGGAACCTCCGTCTTGCTCCAAAGTCAAATAAAAAAGGAAAGCGCAATTTTCATCAACTTTTTCAGCCATACTTTTTCCTCCTGTCTCAATGACAGATGGCTCAAACCGTTCCGGCTAATGTTCCGCATTTTCAAAAGAAACCGCACCTATAGGTGGCGCTATGTCCACAGTGGTGTTGTGTCCCAACGTGCACACCACAAACCCAACCATCCCAAACCTCGCCGCACGTTTATAAATTTAACGCCTAATGCATCCCTAATAGTGCGAACAGAGCTTACCATTTCCTACAAATTAAAGGACGACCTTGCCGATTGAAAGTCATGTTGTCCTTACCGGTGATAGTACCTAATTTGCAAAACAGAAACTTAAACGGAAATTAGGTACCGAAATTAAGTCAGTGGAGACACGACATTACCCATGTTTCATCGGAACTACTTTGAGTACTATCTGGCAACGCCTCGATAAGTAATTGGTACTTCTCCATTTATGTTATAATTATCTATAGGTAACCGCGTCATGCCAGCTGATGTGAGAGTGTTACACATTTTCGTGGGTAAACTGTCAAATTTGATCTTGTTTACCTTTATTAGTGAATAAAACTCCCAGAACTCCAATTCAAATGCACTTAATAGCATAGACTTGGTATAAAGTTAAGGGCCATGGCCACACATCTCACATTTCTTTGATTGGGTTGGTAAAAAAACCCCACACGTATGGTAAAAAAATATCAAAACCATTTAGATAGTTGCGTCGACGCGGCAGAGAATTGACGCCAGTTTTATGTGCGTGTGTCAAACTCTTCAGTTACCATTGTTGTTTTGCGTTCGAAGGGTTGTGTTTTTTTTGGTGGCGCTTTGTTTTCGAAGGGATATGTGTTTTGTTAAAATAACTTAAAAAATTGCAAAGGTCATTTGGTGAGCTTAATTTAAGCTCATTGAGCAAATTCTCGTGGGTGAGTTCACCCCTTTTTTTAAACCACTCTTTCATCCAAAGACGCTTCACCCTTTTTTCTTTGTTTTTTTAACTGCCTGCGCCAGTTCAATAGCTATGCATCAATCAATTACTTGGCTCATAGTTTTATTTCGCTTGCCACACAAAAATAAATTTTTTAACACATACAACATTTATTCATAAATAACAAAATATTTTCAATGTTTTTAAAAGTTTTATGTTAGAAAAGGTATTTCAATTTATTAACCAGTACTTTGACCAAATTTTTTTCTTTAGTTTTTTGTTTTTCTGGAATTGTCTCTTCTCCTTTCCCTAAAATTACATCAATTCTTAGTAGCGCAAGAACATCCGAATTCATGTTGACGCTTCAAAAATAATTTTTAAATGAAGTTGAATGAAAAGTTGATTCAAAAGGAGAACGACCAACTTTCTTATTTAACTCAAACATCAAAAGTTGAATCAACTGTTGGTACGTCTGAGGCATAGAATAACACATACCATAGAAGGTTTTATTCGCTCAATAAATTAAACGTCATAGGTACGATGGAAAGTAAACATTGGATGGTAGAAATATGGGTTCAATAATACCAGATAGTGGCAATAGTATACAGCGATCAACATAGGAACAACAACCGAATTTCGTGTTTTTGTGGCAAACTAGTTGTGTTAAATACAATACAAATGTATACCAACGATAAAATTCAACAAAAAAGTGCAAAGTATATTTAAATTTTTCAGTTCTACACCAAAACGACAGGAAAAAGATAAGTGAACATATTTTGTAACTCCACCTGGTGTAAGATAATTTTAAATTTAATTACTCTCATTTCCACAAACCTACGATGAGAGTGTGAAATGAAACGTCGGATGAGAGAATAAGTTTATCTAGGTATGTATTAGTCTATGGTCTGAGGGCAGCATAAAGACACGCTTACTAATTTCCTCACATTCTGTGTACATATTGTTTTCTATCATTCAGCTAATTTTGACAGCTTAACCATGGAAATCCTGATACAACCACCTGATAGATAATTCTACCATGTCTCATTGCTTCATGAAATGCACTCATGGGAACCGCCCAAGGCTGCTTAAGAAGGTTGTGGTATAAGACAACACTGTGGGAAATTTGATACATATAAAAAAAGTATAATTTTCCAGGTTGTGTTATTCGAACAACTAACTTAATTTTTTTTATATCATTTTGCTCCCCATTTTCAAGTTCAAATTTTGTTATTTTGATTGTGTCTTTTTGTTTACTGTTATTGTTGGTGTTCGTTTGTGTTGAATTTCAGAGCAACGGACAACAACACAAAAAAAAATCCTTGTTGATGTTGCCTACCACACCTATTGTTAGTACCTGTTCTAAATACATCTTGCAAGGTGTATTTTGTTTGGGATCAAACGTTGTAATTATTACATTCAGCTCCATCTAGAAAATATCCCATTGAACAACAAATTTCCCAAGGCATGTGCAATATCTAGTTAATTCCTTTATCTATGGTATTGCTTCTACCTTTTCAAGCTGCCTTGGAACCGCCATTTAATGAATTTAACCAGACTACTGGCCAGTTTCACAGTTGAAAATTCTCAATTTAAATGTAGTTTAATATGCTGTTTCCATTAGCCTGCGTTTGGTTATCACGTTAACGATTTATCGAAAATGAACGCTTGGTGTTTCCATTGTCTTTTGCATCCGCGTTCACATCCAAACAGCTGATTGAGTTTATTATTTCCTTAACCGCGAAAAGTTGGATATTTTTGTGTAGTTACAAAATAATGGAGTTTTTTTTTAATCGAGCGAACCCATCGCCGCCGCTCTTACCCGCCCCTAGCGACCGAGAGGGCCACGTCCCCATAAAGTGAGGACAGCGTACACATTATAGACCGGTCTATAACGGGAGAGCAAGGATCATAAGTTCACACGTTGCAACCAACTACAGAAATTCTTCACCAGTTGGTATTCCACTAACATAAATAAGTATAAAAGTACATCACGAGATATTAATATAAGAGACTTCATAATATTTAATAATTACGAGCAAAACGAAAACCAAGTTACCAACCAAGACAGACAGACAGATAGTAAGGATAAAGTAAATTTACATATGTAAAGGAATATATAGCACTAATGCAATCTGTTCAAATGACAAATTATCCTAGACTTTGTAGTTTCACAACTACCAGTGAAATCAATAAACTGATATAGCTCATTAAAGTCACGACACATTCTCCTAACTGGATCAAAGGACGCATAATTCGAACGCTGAAACTCGATGTGAATGAGTTTATAGTACCTCGTGGGTCTCAATGGGACATTTATGAAAATCTTAGATAACAGAAATTCAGAACATATACATAAATCAATTATCTTCAAAACTGTAATAGAGTTTATCATGGTACGTCTACTACTAAGAGTCGGCAATCTGATCAATGCTAGTCTACTGCTATACGAAGAAAGATTATGGCATTGTTGCAAAAGAGGCAGCAACCCGAACATACAACATGGCTGGGCAATCGTGACGAGCAAGCTCAGACTATTCGACACGCACTTGGTACTTACTTTCTGAACCGATAAAAAAATAACTTTAAATTTGAAAATAAACATAAAATTGAATTAATTTATTGCTATGCAATGTATTTTTTGGTGGTACCATATATACATTGTATGTACATTGTACATACTTAAATTAAAAGTGTTTTTTTTAAATTATTGTATTATTGTTCAGTACTATGTACTAGATTCATTGGCGCTTGGCAAAGATATCGAGGAGTTTTTCGTGGAACGACTTAATTTCCTCAGCCACGTCACTTACAATTTGCAGCTTTTTCTCTTCTATATCTATAAGCCTCTCAAATTTGTCTACCTTCCGTTTTTTGCCCTGAGATGTCGAGGCTTCGCTGCAGGAGTCGACCGAGTCCTCCACATCAATTCGGTCAGAGTTTGTAAGAGGTGTCAAATCTGAAATGGATAAAGATGTTTGTAGACACATGTATTACCGTTTTTAGATTTTATTACCTATGCTTTCGACCATCAATCTCTTGTAATTAATAGCATTTGATGTCCCCAATATTTTATTAATTTGCTGGTAGTGCTCCCAAGTAGATGGCGTGCCACCAGACGGTCCGACTTTCGTCTGCTCCTTTCTGAAATAAACATGTGGTAGTTTTAATTCGCAATAAAATATAGATAAATCATTTAATATTTAAAAACTTACCTGTATTTCTTCGTCAAGTTTTCTACTTTGTTCTTGACCCCAACAGCAGTCAGCCCAGGCATTCCCAATTTGTCGGCCATTTCTTTGAATATATGTGAGTTTTTACGCACACCTCTCAGCTGCTCATCAATATTTTCTTCCCACAAATCGATGAGATAGGACGTAGCTTCTGTTGTCCATTCTGCTTTTGGCATACCTAAAATAATAGAAAACTTTTAAAATTAATTTCAACAATATTCCAAATATCAACTTACCTTTTGTTTTCTCCATTTTCGCGGCTGTTTAATGTTTATGCTGATAAACAGCTGTGTTATGTCTTATTCACGCTGCCGCGAAATTGAAGTCTTTCGCAATTTGGGCCGAAATTGAGTTGAAATTGCTCAATTTCGCATATATTTTGACAACTACGAAATTGAGATATTTACGACAATTTCGTTGAAATTGACTTGAAATTGTATACAACGCTATTTTTACTCAGCAAAATTAACTTCCCTGCAGAAGATGGTAGAGGTATTGACGGCCTGGTGAGTGGTCCTGCACTATTGTCAAAGTCAGTAGTCGCAACGGCTACGATTTATAGAACGGCGGCGAGTACAGCAAGACTACACGCAAAAGCAGTACTTGGTTTTTAAGCTGGCAACTCTGTTAACATATACAGAAATTGGTAACATTGTCAATAAATGACAATAATTATTTGTTTGGTTGTGAAATTCATGTGAAAACTTGTTGTGCTCTGAAAAATTTTTGTGATTGCGAAAAATCGTGTCGGTACATTAAAATAAATATACAAGTACGTTAAAACAATATACATCAAAATGAATAAACGCACTTTTCAACGAAGAGTAGCAAAAGAAAAAGTTAATTATGAAAGAAGAGTGTTTGATAAGTGTTGTGAAGAAATGCCATGCAAAAGCATAGACGCGAAAATTTGTTGCCTGTTTGTTTGCAACAATATTAATTATGTACATATGATATATCTTAATTTTTTTTAAACCCCAATGAAGTACCTTTTTTTAATTTTTTTATATGTATGTTATGTATTTAACATAAATAAAAACAACAAGAATTAAAACATAAGTTTTTTATTACTTTTTCTAAAAAAAAAACAACAAAAAATTGCCTCCAGCGGGATTCGAACGCGCGACCTCCTGTTTACTAGGCGAACACTCTACCACCGCGACACTCATCCCTAAGGCACCGCAATGTCTGTACTGCGAGACTATTCACAAGGCGACTGATTGTTTTCGTATGACAACCCAATGTTAAAATCGTCACTTGAAAGCATTAACGGGGAAATGAAGTGAGAGTAGTCCTAATCGCTTTACGAGTACTGCAAGACTACTGCTGCGCTACTCATTTCTTCTGAAGGGTTAGTACTCTTTTTTGCACATATGCAAGAACACGAAGGCGACAGAAAATTTCCTGATGCGCCGCCGTCGTAGATAATTTTTGAAGTTCACGCCGCCGTCTTTAAAGCATGCTTCGACTTAAAATGTTAGCCGATATTATCAATTAAGCCTCATTTAAAGGCCCGAATTACTAAAAAAATTATCTACATTTTTTATACAACTAACGAGATGAACCTAAAAGTAACGTCTGCTGAAAAATTACATTTAATAAAAACTCAGTTGCCGCCGTCGATATATTTTTTTTTGTTGCTCTAACGCCGTCGATAATTATGGATCGGCTTCGTTCACCGAACACGTGGTTACTAAAATTGCAAAAAAACCAAAACAATTGTATGCCGCCTCATTCATCAGATTGAAATTTTAAGTTTACATCGAAATAGGGTAGAGAAAATAAACTATAAACCGTGGTGAATCAGTGATTCATGTTAAAGTTCACGTATCATTCATTTATTTAATTGTTTTCATTCAGTTCCTAACAGAATTTTAGTTATTATGCCCATTAGTAAAATTTTACTAATGGCAATATTTGTAAACAAACAGTTGTCATTTTTCAACGAAATTCCTTAAAAGCCAGTGTGAACGATTTCAATTTCGTTCGACAATTTCAATCCGAAATTGTCAATTTCGTAGCAGCGTGAACAAGGCATTAATAGGGATGTGCAATTTGCAGTGCTGCCATTAATAGGTATGGGTGGGTTTCGATTGCAAAAATAGTCGAATTTATAGTAAACGCAATTTATCAGAAGTTGCGTCGAATATGAACGCAACTTTTTCCTATACCTAACTGCCTATGTTTTTGTTATAGGCTTTAACGCGCGTTCATTGATTTTAGGTTGTGGATGCGACCGTAGTGGAAACAGCATATAAATGCCCGACGTTTGTCATTTAATATGAAAAATATCTGTGAGCTTTTAAATGACGAGTGTGAAACTCATAGAATAATACATACCATAGAAGATTTTATTCGCTCAATAAATTAAACGTCATAGGTACGATAGAAAGTAAACATTGGATGGTAGAAAATATGGGTTCAATAATACCAGATGGTGGCAATATATACAGCGATCCACAAAGGAACAACAACCGAATTTCGTGTTTTTGTGACAAACTAGTTGTGTTAAATACAAAAAAGTGCAAAATATATTTAAATTTCTCAGTTCTACACCAAAACGACAGGAAAAAGATAAGTGAACATATTTTGTAACTTCGCCTGGTGTACGATAATTTTATATTTAATTGCTCATTTCCACAAACCTACGATGAAGAGTGTGAAATGAAACGTCAGATGAGAGAATAAGTTTATCTACGTTTGTATTATTCTATATTGAAACTCGCCTTAAAAAGGTGAAACAAAAGAAGTCAAAAAATTAAAATAAAATTAAGGAATTTGTGAAAAAAATCAAAAAAAAGAAAAACAAACCTAAATTGGAAACGCTGGAAATTGAAGAAATCGTAAGGGGAAAATGGGTAAGTATAAAACAACAAAAAGTATAAAAGTGTGTGAACGCGTTGGGGCCGCAATTGCTTCGTACAAGAAAAACAACAAATCAAATAAAAAACTGAAATTGAACAAAATTGTGTGGTAAAAAAACTATTGTGCGTAAAAAAAAGATGTGTGCATTAATTTTGGTAGCGGGAAAATAAAATGTGTGTATAGGTATGTGTGGTGTTCGTCATACCAACGGGTTCACAGTCCACCGCCGACCGATCTCGCGACGGCGTTAAGCCGCCTTGCGAAAAATACGAAATTCCTAGCGCAAATGTGGTAAATCGGCTAGAATTAGAATAATAAGTGTAATATGCACAAAAAAATTAAAAAAAAAATAAAAAATAATAAAAGTTCTCGGCTTATGTCCATTACACAGCTTCCTCTCTCAAAATTTAAAAAATTATTGCGTCCGGTAGAACACGTTATTCTAACCAAAAAATGTAAAATAACAAAATCGGGGCAAATGCCTCGTTTCGGAGTTATGGACCCCGAAATTTCGGAAATGTGCGATTGTAATGGAGTTAAAGTACCGTGTAAAGGTATTGATATTACTTTTTTTTGCATACAGTGAGTCAAAATAAACCAAAAAAATTATTTGGTATTTTTCGATAACTCGCTTAGTTATAGAATTATCGGATGTTGAAACTTGAAAACTTATCGAAAAAATTTTTTTCTTACTTGAAAAAAAAGCACCGAAAATTATCTAAAAAACCCACAAAGTATGCGTGAATGGGATATAAAAAAAAAACAAAATTAAAGTGTGTGAGACTGAAAAAACTAATGAACCAGAAAAAAAATGTGGAATATGTGTGAATGAAATTGAAATTAAATACAAAATTAAACTAACATATGTGCATGGTAAGGTAAACTCGTTAGAACAGCTGATTTCAAAATATTTCATGCTTAGGTGTTTCTCTTATGTCAAATTCATATGCATTTTGTTTGTGTACTTTTTTGTTTATTTTTACCGTAGATACACACATGAAGAAAATTTGACAGATTATGGACACCAAACAAAAACAAAATGCCTGTGTTTGTTGTAACAATTCATAGTGCGTTTACCTTACTTATTTTACCATGAATATGTGTGAATACAGCTACAACATCACAAAAAAAACTATACAAATGTACTTTAAAGGCATTTCTAGGTTGAACGGTACAAAATAACTGAGTGTGACTGAAAGTATGAAAAATAATCGTTGTGTGTGTGTGTGTGAATGACAGTATGCTAAATGTGTAACGCGATTGAGTGTGATAGAGATGTGTGAATCTTATCAGGCAATATAAAGCTCCGAGCCCTTTTGTTTTCTCCATTTTCGCGGCGTTACCTTACCTTGCGTTTACCTTACTTATTCTACCATGAATATGTGTGAATACAGCTACAACATCACAAAAAAACTATACAAATGTACTTCAAGGGCATTTCTAGGTTGAACGGTACAAAATAACTGAGTGTGACTGAAAGTATGAAAAATAATCGTTGTGTGTGTGTGTGTGAATGACAGTATGCTAAATGTGTAACGCGATTGAGTGGGATAGAGATGTGTGAATCTTATCAGGCAATATAAAGCTCCGAGCCCGATAGTTTGTCGGCGGTGACATGCTGCCTTGTAGGTAAATTTCTGCACCGGCGGTATGAAACAGATTCGGTACTCAAACAGATAAAATCCCCTTTTCAACATGTCATTTTAAAACAAATATTATAAAAAACAAAAATTAACCATATATTTCTTTCCCCTTTTAAGGGCAGTAACAGGTAAAGTAATCACATTGAATTCCTCTTAATTCCAACAAACTAATATTGCTCTCGCCACCCCCTAGATTTACCAGCTGCAACTGCACTAACATCAGCCTGCTTTCGCCGATACGTTCCAAACCACACAGTGAGTTTTCATGTGTTCTCTTACTATTATTATTAACCCTTATTTATAATCATCTACACACAATTGGACATGGCACTGTCCGTGGAGGTGGAAAGTTTCTGATAGCCATTCACTTGGGAGTGGCCAGAAATGAATCCTTCATTGGGCAGTCCAAGCAGCTCACTACTTCCACGCAGTATGTCCTGGGCAATGCCTTATCGGAAACCTCCGTTAGCTAGCTAGAGTGAGAAGGCCGAAATAAATGAGCAGCCTGATTTGGTTATGCGTTCACTGATGTGTCTCAGGCTTAGTAGGTGACTGATGTCACTGAAGCTCATCAAGCTATCGGACATATTCTTTTGTCCTTTAGAAGGCGGAAGAGCGAAACATATGGGCCAACGGCGGTTAAAAAAACAGCAGACACGGACTGTCCCTGCAGGCTGTGTCAGAGACACGGCCATTAAGTTTAACGTAGAGTACGCCATCCGATAAGACAGAAAACATATATAACAATAAATGATAAATAACATAAGCAAATAAATTTATTTATTTGATAGTTACTTTTGATAATATACATAAGCTTATGGTAGGAAAAATAGGATAAATATGTTTTTAAATTAAAAGAGTAAGGATAAATGATAAATAACAGACGCAAATCAATTTGATTTATATTTTTTATAATTGTATATCCATGTTAAATTCAAATTCACATTTAACATTTTGTTTCACTTAAATACATAAGTAAATATACGAAATTTCAATATTTCATCAATCAAAACAACAGCCGAAGGTTTGTGTCCACACTGAAACAGCAGCATAGTTTGTGTTCACGCAACAAACTCAAACACTCAACCAAACACCACACATATGTTTGAGTGTATGTGTTTAAACAATTTTCATTTGAGAAATTTAAATATTAGGAAGATATCAACCAATATGAAATGTATATCAAACGAAAGATAACATCTTCATTTACCTACAAAAATTTTTTAAAAAATGTTATCTCGACGTTTCCTCATAATCAATGAAATAAAGATTACACCAATAACAATCTGACATGACTCCCTATACCGTAAGGTAAGACGTATTCTACGCCAAAACCAAAAGAAGAAAATCCAGGTTCGACATATTGCATCCTGGTCAGCGTCTGATCCATAATGGGCGGCTGCAATCAAATATCCTGGCAGTAGGTAAAATGCAAAAACCCGGTGGGCTGGGTTTGCCTCCCGCCACCGTTCATAATGGCAGTGAAAATACAAAAACGAAACAGAAACATAAACAACCCCTAATTGTTGACGATCCCCGCAAACGTTATAAGGACCACGATTTACGGATATGCACCTGGAATGTAAGAACTCTATATAGATCCGGTGCAAGTATTCAATTGGCAGATATCCTCGAAAGTTATAAGGCTGAAATTACCGCAATCCAGGAAATGCGATGGACAGGACATGGCTGCACACGAAAAAGAAACTGCGACATATACTACAGTTGCCATGAGAAAAACGTTAATTTGGTTGCTCTAGGTTCAATCTAGGTTCAATCCTGTGAGTGAATGTATAGCCACAATCCACATAAAAGCGAAATATTTTTATATTTCCCTAATTTGTGTGCATGCCCCGACAGAAGAGAAAGATGATGATGCCAAAGACATATTCTATGAGCTCCTAGAGGAAACGTATGACCGCTGCCCTGGCCATGACATTAAGATTGTACTAGGAGATTTTAATGCCAAAGTAGGCAGGGAGAATGTGTTTCATGCAACTATTGGCAATTTCAGTCTACTTGCTGATAGTTCCGACAACGGTATGAGACTGATTGACTTTGCCGCGGCAAAAACCATGGTCATTAGTGGTACAAAGTTCCAGCATAAAGACATCCACAAGGCTACTTGGAACCAAATTGATCACGTCGTAATTAGGCACTCATCCAGTGTAATGGACGTACGAGTGATCAGAGAAGCTAACATTGATTCTGATCATTACCTGGTAGCAGCAAAGGTTCGCACAAGGTTAAGTAGAGCGAAAATCGTACGAAACCAGACGCAGAGGAAGCTGGACTTCGGAAAGCTCCAATTACCAGAGGTAGCCGCAGCCTACTCAAGGAAGTTCTCGCAAATTTTGGCACAGAACCCACTCCCTCCCGATAACGATCCTGAAGCGCGGTGGAAACCCATTTCCGACTCTATAAAAACTGCCGCAACAACCGTACTTGGTTCTGAAAAACCGCTTCGCAACAAACCATAGTACGATGGAGAGTGTCGCATTGCAAATGGTGAAAAGAACGCTGCACGCATGGCAATGCTTCAGTCAATTGCAACGCGAGCTGCGACTGAGTGGTATAGGGAGAAAAGAAAGGAGGTAAACCGTCTTTTTAGGCGTAAGAAACGGCGGTGTAGAAAGCGCGAGAGTAAGAAAATTGAGTCATACAGAAGGAAGAACGAAGCCCGAAATTCTACCAAAAAGTCAAAAACGGAACTAATAGACATGGTTCAGGGGCCCCCTTCTGTAAAGACAAGGACGGAAATTTCATCGCAGATGTGGAGAGTATGTTGGGAATATGGAGAGATCATTTCTCCGCGCTACTGGTACCTGAGATATCCAATGACGAGACAATCGATCAAAATTTGGAAGACGACGTCGATTTCTCCTCTCCTAACTAAGATGAGGTCAGAACAGCTATTGCCCGGCTTAAGAACAACAAAGCCGCAGGAGCCGATGGATTACCGGCGGAGCCTTTTAAGGCTGGCGGCGATGAGCTGATAAGGTGCATGCATCAGCTCATTAGCAAAATTTGGTTAGATAAATGCATGCCCGGCGATTGGAGTCTCAGCGTACTATGCCCCATATTTAAAAAAGTTGACCCGAGTCTCTGTGCCAACTACCGTGGAATAAGCCTTTTATCCATAGCATATAAGGTTCTATCAAGCATAATGTGCGAAAGACTAAAACCGAGTATTGCTGACCTGATTGGACCATACCAGTGTGGCTTTAGGCCTTGTGACGACCGTGTTCGTGATATTAATTATTGTCTAGAAAACATTTTTTTTAATAACATTTATTGTGAAGAGGACGCCATCTGTGGACACTTGGTCAAGTTGGCAAAATTAATGATGCCAATGTGATCATTCACTATAGGGCGATTATACACAAACAAGAGATCGTAACTGTGAAAGGGCCATATTGCCACGTCATCAAAATGATACAGAGTTGATTAAAACTATCCTTAGTAGGTAACAAGGTCAAGGGAAACGGAAAGTCGAGGTCATTTGTAAAACATCCGTTTGAGATATAAGTCCAGCAAGACACTCTCATTTGCGACATAGAAAAAAAAAAAAGATTTTGGAACGCCATCGTAATTACCACCTTTCCCAACCTAAAAAGTGGTGAGTTGAGGAAGAATACCGGCGACGTGGACGAGTACGGACCATTTTTTGGTTGAAACCATCACAGTTCACAGCTCTCTGGATAATAGCTTCCGGGGATTAATAGTCACCACTACCAGCGGACGACATCGACATCTACCGTCAAGCAGTGCAGATCCATCAAGTATATAATTTTTGGGGTAAGACAGTTCCGTAAGGGTTACCGAGTACCAACCAGTGGAAAAAGTGCAATAAATAAAAAAAGTGCTGAGGAAAAGGAAAATTCCGTAAGGCTCCCAGAATTGAAATAAGAAAAGAAAAAAAAAGTAATAAAAAGGTCCCTGTTGTAACAAAACTAGTTGAAATTGACATACCTAACCTCAACCTGTTTGTTCAAAATGTGTCCGTGAGTGTAGTAAATGTCTAATACTTGAGAAGAATAACATATAACGAACTTTAGAACAATCAAACTACAAAAATTATAACAATTTTAAGTTGAACCGGAGAAAATATTAATTAAAATACATGTAAAATTAGTGAAAACACTAAAAACTATAACCAAAAAATCCTAAAATAATGTAAAAATTTTAAATGTTGCAAAGAAAAAAACACAAAAATTTGAAGGTTAAAACTGAAAACTGAAGACAAATATGTGTCTCTAAGACATAAGAAAAAAATTGTAAAAAAAAAAAAAAATTATAGAAATAATGATAATTCTTTTTCACTAAAAACTGTCACAAAATAAAAACTATATTTTTCCCCTAAAAGAAGATTAATAATGAAACAACGTAAATAACGTCTAAATAATAAAAATGCTAAAATATTAAGAAAATTATAAGTATATTATTAAATAGTCGATTATTTAAATTAGCAGTGAACACAGTAAAAGAAATACAAAAAAAATACAAAGAAATAATTAACTAAATTTAACAAATAAACAAAGTAATTAAATTAAAAAAAAAAAAACAGCAGACAATGAATTAAAAGCAAAGATATATACATATATGTTCAATTTCTTTTTTTTGTATTTCTTTTCCAGTCCACACCATTAGAAGTTAAGAATAAAACTGCCATAAATTTTTGTGAAATATGCTCAATTTAACGTCTAAAATAAATTTGTGTTAATGTTGTAAATAGAAAACAAAATGTGTTAATTGGTCTAAAAAAAGTTGAACGTAGCGGATACGTGAAGGTTGGGTGAATTGTGTTTGGGGTAGCTTCCAACAAAATAAATGCTGGCCAAGAAGCTGCCAAGGATGACTGAAAAGTCATATCAGGGGCGGGCAAGCCTGGAAGGATAATGCCATCGATATCCTCATAATGAAAATCCTGGAAATCGTGCTGATGGTATATCAACTAAAAAAAAGGTGCATCATCGAAACGCATCCCTTTCCTTTCCAATACCATATATCTCCTATGCCATCCTTTAAAATCCTATCATTCTTTTCATTCCCGATTCGTTAAAAACAAA
Organism: Phaonia tiefii; assembly: GCA_963931995.1. Lineage (NCBI taxonomy): Eukaryota > Metazoa > Arthropoda > Insecta > Diptera > Muscidae > Phaonia > Phaonia tiefii. The sequence goes on along the minus strand of OZ008371.1, from coordinate 87,438,165 downwards.
ATTATTTAAAATTCTTGGTTTGGTTTTCGTCCGGTGTATTCGTGTGTAATCTCTTGACTTCCTAATTCGATACAACTTCATATTACAAAATTACTGTCGTAACCGATTAATTTTATTTCCGTTTCTGGCTACTCTGATCTTGCCGTGGTCTTCTACAAATAATTTCAAATCAAATAAATTAGTTATCTTTGTATTTCGGTTTCTATCACTTAACTCTTCCTTTTCATTTTTCGGTTTCCTATTATTGTCATAAGTGTCCACTGTTATATGTTTTCTTGTTTGTTAGTCTACTCGGCACAAATAATTTTCATTTGTACTACCTCGCGGAGATAACCCCCCCATCCGGCGAGCTGAGCCGCAGCCACAGCCTAGTGCCGATCCGCGCTTTAAAACAAGGGGTACGTTACAGCCTGGAAAGTCGACAACCGACCAGATTTTCACGCTACGCCAAATCCTGGAGAAGACCCACGAAAAACAAATCGACATCTATCAGCTATTTGTCGATTATAAGGCGGCCTTCGATAGCCCGATACGGGGGAAACTCTACGAGGCAATGTCTGAGCTTGGTATTCCAGCAAAACTCATACGCCTTTGCTGGATGACCCTGACGAACACCAAATCCGCAGTGAAAGTTGGTAAGGATCTTACCGAACCTTTTGAAACTAAGCGAGGCCTCAGACAAGGTGACACCCTATCGTGCGATATCTTTAACATCTTAATAGAGATTATTCTGAGAAAAGCTGCTGGCAACATGAATAAAACCATCAGCAGCAAAAGTCATATGCTGCTCGCGTATGCTGATGATATAGATATCATTGGACGCACAGTTAGAGAAGTTACTGTGGTGTTTTCGAGAATTGAGAAGGAGTCAGGAAAAGTGGGTCTGACGGTAAATGAGGACAAGACAAAATTAATGGTTTCAACGAACAGGGCCTCCACGCGATTAGACCAAAGCGTGAACGTTGATAACCGTTATAATTTCGAGGTAGTGGACGAAACAAAAACAAGAACGTCAGCCTTGTGCTTGCGAATAGATGTTATTTTGGGCTAAGCAAGCACTTTAGAGATAAAGCCCTCTCTCGAGTAACAAAAGTCCAATTATACCAGACTCTCATACAACCTGTCTTGCTTTATGGCGCAGAATCCTGGGTATTATCGCAAGCAGACGAAACATCTGTAGGAGTCTTCGAGAGAAATATACTCCGAAAAATGTATGGCCCTATAGTGCACAACGGCGAGTATCGGCGACTCATGAACCATGAGCTGTATGAGCTATATCCCGACATTGACATAGTTCAGCGGATCAAAATAACACGATTGCGCTGGCTAGGTCATTTCAGTAGAATGGATGAAGACGAACCAGCACGAACGGTTTTCGAAACCGAACTCGAAGGAAGACGAAGGATAGGAAGACCAAGGCTCCGCTGGAAAGATCAGGTTGACGAATCCCTGCGAACACTTGGTATTGCCAACTGGAGAGATAAGGCAAAAGATCGAACTGGTTGGCGAAATATGTTATCCTCGTTTTGTAAGGTCCCTGACCCCTCGGGGTTGTTCGTGACCGGATAAGTAAGTAACACACAATTGGCCCAATACTTTATTAATTTTGAATTTCTTCTTAATTCCAATTTCAATTGGGCTCGATAATCAATTAATTTTGTCAAAAATCGATCCAACACTCATTTGATATTGAATCTATATACCCACTGGGTAGTAACTTATATTTTCTTTCTCGTGAAGACATCAAAATTAACCTGACTTGATATGAATTAAAGTGCATAGATTTTACTTTGAATTCCGCTAGTTTTTAAATCGATTTGCTATTTAACTGCCTTAAATCTAAATTGCTTCAAATTTAGAATTAATTCACTCTAATTTGAAATAAACACTAGCTCGAATTTAGCTTTGAATTCATTTTAATTCTAAATCGATTTAAAGATTAATTCATCTAATCCTAATGTGATTAATTTTGACTTGTTTCCCAATTCATTCAAGTTCCAATTTAACTAAACTTTAAATCCATTGTAATTTAAAATCATTTAATTTTCAACAAAATGTGCTAACAAATTTGATTTTAAATTGCTCATATTCAGAATTTAATGAACCTAGCAATAGAATAAAACCGTTGGTTCAGAACCGATGAGATGCTTAAACGACCTATACTAAATGGGATTTAACTTTCTATTCATATTAAGTTTTAAATCCATGACTTCAGAACCATTGTACTTAAAGGTATACTTTATACTAAAACTATAAAATTTGCCTAAACGATCAATCCTTAAGTCTAAATCGATTCAAAACTTACTTGCTTTTGAATTCATTCAACTTTAAATCGATTTGGTCTTAAGTTCACTATATTATAAATTGGGTTAATTTCAATTTAGTTTAAAAAATTATTCGATTTCAAATTAATTACAATTCAACTCAATGTGAAACTAAATAAACCTTCACTAAAACCATTCAATTCTAACTGGATTTGATTATAATTCATTCATAATGGCTCTAAATCATAAGTTTCAAATCTTATAAATAAATAAATGGTTTCCCATTACACCCCATGAAGGGACCGGGGAGAACTTCTCACAATCACTGAGCTGTGCGCTTTCCAGTTTTCACTCACTGATTGGGACCTACAGTTTTACACCGATTCCGAACGGTATTTTGAGAAGCTTTTTCATGGCTATATACTAGATAGTGTCGCCGTCACTAAGCGAGGTGACCGTCGTCGAAAGAAATTTTAAGGTGGTTGGAGCAGGAATCTTACATGATTTTAAATTGGGCTTAAAATTAGTTTGCTTTAACTTCCAGCTTATAAATTGATTTCAATTTTCAATCCATGATATTTGGATTTGGATGAAAAATTACTTAAATCTAAGTAGCTTCCCTTTAAAATTCAATAAATGCCTTATGGGCTAAATTTTTTAATGGGTTTCAAATCAACATTTTTCTTCTCAAAATCCAATCTATTTTGACTTCACTTTCACTTTATAACTGACTTCATTTATTCCGAGTTGACTTCAAATGCAACTTTGGATTAAAAATATTGGTATTTCAAACAGTTCCATGCCAATTTTATTTTGATTCTAAACTCGACTCTGTAGATAAAAATCCAACTGGAAACTTCTGGTAAACTCAAAAGATTGCTCAAGTAGATGACCAACCTTAATATAGCTTAGCATAGGGTGTAGCTTAGGCCTCAATTCTACAATGGAAGATCACGTATTACTCCACCATTATAATAAAAATGCAATGACGCGAAAATCCTATAAATACCAAGCCAAAATATTGTACCATGAGATGACACTACAAATTATTTTCAAAAAAACTACCAGCTCTACTATAACTGCTTTGGTGGGACCTCAACTTATCTCGAGTAAGTGTTCTTATAATTCTTGTTTTTGGTTTAAAATTCGTCATAAGAACGGACTAAGCACAGTTCCCTTGAGCTAGGTGACTAACCACCCTAGGTCCTTAATAACCACACGGTTCTGGGAGTTTAAGTGGGAGGCACTATGGTAAGGGGGTGGTTACACACGTAACCAGCACAGAAACGTAGGCTTCAATTCTAAACCATAAACAAGAATTTTCCAATGTCTCAGACCGAGGTCATCGCTGGTACGTCAACTATCGGAAAATAATTTTAAGTGTCCTCTCTACAACCAAAGGTAAGTTTTGTACGCAAACAGCTACATACAATATATCATCCACAGCATCTGAGAGAGGTTAGAATAGAACATATATTATATATATATTATATTTCACTAACATTTTCACCATTGTTACTAATTCATACAAACATTATCTGACTTATTTCGCGGCTTTACCTACGTCCGCAAAATAAATAATTATAACTTTATATATTAGCCCGAGTAGGGACGAAACTAACACCAAAATAAACACTTCACTGCTTAAGGTCTTTTCCGTTGAAGACGCCCAGAGCTTTGCCCTGCAAGTCCTCCACCTCGTAAAGACTATTCTCGACCGGTCGCACTATTCGACATTTAAGGAATTTTCTTGCCAGTTTCGCGTTAAAGCTGTTCTTAAAGTCGCTCTCTGAAAATTCCTCCGGTATACTTCCTGGCCGGGAATGAACTTCACTTTTCGGCATCACGCGTTGTAAGACTTTTCGTTTTTCGTATATGCTCTATGTAAGTTTTCACGGATTTTCCTCCGGATGAGATCCAATTTGACTGACATGGGGGCTACGTTGCTCTCAGTGTCATCCAAACTTTTCAGCTTTTTGGCTATCTTGTAAACACTACCGTGACATATCATGTTCATGCCGAATAGAGCAAAATAAGGCGTGACACCAATCGAGCTGTGCGCGGATGATCTCATGGAACATTAGATTAGGGATAAATATTTGTCCCAATCAGAGTGGTCTTCTTGGAGATATGAGCGTATTGCTGACAAAACGGACTGGTTAACCCGCTCTGAAGCATTCGCCTGTGGCGAGTGTGTTGCTGTTCTAACATGTCTTACTCCAAAATTCTGCATAACATCTGGGAACTCTTTGCTGATGAATTGTTTTCCATTATCTGATACTACCTTTGCCGGGGTACCAAATTTATGAAAAACTTCGGATATTAGAAACTTCACTACATTTTTGGTGTTAGCCTTTGCCATAGCCTTTAACAACACAAATTTGGACAAATTGTCCAGAAGAATGAAAAATAAAGCTGTTTCCGGACTTCGACATCGGATATGGACCTAAAAAATCAACGAAAATTCGCTGAAACGGGCGTTCTACTGGATTTTCACTTCCCATTGGCGGACGTAGCGTTATGTTCGCAGGCTTAGTCTCCTTACATACTTGACAGTTTTGGACAAAGCTTCGAACCTGTATATTCTGGTTGGACCAGTAAAAATATTCCTTCACTCTCTTTAACCACCATGCGAAACTAGGGGGTGGATTGTGTGCCTGGGCTATGATATCCTGCGACAATTCGAGTGGAACCCATAGTTTCCACGCGAAGTCGTCATTTAGCGGTAAGCCATCGTATGGAACTGTCCTTTTATACACGAAACCGTCGACAGTTTTCAGATCCGGTAACTGATCTGCATTTTTCATTACGATATCGACTAGTTCAAAGTAATCGCTTGATTTAAATGCGTCGGAATTCATGTCAATTAAGTTGCATACCGTGGCGGACATTTCGTCCATATCATATCGAGATAAGGTACGGGGACATAGCGAAATCGTAGGACGGCAAATGAAGGCTCCACCTGGCTAACCGGCCATTAAGATCCCTATGGGACATTAACCACTTCAAACTGCTGTGATCGGTTATAACCGTAAATGGCATTAATTCTATGACCGGCCTGAATTTCTTGATCGCCATGACTACTGCCAGACACTCTCGCTCCGTGACCGAGTAATTCCTCTGCGCCGATGTCAACTTATGGGAGAAATAGGCTATTGGGTGTTCTTCGCCAGAGTCATCTCTCTGGAAGAGCACAGAGCCAATGCCTATATCTGACGCGTCACACTGGACATAGAAGTGTCTGGCAAAGTCAGGGTGACTAAGAACTGGGCTCGAAATCAGGGCGTTCTTCAACCGATCGATCGCGTGAGTTACGTATCCCACTGTCCCCTACGCCACTGAAATAAATGAAATTGTAAATCGATACATTAATGATCAAATTGTTGTGCAAAGCAAAAGCTAAAGGCAACGACCGAAATCGTTTCCGTTACTTTGTTTGCTCTGCACAAATAGAGCAATATGCTGAGTGGACATATCTCGTCCACCACACAAAATTCTTGAAGTGGAAACGTTTTGAATATTTTGTAGTTAAGATAGTCTTAAGATAATTAATGAATAAAGCAGTACTTCATAGCTGAAGCTATTTAGTGTTTTATTTGGGATATCATAACTGAAGCTATTTAGACCGCAACGTAATTGGCGCAGTCGGGAAAGTTAAATTCCTAAGAATTTAAAATCCAATGTCGTTTGAGTCACGGTTATAAAGTGAAATTTAACTTACAATAAAAACAAAAACACTATTTTAATTGAGCTACAAATTTAATATACATTGAACATAAAAAGACCAATATAGATAAATTGTATTTTAAAGTGAGATAAATAAATGCAATAAATATAATTTAATTTGGTAAAACAGAATTTGTAAAAACTATAAAAAAAAAAAAATCTATAAAGTAAAACCAGCTAAATTAAAACTAATTGGACAAAAGAAAAGTGTTTCGGTTTTACATTTTGGAAGAATTTAATTGAGTGCTCAAAATGTCACGACAAGACAACTTTGATCAAAATCGCCAATTAGGCGATGAACCAAATATAGAACAATTAAAATTAAGAATGGAGCAGTTACAAAGTGTAATACTGCAACAGGAACAAAAGATCCAACAGCAACAATTGGAACAACAACAGCAACAACAACAGTTACAATATCAGCAACAACAAATCCAACTCCAGCAGCTACAACAGGGCCAACAGAATATTAATGTTAACCATTTAAATAATTTTTTCCTATCACCTAGGGACATTATCGAACAATTTAGAAGACTAAAACCCTTGGAAAAAGGTACACTCATCCAATTCATCACATCTGTGGAAGCTACAATTGATCTATGTAAGGACAACAACGATTTGATGGAATACGGCGTTCAAATTGTAGCAAATGAAAAAATCAGTGGTGACTATGCATACTTAATAAGACAACTAGGCCCTAAACCAACATAAGAGATGATGAAAAGTACATTGAAACGTCATCTACAGCCGAAGAAAACGTATGCAGATTTATTCAACCATTGCAGAATGATTAAGACGATAATCCTGTTAATGATAGTTTGCATGCCAATGCTTTCGAAGGCGAACATTCAAATAACACCAATTGATAACGAAAATGGATACAGTGTGTTGAAAATATTTGATACTGAAATAGTAAACGAAACTAAAATAGTACTACACATAATCCGACCAATCGAAATAAACCAAATCATAGATGATCTAGAACAAAATACAATAGGATTGAAAAACGATTATAGAAGCATTATCCAATCTGAAATTACCACCCTTAGGACTAAACTGAGATCTATAATGCCTTTGAGTAACCGGCAAAAACGTGGCTTACTGAATATAGTCGGATCGGTAGACAAATGGCTATTTGGTGTAATGGACGATGAGGACAGACAAAATATAATAGGTCAACTAGAAATTGCTAATGGCAATAATCATAATATAATTGAAACTGTTAATCAGCAAGTAATTATAAATAACCACATTAATGATAGCATCAATCTGATAAGATCCAGTATTCTAGATGATAGAAAGAAAATTGATTTAGCCATAAATAGCATCCAAACACAAAATTCGGAAATAAGAAGTCAATTGCTCTTTAACGACCAACTAATGAAATTAAAATTTTTAGACAATAAGATAAACCAAATTCTTGACAATATATCCTCTGCTAAATATAACATTTTTCATCCCTCTATTTTGACTTCCGAGGAAATAGATAAATATAATATCGATTTTTATAAATTAAAATTAATCAAAATGGGTGTATTACTATACAATAATGATTGTTTAATATTTTCAATTAAAATACCTGTAAATTTTATTAAAGTTGAAGTCAGATTAATTCTACCCATGCCTAATAACATGTATTATGAAATCGAAGAAAAACAAGAAATGATTGTAAACATAAACAACAATACATATACTTACAGCACTAATAAAATGTTAAAAGAATTAAAATTAACAAAAAATTGTGTATTTAAAGATAATTGTAAATTAATATTTAACAACAAAACATCTTTTGAATTGATGGACGATGAAACTGTAATAGTGAAAAATGCCGTAAATTTGAAAATCGATAACAATTGCAATGCAAATACAAGCTTTATAATAGATGGTAATAATATCGTAATGTTTTCAAATTGTAAAATAACTATTCAGAATGAAATATTCTATAACCAAAAAGAAAGTTACTTGGAAAAGATTCCAGATTTTAGAATCAGAATCAGAATTACAACAAAAACAATTTTACAAGTAAACTAACTTTCAACGATATAGTTTTAAGTAATTATTAATATATTGAGAATATTAATGAATTGAAAAAGCATCAACAGATTTCATATACACTGATTGTATTTATATCTATATCGATAGTGATAAGCTTAACAATAATATGTTACATTTTTAAAGCAAAATCTGTAAACATTAAAATTGACGAAAGAATTCTGGGACAAATGGGGGAGGAGTTACGTATCCGTATCCTACTGTCCCCTACGCCACTGAAATAAATGAAATTGTAAATCGATACATTAATGATCAAATTGTTGTGCAAAGCAAAAGCTAAAGGCAACGACCGAAATCGTTTCCGTTACTTTGTTTGTTCTGCACAAATAGAGCAATATGCTGAGTGGACATATCTCGTCCACCACACAAAATTCTTGAAGTGGAAACGTTTTGAATATTTTGTAGTTAAGATAGTCTTAAGATAATTAATGAATAAAGCAGTACTTCATAGCTGAAGCTATTTAGTGTTTTATTTGGGATATCATAGCTGAAGCTATTTAGACCACAACGTAATTCGTGTTCCGCCTCACTAGTAAACTGAAATTGTTTTCCTTTCAAAGTTTCAAATATTGGAGCGGCAATGGTTACATAATCAGATATAAATTTTCGATGCCAGCCTGTGGCATCCATAAAATTGCGAACTTGTTTAGCGGTTTTGGAAAATTTATACTTGGTTATTGTATCCACTTTACCTGGGCCAGACTTTAGCTTGCCCCCACCAACGATATAGCCAAGGTACTTCAACTCTTTAAAACAAAACTTAGATTTTGCGACATTAATTGTAAGTCCAGCACTCGACAAACACTCGGCCACTCGATACAACAACTCCATATGAGTATCAAAATTTGGCGAAACTACCAATATATCGTCCAGATAGACGAAGACTCTATCCCGTAGGACTGAGGGAATCCCTCTATCCATTAGGCAGCATAACCTTTGGGCCGCGTTACACAATGGTAGAGAGGTCTCCCCGGCGCCGTGAATGCAGTCTTCTCCCTACTGGACTGATCTAAAGGTATTTGCCAAAATGCGTCCTTTAGGTCTACGCTGGATATAAAAATCGTGTTTCCTAGCCGACTGAGCAGATATTCAATGTGGGGCAGTGGATAGGCATCCTTGACCGTCCGCGCGTAGAGCTTGCGAGCATCCAAACATAATCTATTTTTCTCGCCCTTACGGACTACGGTTACTGGATGGCTTCACGGGCTCTCGCTAAGCTCAATTACACCTAGATCAAGCATCCTATCCAATTCTGCATACATTAATTTCTGCACAGCCGGGGAGACCGGATAGTGGCGATCTTTTACAGGGGTTGCGTCTCAGTGGGTCTCACCTAGCTTTGTGGGTATTAGGATCTTCGCTATCCTCAGCGTCTTCGCAGAGACTTACACCGTTGGTGGTAAGGCATTCTACGTTAGCAAACAATTTAAAACTTCGCATAAAATCTACGACCAGAAATAATTCCCGCCTTAAAGTTGGGACCAGATAAAAAGTGATGTCCTGTGACATTTTATTAAACGAGACATTAGTCCGCACTCTACCAACAATTTTGTGCGCACTGCCGTCGGCTGTTTTTATTAAGGACGAGAAGTCGTGGGTATTTAAGCCAGCTTTTTCAACAAACTCCAAGCAGTTCCTACCCAAACACGTCACTGTAGCGCCGCTGTCCAACAGACCATCGATCACTTGATCATTTATCTCCAGCTTGGAATAAAAACGCGTATCTCCCCCCTCATACAATGTAACCGTTGCAATCTCCTGTCGAATTATTTTCCTGCGTTACTGGAGACCTTACTGGAGACTTCACCAGAAATACTCTTCCTCTTAATATGTGTAAGACGTCTGACCTCATTAGGTTGTAATATAGTCAATAAATGTAAAGTACGCCTCCTGGTACTCTAAAATTCTTAAATGTAATGGTTTGAGATCTCGGAGCTTGAGTGAGTCATCTAAATCTGTTTCAAGTCGTTTCTTATTGACTAAAATCATCACCTTTTCACTCACAGGATCTTCTGGCTGAACAGCAACTGGTTCTAAACGGGCGTTGAACGCATCTCCCTATTTTGAGACGGGTTCCGCTTCCTGACATTTTGGGCACCTTGGTGTAATAGCACCGTCTAATCCACATCGAAACCAGAAAATCCGGCCACTTGGGGAAGGACAATCTTTAAAACTGTGCCCCGAATTCTTACTATCGAAGCACACCAGAATCGGGCGTCCCAGGCCTTCCACATCTGCCTCTTGGGATTCCTTTCCTTCTTCAGCTACTGGACCCTCTACTTCATACACTCGATGTATGAGTGTGATCAGCCCAGCCTGCCTTTGACTGGCCACGAATGACTCAGCCTGCTCGCATTCCTCTTGGAAGTGATTCAAACCGTACATCCGGATAGAATACACCAATCCCGCAATAGACTGCTTCAGATTTACCTTCATCAAACGAACAAGTTCATCTTCGCTCATTGGCTGTCTTTGCTGATTGCGCAAACGTCTTGACAGGACTCTTGTGGCCCTTGACGTCTGTCCATTGTCTGCCTCTGCACATCCAAATCGGCACGGAAACATCTGAATCGTGTAAGCAGCGCTTCTCTCCATTCATGCCAAGTCTGCATGCCTGGTCTCCTCCTCTGAAACCAGTACCAGTCCAACGCCGGCCCATCCCAGAAGATGATGACGCTTCACTATTACTTCATCCCAGTGGCAGTTATAGACATCACGATGCGACTCCAAACGGAAGATAAAATCTTCAATACCTAAGGTCCGAGACGTACCATCAAAACGAAGAGCCCATTTCTCCACGTCAATTCTACGAATATTAGCAAATGTCGAAGAACGACTTGCCGTGGGTTGTTCCGTGCAACTTACACCTGTTGTGCAAGACCTCGACGTCTTCTGTATCAGTAGTTCCTGTTGCGGCTGACCTACATAAGTCTGAATTGGTGGCTGTATTAATATTTCTGACGTCGACTGACTCTGTGGGTTCTGTGCTGGCGTCGACGGCGCCATAGCCATTCCGCTGGGATCTGGATTTTGTTGAGTCGTGGCTGCTGCCTGCTGATATGTCTCCATTTGTAGTGTCGCTGGATATTGTGTAGCGATTGCATGTTGCCCTATCCCACTCTGCAGTGGTGGCAATAAATGTTGAACATTTTGCAGCACCTGTTGTGTTGAGGCTTGCCGTGTAGGCATTAACTGTATTGCCGATACCTGCTGCGTCGGATTTAACTGAAATACTTGATTTGATGTCGTCGTCTGTGGTGGGAATCTTGGTATTGTCCAATTTGCACCAACCAGATTGGACAGCAGCATCTGCTGATGTGGCTCTTGCCAATGCTGAGACATTTGTTGTTGCTGATGTATTTGTTGTTGCTCATGCATTTGCTATTGCTGATGCATTTGTTGGGGTTGCGTCAGCGATGGACCCTGCCTCGAAATTAACGGCGGAATTTGCCCGGCCATTGTCCACAGTGATGGATTTCCTTGGAGTGATACCTCTCCAGAGTATATGAATGTAGTCAGCGATGGATGAGAGGTACTTGGAAATTGTGGTCTGACTGGCCTGAAAAATTATTTGACGTGTATTTCCTGATTGTCGGGGGAACATCGTAGACCGTAGATTATTAAATGAGCCGTTTAGGCCTCTTGGCCGTTCATTTTCCGGCTGCGAGATACCCCGATCACCGGGTTGGGTTGGTGGTAGCCAATTTGGTGTTGGCTGTGACAATACTGGTCGCTGTGGAGGCATAGTCATCTGCTGATTTACATACGGCTGGGACGACGGCTTACCATAGACTGTGGTAGCACTTAGGCTCAATGATCGTTTCGTAGCTTTTAAAATTCTTGGTATCAGCTGGCGCTCTCGTTCAGCTTCTTCCCTCTGGAAGTCGAATTGAGCCAGACCAACGGCCGAATTAATAATCTCCCGGTTGCTTACGGTAACCCTGGAGGAAGTGTTGCCAAGTTGGGTACATTCGGTTAGTTCCTGCCAGTAATAAGGCTGTAATCAGGGGACGAGACAGAATAGTTGGCGTTGAATGAGTTATTAGCCCCGCTGGAAAAGCTCAAGGCTTGCAAATAAGTTGATGAAACTGGAGGAGCTATTGAGCTGTGAACGTAGTCGTAACCACTGTAGTTGGCAATGCGGGTATAGTCATCGTATTAACCGGATGAACGGTACTAATACCCAATTGGGAACCGGTGCTAACCGGATCCATCTCCGTCCCGATTAAACTCCGACATGTAGAACGAGTGCTAGCTACCATACTCTAGTACTGACGCTCAAAAACTGTGCGTCACTAAAGAAGACAAATCTTAACTCTGTTTCTCAAAATAGTTCAGTTTCAAAACAAATCAAAAAAAATCAAATATTCAATAACCAATAATAATCCACTTCTACAGTAATAAAAAAATTACTTCACCTGAAAAAAGAAAATCGTGTAAAAATGTTATCCAAATTTGTGGTTCGGTGTATTAAAATAAAAATCAAAAGCTTATATTTATATGAAGGTGAGTGGTAGACCGGAGGAAGAAATTAAAACGTGTAGAGAATACGGATAAAAATATGTGTTCTGAGTGCACGATATTGGCATTAATGTTTTATCCTACATTAGATTTACTCGAGTATAAAACAGACAACAATAAACAAAATTGGACATTAGATATTCTACGGGACTAGAAAGTTGGGTTAAGCTGCTATCGAAAGACTCCGGCGAATAGCTATTTACTCTGCGGACTCGCGAAACCCGAAATCCTGTCAACTCCTTATTCGGAACATTTCCGAATTCTAAACTCTCTAAACATCCAACTTTAATATCATGGAAAGCTTTTAAAAATTGAAATTTAAAATTTGACTCAACTCCCTTTTCTACTCCATTCGGGTATTCTCAGACCCATCACCCTCGCGACCGATTAATAGTCTAAAGCTCTGATAATCGGGACTTAAAAGATGAAACTGACCTTATGGACTGGAAAGCGAGCACCAAAAACAAAAAAAGAAATTTAAAAATAAACTGAAAATTTTATAAATTATACTATTGTTCGCAAACTGCCAAATCTTAAACAAGCAATAGCAATTGATAGCGAAGTAGTCAATTGCGCCACCAAGACTTCACTTGCTTAGGACTTGACCGCTTTTGGTTCCTTTTCTGAAAAATAATTTCTTCCGTTCTTTTATAACTGTTGCTCGCGTTAAGGACTCTGGATATCTTAAACGGGACGTACAATTATATTCGGAAACAGGAACGAACTACTTACACAAACAGGACTAAAACTGCAATCTAAAACGGTATCTTGCTTCGGGCCCCACATTGCGCGCCATTATGTACTGTCTGCCTGGAGAACAATTTGTTCTTGGTTGATTGCCAGATTGTTGGGATCACTGGTATGCTGGCGTTTAGCGCGGCTATAGCTCGTCGGATGCGATGGTACTTTCCAACTCTCTGACCCTCAGACAGTAACACAAAAATCACAAAAATTCATACCAGATTGGTGATTACTTACATATAAAGATGGGACCCGAAGCAAGACCTGGAACGGGAAGAATATATAAAATAAAACGAAAACTCATACTGCTACCTTATCCAATCGCATAATCAGAACTTACTTGGCTGTTGTAATGTCAAAAGAACCCTCCCACTTGGAATACGGGGATATCCCACCAGGACACCATTGTAAATTGTTAAGGGTGTCCCAGATCCGTTTCTCTACTTACTTTGTTTTCCTCCTTCTACTACCACTCTAAGACGTTTAGGCCTTCATATTAAAAAACTTAATTTCTTTTCAAAAAACATTACAAACTAGTATTTTTTATTTATAGCAACCTTCACATTCTCAAAAATTACGTTAAAATCATAATAGTCCCTATCCACAGAAAAAGAAAATATCAAATTTGAAGATTTTAATGATGAAAAATATGGAAACTTCGATAAAAAAAAACTTTAATGTTGGAAATCAAATAGGTCCGCCATAATGCCAAAAAAAAACTTCAATGAGAAAAATATAAAGATATGACGATAATGCTTCCGACGACATGTTAATTGCTTCCTTCCAGCGTGACCACGATTTGTGTTGGAGATGATTGCGGAGGATTATCCTGAGGTAGTTGCGGTATTCGTAACGTAATTGTATGTATAGGTGTCTGTATGCCGTATCATTAAATAAAAGTATGCTTGTAACATGTTATAAATATTTTTTTATTATCCTAGCTAGAGACGACATATTCATACATCTGCTAGGAGTGAGCTCATCCCTAAATCCGTTTTCATATTCTCCCCTCTATCGTATCGGGAAGTAACCAAAACCCAGAAAATTTAACAATGCCTACTCTAAGGATACTGATTTTAAAACAAACTCTTTCTTTTATGTGCAGATCACCGTCTCATAAACTTTGTATTCAAATTGTAAAAAAGTATACCTCGTTTCTGGATACCTCTGCACTCCAGGAGCGGTAGTGTTATGACGGATTGGCTTCCCACGATTCGACAGAGGTTCAGGTGATGCGGTTGGCTTGTGTTTTATTCACTAGTTCTCCAATTTATTTTTTTGTTATACATTTTTAAATTTGAAACTATTAGTTTCTTTTGAAAAAATTAATTTTTGAAAATTTAAATTTTCGTATTTTCAATGTTCATTAAATGTTAATTTTATTGTTTATAAATGTTCATTACATGTATATCAAATTGTTTCACTTAGTGTCTCTTTTTAAAACAATAAAAAATGTTGCCTTTCAAAATGGCCACAGAAATTGTGTTGTGTGTCTTTTTTTCTCGAGAGCCGACGCTATCTTGCTCTTCAGGGAACCTCCGTCTTGCTCCAAAGTCAATCAAAAAGGAAAGGGCCATTTTCATCAACTTTTTCAGCCATACTTTTTCCTCCTGTCTCAATGACAGATGGCTCAAACCGTTCCCTACATTCCAGTTTGAAAACAACTGAATATTGTAGCAGGGTTGTACTCGGCTAATGCTCCACATTTTCAAAGGAAACCTCACCTATATGTGGCGCTATGTCCACAGTGGCGTTGTGTCCCAACGTGCTCACCACAGGTGTGTATTCACATTAGTCACTAACCGAAGACATTTATTGTGTATTAAATAACGAGGATCTAAGACAACTAAATTTGAATAATATGGTAGGGCCAGACCAGAACAGAACGAGACAACTACAATTAGAATAGTGCGTTCTATAAATAGAACTTTCAAAACTTCGGTATCAGTGCGTGGAAGTAGGAAAGCTATGTGTAAGTAGCGAAAAACGATCACTCTGCACAATAAATGTCTTCGGTTAGTGACTAGTGTCAATACAGACCGCGGTGGCTTAACGGGCTAGACGCTGCTGAAGATGATGCTGCACAAACCACCGAGTAATATTATCAAGAGTGTGCACTAGTTACTTTTTGTACTAACGAGTTCCGAGATCTACGTGGAAAACATATAGAGAATGAGAGCAATCTTTAATTTTAACGATTTGCATGTTAATTGGGATTTACACAGATAACTTTACTCTAACACTTCATTACATGTTAATTTTTTTCACTGAATATGCCTTTTTTTAATCGATTTAATTGACATCATTTACTCCCAGTTGTTGTTTTGTACTTTTGTCATGACGCGCTGCAGCAGAAGTTTGAAAATCACAGTACGCAACTCAGTCACCTATCACCGTTTCTTCTCTGACAGCGTCTTCTCTACCTGTTCTCCAAGTACTAAATAGAACAGCACAGCTGTCATCGAAACAATCTTCCAGCGAATGTGAGTTCAAATCCCACCCGCGGCATTTACATTTTTTCACTAACCGGACAGAACATGATCTCTTAGCCTAAAGGAAATTACAACTTTAAAAATAACGAGGATCTAAGACAATTAAATTTAGTTTTTAATTTCAATTAAATATCTATTGCATACTCAGTTGTTACTTACAATAATAACATTTAAATAATAAAGAATAATTTAGTAGCAATTATAATTTAGTAGCAGTAAAGAAATTTATTAATCATTAGTAGTGTATTCAAAACCGAAACCGGTTAACCGAACTACGGCTGGTTAATCGTAGGTCGGCTTTTTAAAAAGTGATATTTTCGAAGAACCGGTTCCACCGGTTATTTCAACCCAATTAACCGGGTTTTTAGGTGTCTACACAACTGATGTAAAAACGCAGAATTGCAATTCTAAATTCTTTTTCATAGCCCCATCTTTTTCAGACCCCATCAGACAGGCACACTTTGCCAACGATTTATTTCGGCGACAGTGAAATAAGTTGTGGAAGGCAATAGAAGTCGTATCTGCCAACTTCGATTTATTTATTTATTTGTGTCTATGGAATACAATCCTTAGTTTTTTAGTTTAGTTTAGTTTGTTTATATTGGATTTCCTGCACAACAAAATTAAATCTTATAATTAAAGTACAGGAATTATTATCGTTAAACAGTTTGCTGAGAAAAAAAACTTGTATAATAAATAAATAAATATAATATATAAGTGAATATGTATGTTAATAAAACATTAATGTGATAGTTATAATATTAAATTAACAATAATAATTAGCAATGGTAATATCTGAGTTTTCCAAACAAAAATAAAACTTGTAAGTATAAAATAAAATATAATATGAAAATAATATTTAAAACAGAATTTTATAATTGAATTGAAAGTAGAATAAAGATGAAGAAAATTATATTGAAAGAGAGGAAATAAAGAATTGGTTAGCTCTCATAGGTTTTAAAATGATCGTAAATATGTTTTTTAAATAATGTAGCGTGTACTGTCGGTTGTTCCGAAAAAGTTCCCCATATGGGTACATTATTGCCAGATTGTTGGCATAGCTGGCATGAAGTCTTTTCAGCGCGACTAGAGCTCGCCGGATGGGTAGTGGTTCTTGCCAACCAATCTGACAGACGACAGATCCCAGAAAAATAAACAAGTGGTGCAAGTGAGTATATAGTTTGGTGTTATATAGTAACACCAAACTATATACTCACTTGCACCAACACATACACTCAACACATGTCCGCCAGCCGCTGATCTGCTGGAAATAGCCTCCCTCTGGAGCCAACAAACTCCTCCATGACACCCTCATTCGAATCCCAGGATGTCCCGTATACTCCCTCTTTTACCACTTATTTAACCACTCATATTGAAAACACTTAAACATCTTTTACAAAATCGTTACAAAACTCCATTTTTTTATTATTTATATCTACAGGCTTTATCTATCAGGACATCACGAATAACAGGACTGAATACAAAAGTAGGTAGAAATAAACAAACTGACACACAATCTTAAACTGGCATTCCAGAGATTCAAAGTAAAGTGCTAAAATTCTTCCCGATAGATTTTTAACTAATCCAATTAGCCGATACTTCCTTCAAACTTATTATATTTCGTTCAATTTGGCAACAAATTTAGTAATCCTTCGTCTCGATTCAAACGCGGCTTCGTTATTTTCCCAAAGTAATTGTAATGGCTTCCTTTTCTTTCCTTCAGGACTAGCGTCGTTGGCGAGATA
This sequence comes from Phaonia tiefii, assembly GCA_963931995.1. Lineage (NCBI taxonomy): Eukaryota > Metazoa > Arthropoda > Insecta > Diptera > Muscidae > Phaonia > Phaonia tiefii. The sequence goes on along the minus strand of OZ008371.1, from coordinate 87,420,624 downwards.
TTGGTGGAGTCTCTGCTTTTGACTCTCAACTTCCGAGCTTGTTCGTACGTATAAGTCTGTCCGAGGCAAGTCTTTGAATAGGTTTCATAGTCGCGTATGTATTGTATTTTGTTTTATATATATATATATTTTACGTATTTTATTTATGACTCTTATGGCCAGTTTTTAAGTGGGTAGTTAACTATTGGATTACTTAATAGTAATTGAAAGATAATTAGAAGTTAACTTTGCATTTTGTTTTTCAGTGGCAAGTTAAAGTAAGCTGTAACATTGTAAACGATTATGGTATTCTTATTGGGGAAAACATCTGTTTTCTGCTAAATATCAAAACAGCAAATGGAATTATCTAAAATGAGAAACAAATGCATAAAATCCGAGTCATTTTAACAAAAATGTGTAAAGAACTATGTTGGCGCAACAATTTAACGATCTAGTCTCAAAGTATGTGTACAAATACTCAAATCAGAAACAGGTATTTTATACAATTTTACATTTCTCATATTGACAATCAGTAATGTGATTGTCAAAATCATATGGTTCTCACTACAAGTTAACCAATCAACTTTGGGTGGTTTAATCATAGTTAACCATTGACTGAAAAACAAAAATCGATGTTTAACCACAATTTAAGTAAGAAACACAGATCACCACTGACGAAAAACTGGCCATTAATTGGAATTTAGATTTGCTCCTCACGCAGACTTCACTTTTCACTTTTTATTCCATAGCCTATTGCAACGACTGGCCAGCGAGAAAAAACGACGACCTAGGATTGAACTCACCCTATTCCTGGACGCGCACCTTTGATATAAATTACCCCCAAAGGAAATGATGACTATCGGTTCAGGAGGAGAAAAGGTAAAAATGAACACTTTACTAAAGGACTTGGCCCAAAAATCAAAAAAAAAATATATATATAGTTCTCAAAATTGTATCTTTTCTTTTCTTTACAGGTAAGTGAGTATTCAAAATTATGTTAAAGTGTCGGTCAGCGCCCGTAGTTTACCCAAGCACCCCTGGAACTGGTGGTGCTGTAGATGCGCCTCCAGCGTTGAACAGATTCGAGGCAGCCGGATGATGAACGGCTATTGTTTGATCCGCGCCTTTGTTTTTTCTTGTTGTTTCACAAATAAAATATTTAAATATTAAAAAAGACTTTTTATGTGTGTATCCAGGCCTTATTTCTACTTAGGCGCCAATCGACTGCTCGGCTTCGCTTCCAATCCAAAAAGGAAGTTCAAATTTTCCTTAGCCCAAAATTTCTGCCCTAGCCATGTTCTCCTAGGTTTTCTAATTCGTCTGACATTCTCATATTTCACACCACTGCCCATATACGTGAAATCTGTAGTCAGTGGCTTTCAAACTTCACCATCTGATTTCGACACTGCCAGCTGTGTCTAACCAACATGTCACAACAAATGGCCTATGTGATCCCTACCATGGTAGAATTATCTATTAGCTAGTCGCATTAGCAATTCCGTCGTTAAGCTGTCAAAATTAGCTGAATAATGAAAACCACTATGTACTCAAAATGTGAAAAATTTTATAAGATTGTCTTACTTGATACAAAGTCTATGCTATTAAATTGCCTTTTGATTGAAATTCTTTGAATTTTATTAACAAACAAAGAGAAACAAAATCGAATTTGACAGCTTACCGATGGAAAAGATGAAAAAACCACAAATCAGCTGGGCTGATGCGTTTACCCGATAGATAATTTTACCATGATCTCTACCTACTTCAACTAGACGTAACCAGCAGCGAACATATTTGCTAGACAAATCTGACAGTGTGTCTTCTTCGGCCATATAGGCGGCCATGACAAGCGTTGCTGATTATTTGAATGTTGTGTGGCAGTGAGTTCCAAAGACGAATTGAATGAACGAAGAATTGCCTTATAGACTAGCTTAACTAAAAGTAATATAAATCCAAAATATTTTTAAATCTATTAAGTGAAAACGAATAATCAATTGAACAATTCATATTAATAGTATTATATTGCTTAAGATACCTCAATATAGGCTCAAAAGAAGAGTAATTATTTCTATGAACAGACATATTTAAAAATTCAATACTTCTAAAACACCGTAAGGGAGTATTAATATTTATGCAGCTCAGAAGCGGAGGACAATCTACAAATCCACAAATTAGTTTCTATAAAAACCATACAGAACACTTGGATCTGCGACTAGATAGGGTTTCCAAGTGAATTAATCTGCGTCTAGCTTCATAAGATGGAATCAGACCATGGAAATTTACTTCAAACAATGCGAATTTAATAAATTTCTTTTGCAATGACTCAATACTATTAATACGTACATATATTATGGTAGGGATTATGGTAGATATAAGTTCCTGAACTAATGACAACACAGGTAATATGTTACCAGAAATAAAGAAAACAATATTCACAATCCAGAAAGAAGTACAAAACGTCCAAAGGATTTTGCCTAACTGGGGAAATCAAATATTAGATTAGATACTTAGGTTGAATAAAATAAAAAAATAAATAAAAGGTGGGCCATGTTAAATTTGGAATTTGAACCCCCCGTTATAGACATTTATGAAGTGACAGATTATTAGGTAAAGGTTACAAATTTAAGAAATGGGTCGCTTTACGCTTAAAGAATATAGGGAAATATTATAAATTTTGATCCAAATTTCTGAGCCTTCAACTCAAACTGTAAGAAATCTACAAATTTCTACAAGTCTACAAATTGATAGAAATAGAGTTCCATCAACGCCGTTTGTGGATCAATTTCTGAAGCGAGTTTGTCAATCCGGCTCCTTAGTGAATAAAAGAACTAGTCAACGTGCTCGTCCTGTGGAAAATATTGCGGCTGTAGCTGAAAGTGTGCTGGAACAGCCATCAACATCTACTCGCCACCCTTCGCAGGAATTGAACATTTCTTGCACTTCTTTGCGCAGAATTTTGCATAAAGTAAGAAGGCTTAAGTCCAAATAGTTCAAGAACCGAAGTCTCGTGGCCATCTGATCCGTTTTCACTTCGCTGAATGAAACGCATGGCTGAGGATTAGCATTTTTACCGCAAAATAATATTTTCAGATGAAACAAATTTTCACCTCGAATATACGTTTACAAACAAAATAGTTGTATTTGGGACTCAGCCAATCCACACTTCGTCGAGGAGAAGGCGATGCATTCACGAGTGACTGTTTGGTGCGGATTTTGGCATGGCGGGGTCATAGGCCCATTTTTCTTCGAAAATCAGCACGGAGCCACTGTTACCGTCAATGGCTAGCGTTATCGTCCATGCTCAGCGGGTTTTTGTTTCAAAAAGTTGAAGAGGCTGACATGGACGAGGTATGGTTTCCACACAGCCAACGTTACAACCGATATTTTGCGCACTGTGTTCGAAAACCTCATACTCAGCCGAAACTCGGAAGTTCATCGGAAGCTCTGGAGCGTCATGAAAGATAAGTATTACGTAAACAATCTCGAGTACATTGAGGCCTTAAAACACGAAATAGAAGCCCAAACAATCGACAATGTACTGAAAAATAGGGTTGGTCGAATGAGATACTGTGTTAGTATTTTTTAAAGGCAAAATTAAATTCCAAATTTTACATGGACCACACTTTAATATCCCATCACATACCACTACACACTCTGATTGGGACCTGCAGTTGTACAACAGTTCTGAGAGGTATTTTGACAAGCTTTTTTATGGCTATGTACTGGGTAGTCGACCTCAAAATTCAAAAAGATTACATTAAAAATAATCGATGTTTATAAAAGGCATAGATTGCCATTTTGTCATAAAAACCGAAACCGGTTATTAACCAATATCGAAATATTCGAAGAAGCCGAAAACCGACATTTTTGAAAAACCGGTTTTTTAAATACACTAATCCTTAGATAGAAGTATCAGCCATATTGGTATTAATGCTCTGTGTCCTATCGCTCAAAATACTTTTTCAGAGTAAAATTTTGACATTTGCGTGGTGAGTTTACTTCACTAGCCCCAGGGCTTACATTTAACTAAATTGCGTGTAAAGCCGTGTGCCACTTTCTGGATAATTATCCAAAATTGGGATAATTTCAAACTTCTTGGATAATAATATTTTTGTGCAAATTTTGTGTAAATTAACTTGTCAGGGCATGTCATGTGTTGAAATATTAAATTTTCAGTTCCATAATCTATTTGATATCTCCGTAATAATATCTCCGTTTGCAGGAAACATTGATATAGAGATCTGTTTTTGGAACATAGTTTACCAGCAACATGCCATTTTTGAAGACTATATTTAAAATACCGTTCGATGCAATACTATGTCGTGGTCCGAACTTTTCGTCGACATATCTATTTTATTTGCTTGTAGCGTTTATTGGTCCGTTGTACCGTTTATTGGTCTCGAAAGTTGGAATATATATTTTCTCACGTTGTATATTGTCAAATTCGAAAAATACCTTCAGTGGGGAAAGCTTGTAAAAATACTATAAAACTTTAGGTTTTTATTATTCTATTGGGAGAAAATTCGATATTTAGAATCAGATTAAAGGCAAGACTTGTAATGTGATGCAATTTTGACAGATTACACTATGCAACAAAATGAAAAAAAGTTGATCAACCAGAAATGCCAACCCAATTTTTTGACGTAGTTTTTGAATGATAGGTACAGTTTTTTTTTAAATTTTTTTAAAAATTCCTTTTTTTTCAAAATGGTACGTTCATTTTAATTAAATTTTCTAAGGATTCATCGATTTTCTGGAAATTTATCTTAAAACAATGTCCATAAAAATACCTTTGAAATGGGTGCAAATATTTCAAATCAGAATGCTTGGTTGAGAACTTATTGAATTTAACATTTCAAATTTTGCATTTTTTTTACAAAAAATCAAATATGTTTAATTTTTATTTTATCATAAAAAATAGATAAATTTTTTTTTATTTTCCTATATAATACACTGGACTGTTCTTCAAATATTAAGATACATACCAAAGAAATCCATACAGAAATACAAGAGTTATATCCATTTTAGTAGATTAACCCAAAATCATTTTTGTAATTCTGCCGAAGGTGCAGTTCATCCAAAAGACGTTTATGTTAACGAGAAAACCAAAACAAATAAAACATTTGTGTCCCTGATAAGCAAGATGTATTCAATAAGGTGGTGGGAGCAGCAGATGTTGTATAACAAACTTTGGTTTTAAGATGAACTAATGAATATGAAAATAAAAAATACAAATAAATACTATTTTTACTACTATTTTATTAACTATTAACTATTTTTAATTTTAAACAATGCAAAAACAATTCTTTAAACAACATTTGACAATTTTCGTTGGACAAATGAATGAAACAAAACCAATCAGCATTGTTGATGCTATCACCTTACCAAATACATCTCGTTGTTAAACAAATGTCATTGTTTGGTTCGTTGTCAAAATTTATAGTAGCGCTGGGGCTAGTCTAATTTTTGAAACTAGAAATTCACCACGCAAACTTCAAAATGTTGTTCGGTGCAAAATATTTGAACCAATCCGCCCACAGCCTAATATAAATATGTGTTCGTGAAATTTACTAAACACGATTTGGTAATTTAGTTTATATTTTTGTTATTTTCATCATATTGAATATCTTTTTACATTTATCTATCCATAATAAAATGATTGTTGAGTGTGTGGCTAAAATAACAATATTCATAGTGTGTTTATCGGTATTTCATCTACAAATAATTTCTATTGTCAAAATTTTCATATTTGATTTGGCACAGCTTAAGCACAAATATTTCTGCACCATACAAAAAATGATTCAACACAATCTACCAAGGCGAAAAACTTTCAAAACACACTACCCAAATTTGTTCGTCTCTACAAATGACATACATTTCTATTCTTCAAGTGGCTAAGAGATCCACATTTTCCTGTCGGTTATTAAAATACTTTCGACATAACACACCTTTTTATTTACAAAAGTTCTACAATAGCGGCATTCATGCAAACGTGAAAGCCGAGAACTTTTGCTCAGCGCAAGTTTCCCTCGCACCGTTGCATGAGGCACCAGGTAAAGTTGCTCAGCGTAGTTGTGCTCAAAACCATATCAGCTGACCAAGATGGATACATAAGGTGGTAGCAGTAGCAATTGCATGTATTATGTATGTGTACTTTTTATACTGTTCTAGTGCGATCACCTTATTTATCCATCCTAGTCAGATGACAACGAAATGTCAAAAGTTTACACGTTTCTCCATCCCACGTTTGCGCAGCAAATTTGCCTCGAAAACTTTCCACTTTTGAGCAAGTAGCTTTGTATGGGAAATTTGTTTGTTTTGACGTTTGCTGTGCAAGTTTACGATGTGTTCGAGGTTCTTTCGAGCTTGCATGAAGACCACTAATATAAACTTCTGGCCAATAAAAAATAATTCTTTGATAAAAGCACTTGCAGAATACATTTTTACTTAATTTTAATTACAAATTCACACATCTTTTTACTCGTAGAAAATTTGGCAAAATTTCTATTTTATTTTCCTTTTCACAAATTAATGGTTACATGTATACATACACAGCGACGCAGTAGTAATACAAATTCTTAGAGGTTTATATTCGTTTCGGTTTAACACACGGTGTCTAGTCTGAATACTTCTCTCTCGTTACAGTTCTTGACATTCAAATAAGAAACGGGGAAATTGCAAACATTCATATGCAAAATAAGCATTGTAGTTGGTAGTGTGTTTATTTATTTATTTATTTATCTCACAGCTACAATCCTCAATAGGATACAGCCGGTAATATACTTTCAACAACGTTATAAAATTTATATTATATACATGGTAGACATAACATACAATACTTAATAAAATTAAAATACATTTAACATAAGAAAAAGAGTAGAGTAAAATTAAAATAATAAGAAGAAGAGTTGTAAAATTTAAAAAAATATATTAACATAAAATAATTAAAATGAAATAAAATAGTTAAAAAATTATTATAATTAGCTTGTATATTAGTTATAATAATACAAAATACAAAAATAACTTATAATAAAAACAATAATACACCAAGAATTACCAAACCGTAGGTTCCATCAGGGCCAGGGGAATAATTGAACTTAAGCGTCCCACATTCACTTCATTAAAAGAAGCAGAAATAAATCGAAACGAGGAATACAGTAAGAATAGTTAGTTGATGCGGAAACACCTTTAACGTAAGTAGATTGAAAAAAAATTAGCAAAACGGGTCAGCAATTTCACCATCAACCGATTTCGACACACCTCTATATGTAAGTGAGTTAGAATATCCTCTTACTCGTAAAAACATTTGGCATCAGAGTTTATTTTAGCCTTTATCCTTACAATATAATTAGCATAGCTTCTACGGTTTACTACATCACATTTATGCATGGCAATAGAGCAGTGATGCCCAAACACTTGTTAAAACAACGAAGCCTAATCGTTTTCACACACACACACAACCCGAACGTAAATAAAAAGAAAAAGAGAAACCAAAAAAATAGTTTAGTTGGAGTAAGTCGGTGGCGCTTTGTTTGATAAAATATGTACACGGACAATATACAAATTTAATAAAGACAAGCTTATTATAATTTGTTTTTAATTGTATTTATTTTTATTCATTATGTGGTATTTTGGTTGGGAAAAATCATTCTTATTTAGCTTGAATGTTTTTAATGAAGCAGAGTGCCTTGTTTGTAACCAAAAATTTAAAGATAAATATGCTTCCACTTTAAGGCGGCACTATAACAATAGTCATTCAGTTACTGGAATTGACAGAGATCTGTTAATATCAACAATAAGTTAAGAAATTAAAAATCTCTGAACTATAACTGTTTATATTAAAAACAATTACATCGCAGATATTTTGAATTTTGTTGTATTTTATAAGATTTAATATAAAATAATTGTTTTTGTTTTTTTAATTTATTTATCAATATTTATAAAATTATTATATATATTTGTTTTCCCAGTAAATTATTGGCAAATAACTCATGTGCCTATTTTCTTAAAGAAAATTTTTTTATTACCTATTAATTTCCTCTTATGTTTATGTTTAAAACAATACGAGTACAACATTGTTAACAAACAAAACAAAACAAAAAACAAACAAAACGAAGTGATTTTGTTCAGTGCAAACGAACCAATACAATCTCATTTTTTGTAAAATAACTAAACATGCTCATTTCTCGTTGTGGGCACCGCTGCAATAGAGTAATGCATGAAGTCTACACTATTTACTGTTCTCTTAAACCTCTTATATAATCTATTTCTGCGGTTTCTCAGGCCACGTAACTCCTTTGTCGGCCACGGAGAAGAGGACGAGTCAGGTTTTTCAAAAAATATAGGAACAGTCGAACGAAAATTGAAATTCATCACATCATAAACATTATCACAGTCGGAAAAAAATCATCTTCAAATAAACGCTCAAAAGAGAGTCTTGTAAAACACAAAAATTTGCACGCTTAAAGTTATAAGATTTTAAAATTTGTCCAGATGATCCCCTATGAGAATAATCATCACCCAGGACAACATCTATCCCTAATCCATCCTCTGGGGTAACAAAAGGTTCTGTTCTCATCACAGCCAAATCAGTAACATTAGAGTATACTAGGTCAAGAAGTCTATTAGAAATATTAAAAGAATTATTCAATTGCATAAGATCCAGTTCAGATAATGCATCGATAAAAGCATTATTCTGAAAAAAGTTCGCTGGAATCATAAATCCAGAATAAGATCAAACTTCCAAAAACATTGCTAAAAGCAAAATATTTTCTAGAAATATTCATTGCACACAATTATATTTCAATAGCGTCTTAAGTCTTCGTCTACGATTAAGCAGTGAAAATTTACTATCGGCAAAAAAGGTATTGGTTGGCATAGCAGAATTTAAAATTGTTCTCATTATAACAATTTTTTTTCCACTATAGAGCCTGTGCAAATCAGAATCAAGTACACAGTTTAGTACAAATATGACATTTGCGTGGAGAATAAAACTTGATTAGCCCATGGGGCTATGCACATTTTTGACAACTGGATGGAACTTTTTGGAATACTTACTTACGTATTCAGTTTTTTTTTTTGAAATTTTCGTTGCCATAAAAAGTACGTGTATAAAAAATAACGAAAATTTCATGAACCGGAAATTTCGCTCACTTTTCAATTGCTTGGTACTCTGGTTTTTGCGAAAATTTCGTAGGCAAAATCAATTACAGGGTTGTTACGCCAAGTTATTTCGTACGAAAACAATTGTTTGGGACCGGAATGTTGACATTTAGAGATTTTAACAGTTTAAAAATAAAATGGAGTGCCAACAGGTATTATAAATAAAATAATTGCACGGTAAATCAAAGATAGGTGGTAACTCTCTGCAACAAAATTTTCCGTTTAGAGATAAATGACAAAATTTTTTACGAAAATTTCGCAAGAACTCAATACTGAATTACACGTTGGGGAAGCTGGATAAAAGACGCCACTTTTTTATGTAAAAACTACAATAAAATTAAGGAATTCCTGGTCCGGTCACCAACCGATTGCAAGGCTGCAGTTGATTGCAGATGATTGGTCAACGACGATACAGTGACAGAATAACTTTTTAATGTGGCTGCTTTCAAATTTCTACTAAAAAATTTTGAAATGATTAATATTGTTGGCTACAACAGTTTTCTGTTTGTTAACATTATGAATTAGAATTACATTGCTGAATAAACTTTTGTAATTGAGGATTTTCGCACGTATTTTGACATTTTTAGCACGTATTTTTGCAAGTATTGAACTGAAATTTTGCACGTAAAAATCCGGTCTCTACTCATAAGCCACCGTTGACATATTAAGACTAGGCAGGACTTCCCCCAATCCCGGTTCTCCTGTAAGTGAAAGACCACATATACCCAATTAGGTGTGGAATGATTCACCGGTGATATGAGTTCAATTGGCAAAACCTCCCACAATATTGTCTTGTGTCGCTAAACTATATAAACAATTCGCAGCATAATGAGGTTTGATTCCAAAGAAAGGGGACTATATGTGTCCAAGGGGTCACCCACTACGATTAATTGAACACAGAACGCTGCTTGATGGATGGAAGTGGCGGTGTTGGGAGAAATTATCGACTAATAAGAGGAACAAGACTGAATGCGGAACCATTATCTCCTTCGGAAAGAATAAATTTTTCCATGGATCCCATTAATCCATTTATCAAATTCGAAAAGACTGAAACAATTTATGTCGCGAAGCTGTAGTTTTTGGTGCGTTCCAAACAAACCTTCAAATTTGTGGACCAGGTCTTTATGTGGGAATCGAAGAAAGTAAAATTGGGAAAAGATAGTACCATAGACGACACCACGTCGAAGGTCAATGTGTTTTAGGTGGAATAGAATGGCAAAGTGGAGAGTTCATAAACATATTCCGACTGGAGCAACTATATTGACAGACGGCTGGAAGGTATGTAAAATTAACACTTATTTTTGGAATTTTTTATACATTTATACATTTTTAGAAGTACGAAACGCTGGGGAAGGAACGTTATTCGCATATACAGGGTCGCCAGTTTTTTTAGGCGAAATCCCCGAAAATCCCCAAAAAAGCTAAAATCCCCGGAAAAATCCCTATTGTTTTAAAGGTAGTTCGAGAAAGTTTTGAGTTATAAAATTAAAATTTATTTAGAATTCAGTTTAACAAAACGAAAGCTTAAATATTGAAAAATTTAAACGTAAATAAATTATTATATTATTATTAATATTATATTATTATTAAATTATTATTTAAAAATAGTTAGTTATAACAAAAAGATTATGACAAATGAGATCATTTCAGTAAAGTAAGACCTCTGGGCTTCGTTTAGGTCATTTTGGAAAAGTAAGAGGTATGGCTATCTTTCAACAGAAAAAAAAACATAAGTTACCTGTCATTTGTCTGAGCCTCTTAAAGACCTTTCCAACAAGCCCAAAAAAAAATCCGACAACTGGCTCAGAAGTTAGCAACTTTACCTCCGACCGCCAATCCGAAAATTTTGAACCCGCTGCCATTTCGCAACCTTGCATTGTCGGACATGATCCTTGTGGACTTTTCTTCATGAAATGAGCCAAGGAATACGCTGGAGAAATTTGTCCGGAAGTTCCTGAATTAACCGTATATCAAATACTTCAGTCTCATAATCTTCAGATTCATCTACTGAATTATTAGGTTTGTACATAGTTTTAGTATTTCTCGTTATTTCTTATCCACTGCTTCTATTCTTTTCAGTAACACCAAATATCAAAAATGTTTTTTATAGTTGTTTTATTGTCGTCATCACGTACAGCCTTGCCAGTAAAACAATTTGCTATTTTCAGGAACTGACAAGTGTATGCAGTTCTTTTTGCTGACAACATTTAGCAATAACTCAGCAAATTTATTCCCTCAGCAAATTTATGACATTTGGCCTGGCGTGATATGAACGTTGGATGTTGAAATGAAGTGCTTCAATAATACCAGATAGAGGCAATGGTTCAAAACAACCAACGAAATAACAACAACGGTATTTCGTTTTGTGTGCCAAAATTATTGTGTTAAATACAACACAAATGTGTGCTAACAATGACAGTCTATAAATAAGTGTAAAACACATTTAAATTTTACAGTTTTCAACAAAACGACATGAAAAATTAAAGTCGGAGGTTATTGTAATTCCACCTGGTGTATGTAACTTTTCGTCAAACATCTGTCTATCACACCGACTGCATCACGAAGAGTGTGTAAGGAAACGTTAAATGTGTTAAATAGTCTCCCTAGTAAGATTTACTCTATGCCAAATATTATTTATGTGTTTATGCTTGCTTTGATTTAGGTAGTACCAGATCAAAACTTTCAAGAGATAATACAAAAGATGCGCTTTGACTGCAGCTTAAATTTTCATTCCCAAAAAATCCCCAGATCCTCAAAGCAAAAAAACAATCCCGTGTGTTGAAAAAACCCCAATTTGGCGATAAATCCCCTAAACAGGCAACACTGCGCATATAGTTGTGAACTAATCGATTTACTTCAAATACGAAGCTACGGGCGAAACGAAAAATACTATTGAAGGTTTCTGGCGGCTCTTGAAGGTGTCACTTCTGATATATATCGCCGAAAAAGTCACCATAGTGCCTATATACAAAAATATATATTTAGTAAGTGGTGCAAACGCTCAAATAAAAGCCATTTTATTGAGTTAGCAAGAATTAGCGAGAAGAGACATTTTGGATGGTGAATAACCTTACACCGAAGATATGTTGGACGCCGAGGATTTGTATATCGAGCCAGCATCTTCTAAAAATTCAGAATGCGATCAGCAAAACTAAAAATGCTATGTGTATTACTTAAAGTGAAAAGAATGATATTGCAAACACATTTAAAATTAAATGTGTCATTTGTGTAAAACATTTTGTGAAATAATTTGTCTTAAGTGCATTTTTTTGTGAAATATATAAGAGTTGTTGCTTTAAAATACTGTAAAATACTACGTTGCTTTAAAATATTTAAGTATTAAAAAAGCACCGTAGGCTAAAAATTATTTTAAAAAAATTTATCGATTTTTTTAAAGAATTTTTTATATTGTGAATCTTTAGTGTTTCAAGGTTTAATGAGACATATTATACCTCAAATAAAACCACGAAATCTCACCTTTAATGTGTATGAAAAATATCTACATATTTGCTCACATGGATCATATTTCGTCATAATGAGCATTCTCCTAAAAAGTTAAGACAAAAAAAAAACAAATTGAAACCGCCCACAGTGGGTTAATAACACTGGGAAATTCATATTCATTCTTTACAAAAGTTCGACCGGATAATAAATTTTATATTCGAAATTGGAACGACCATATCGGTGGTGCAATGGTTAGTGTGCGCGGCTCTTGTACATGAGATCCTGGGTTCGAACCCTGCTCTGACCACCTTCAAATTTCTTTCGGCGGCGGTCACCTCGCATAGTGACGGCAACACTATCGAGTATATAGCCAAGAAAAATCTTCTCAAAATACCGTTCGGAATCGGTGTAAAACTGTAGGTCCCAATCAGTGAATGAAAACTGGAAAGCGCACAGCTCAGTGATTGTGAGAAGTTCTCCCCTGTCCCTTCATGGGATGTAATGGGAAACCATTTATTTATTTTTTATATCTCAGAAACTGGGTGTCGCCTGAAAAATACCTATTTGTTGTGGAGTCAAAGTGACGGAATCACGAAATTTTTGTAAAGATCTAAGTTATGTGGTTAAACTGCATTTGTAGCAAGAAAACAAACCGCCATCTTTGCAGCCACTAAAAATTCCATCGGGGGACTTGACTCCAGCAACGCTGAAAGCAAGAATTTTACTAATTAAAACACTCCATCTTCTATACTAATCATTTAGACAATACTTTCAATTATTATATATTCATTATAAAATCAGACATTTTCTCTGTGTTCACATCGTCCTAATACCGCATATAATATTCACAGCCATCTTTTCAGCTACTAAAACTTTCATCGGGGCGCTGGATTGCAGCAACTTCTGATGCAAATGTAAAAGGGCAGTTGTTGTACTGCAGGACATTTTATTCAGTTTTTTAAAATTTCTTACCATCCACTATAAATTTGCGATCTATATTAACGATTTGATGAGATTATATTAACAAAAAGTAGAGTTGTCAATATATAGTTGCAACTTCAGCAATGGTATTAGAAGTGTGCTTTGCAATTTCGATTTTGGTAATAATGCTTTTTTTCTTATCTTCATACAAAACGAATCACCAAACCCAAAAGAGGCATTCTTACCGTTGTTTTTTTGTTCTGTGTAAGCCACAATCATAGCTCAACTAGTAGACGTTGACGCATTATGTTATTTAGATCGCAGTTTATCGCGCCCATGTTAGGAATATTTGCTGTATAATCATCTTAATTTTTTTTCAGGTGTCGCCGAGACAATATTATTGAAAACGGCGGCACAGCAAAAAAAAATTAAATTTGCACCTATTCTTGAAAAAAGGACCAATTATAAAAAAATCCCATTTCTTAAAAAAAACTATTTCTTCAAAACAATACCTTCTTTTAAAAAATACCGTTTCTTAGAAGTACCTTTTCTTAAAAATAAAATAATACCTTTTCTTTTCTTTCTCTTATTGAGACAAGTAGCCTTTCTGAAAATATCGTAAGTATAATTTCTTAAAAAAATAGCCTTTCCTACAAGGAGTGTACCTGTTCTTAAAAAAAGTACTTCTCTTTGTAAAAAATGCAAACTCTTATGGCTTTTTCTTACAGAAAGTTCTTCCTATTAAAAATAGTACATTTCTTTAAAAATGGGACTTTCGGGAAAATATAATACGTATTCTTACAAAAAGGACCTAAAAATATACTTTTTTTAAAAAGTTTTTGTGTAAAAAGTTTATCATTTTACAAAAAGTATAGTTTCTTAAAGATCCATTTAAATTATGGTAATTTTCAACGGCCGAATTAGGCGCGTTGGAACTAACTAGTACATAATATATAGCGAAAGGAACTTTGTTCCAACCGGGTGTCCCCTGACACCTCACGAAATTTTTTGTGTTTCCTTTTTTGTTATGGTTGTAATTTTTTAGTTATTAACAGTGTTGCATCAAAATGTACACCCGTTTACAATGAGGTTAAAAATTAAACTTTAAATTTTACAGATTAAAATTGTATGAGCAATCTACTGGGTTAGCGTGGGAGGTATTAGAGTATAAACATAATCATACATGCTACAGACGACGTCGTTTTTTACTTATACATAGGTTTCTTATGGCTGGGAAATATCGTCACGAAAATCTGCTGCGACTGACGACTCGCCGCTAGAATACAATCTTTTCTAATTTCTCGGCGACGCTCTCACGAAACCTCTCAATTGAGAGAATGGAGTTGCTACATTTTCATAAAAATCATACATGCTACAGACGACGTCGTTTCTAACTTATACGTAGGTGTCTTATGGCTGGGAAATATCGTCACAAAAATCTGCTGCGGCTGACGACTCGTCGCTACAATATAATCTTTTCTAAGTTCTTGGCGGCGCTCTCACGAAACCTCTCAATTGAGAGAATGAAGATGCCACATTTTCATAAAAATCATACGAGCAACCAACACATACACAAAAGACCTTTTGTAACATTACCCAACATTCATGGTCTGATATCAGCTAATGCACTGGGCAACATAGGGTCAGCTATTTAATTGGGCAATATTACCAATAAACGTAGGTAATTTTACGTTCACCAGCAATAGGCGTGTTTTGCTTACACCGCTTGCTTAGATTATTACTTATTTTATAAGGAGAGCTAAGCGATATTAAGCGGCACTTGAAGTTACCGCTTCCATTTCAGTTCTAAGAAGGCATAAAGTTACCAGTCTTAAAAAAATTAGAAAAACTGTGTTGGATATCGTTATCGTTAAGCAGAAGAATATTGTTACGAATTTCCTTATTGGTCCTTTTTGCGTTGTTTTATTCCCAATAATAAAACAAGGTTCGTTTTAAATTACGATAATTACAACGGTTTCACTTCGTTTTATTTTACTTATATAGTACAACAGTTTACTTTATGTATAACACTTTAATAAGTCTTGTATTTTACTATCAATTCGCGTTGTTTACTTACGGGGTTTAATCACAAAATGAAACCTCCACTCCAAAGACCTCCGCTATTTATACCAACTCACCATACTCAAATGAAGGTATATCTAGCGAATTCAAGAACCTTCTAGATGTTGTTGTTGTTGCTTATCGTTGTAGAACAATCTCGAACACAGGAAAATTATCTTTACTGAGGTGAATTAATGCTATTGGTTTAGCGAGCTGGTACGTTGTTACAATGCATATTTTCAGGCGCAGCATTAACCGCCTGTTATTTACACACTGTTAGTAGAGTCATTAACAGCAAGCAAAAGCTTTTACTTATTCGTAACAATATAAACATTTGGAAGAATTACTACAAAGCATACGTTAGAGCAAGACGTTTATATGTATTTCCGGTTGAAAAAGGCAGAAAGTTGCCAGAATGCAATAATCAGAAAAACAGTAAGGCTGTTTTTTTATTCTCTTAAGCTATCGCCACTTACGGCTTTCCAAATAAAACGATCCACACTTACTACTACGCAATGTGGCAACATTTGCTGTAATGGGTGAAAAAATGCGATAACGCAACATGTTTGTAGCCAGTGCCAACAAACACATGGTAGCAGCAGATGTTGTAATTGTAAGCAGCAACAACAAACATTTTATTTTCGTTCATTCGTTTCAGTTGTCAAACTCTATACAAATATATTACAACAATACAAGAATACAAAAAGGATAAAAACAAAATACATATGATTTTGACAAGTGAAACGAAAAATGACATGGGAAAATGTCATTACCTGTTTAAACGACTATACCTGGTTGATAATTCTACCATGATCAATATGTATAACATTTACCGAGCGTTGTTGAGAACAATTTATGTCCAATTTTGTTTTCTATCGGAAATAAAGTCTATCTTTCAAACTTAAAGATATAAAAATATACGTAGTCTTCCATTAAACAAAATAATTTTAATGAACTTGAAATGTGTAAGCCATTTTGCAAATTTCTGCTTTTGAGTCCCTCCTTGATAACATGTTCATTCGCAAGAAATGATAACAAAATTTATCTAAGATAATTTTTTGTTGCAATTTCTTGAAATTTAACATGTGGCAGCATTGTCATTGCTTAAGTCGGAATTTAAGTGGGAAATTGAAATGCCACTTAATATCGCTTAGCTGTCCCGTACAAATTAAGCTATAATTAACTTTAACTGGGTAAAAAAAAAACACACTTAGTGTTGGATATCCTCATTGTGAGCCAAAGACAAGGAGAAGAATATACACAAATTCAAGAATAGCTACAAACCATGCGTTAGAGCAAGACGATTATATACAAGGTGGCGCGAAAGTAAACTTCCGATGGTTTTTGGCTGTAATTTAAAAAAAAAGAAAAACTTTGATTCTTCTTGTGGATTATTTTTATTTGGTCTTTTAATTTTTTTTACATCAAGTCGAGAATATGATGTCATGTAAATGGCCGCCGCCACAGTTGATTGTCATTTGAGCCCTTTTTATGGCATTTTCCATCACTTTGGCCAAAACTTCCGGCGATACGTCCTCACATTCTTGACGGATATTGTCTTTATGAGCTGCAAGAGTCTGAGGCTTGTTGACATAAACCCGCGACTTCAAAAACCCCCACAAAAAGAAGTCTGGAGCGGTCAAATCAGGCGATCTGCTGGCCAGTGCAAATCGCCAAAACGGGAGATTAGGCGCCCGGAAATGCATCCTTCAGCATATCGGTTGTGGCACGTGCAGTGTGTGCCGTTGCACCGTCCTGTTGGAACCACATGTTTTCCAATCCCAATTCATCAAGTTGCGGCAAAAAGAACTCGTCGACGGCGCTTCCATGACATCCTCGGCTACAGCAGCAATATTCTCTGCAGAACGGCTACTCCGGGGTCTGCCACGCTTGGCAGCATCTCGTGTTGTGCCAGTCTCTTCGAGGCGAGCGTCTAAACGTCGCAGTGTTTCACCAGTAGGCGTTGGACGGCCAGGAAATCTGCGACGAAATTCACGTTGTGCCAAAGTCACCGACCGATTATTGGTAAAATAAACAGTCAGCAATATTCCGCGTTCTGGAGCAGTGTAGCGTAACATTGTTTATTAACGTGTATTTCGCATGTGTTTACAACACAAATGTCAAAACAGAACTGACATTAGGGGCCAATCGCAAAATTTATAGCATTTTCTGATAGGAGGATTACTTTTGCGCCACCTTGTATATTATACAAAATTGTCGCTAGTTTGGAGTTTTAGTCCCATAACATCGCATGAAGGAATTCGGGAGAGCTTTTCACAGCCAGAGAGCTGTGCGCTTTCTAGTTTTATACTCACTGATTAGGACCTAGAGTTTTACACCAGTTCCGAACGGTATTTTGAGAAGCTTTTTCATGACTAAATACAATATAGTGTCGCCCTCACTATGCGAGGTGACCGCCGCCGAAAGAAATTTATGGTGATCGACCCCGGATCTCATATACAAGAAGGGCGCACACTAACCATTGCACCACTGACGGCCGGTAGATTTACCCAATGCAAAAAAGGGCAATGTACATAATTTATTGTAGGTGAATTAGATTAATTTCAATGTGCAATCTTACAAATATTTAGCCCCTTTACAGAAACAAAATTTTGTTTTTGTTGGAACGAAGTTCCTTATCGCACGTTGCAATATGGGGGCTAAATTAAAAAAAAATTAAACAACGTTTTTTTAGCAACTTCATTACAACAACCCAGTATTATCAACTATATTGGGTACTTTTGCATTGGTTTGTGTCTAGACTAATCAATATCTATCTACTATATATATAAAAATGATTTTGTGTTTGTTGGTATGTTTGGTTGCATTTTTAAACTCGAAAATGGTTGGACCGACCTTTTAATATAGCTGTGTGAATTTTTGATATATCAAGAGGGCGTGGCCCCGCCCATTGGATCCTATTTTTGAAAACGCAATATCTGGAGGACTCTTTCACCAATCGCCTTGAAAATGTGTGTTGATGCATTTGGCAGCAAAATTCATGATCCAAAAAAAAAAAATGGGCGGGATCGCAGTAGTGGGCGTGGCATACATCTTGAAACTTTATACGGCTATAACTCATGAACTATCAGAGGTATGCATATAATATTTGGTATATAAATTGTTCGTACAGTTCGAGTTACATCCAGAGTGGAACTGGATGGTGCCACGCCGGCATTTCAAAAATCGCTCTGAAAGTTTTTCTAATAGACCGATTGTTATGAAAATTTCACATTGAGATACTGCTGATAGCCCTTGGCTATACTTGGAAGTGATTGCATAAATGCGCGTGGCACCGCCCATACAACTTGAAATTTAAAATTACTATATCTCATGAACTATCAGAGGTATGTAGATAAGATTTGTTATATATGTTGTTGCTATAGTATGAATTAAAGCCACGGTGGAAATGGCACGTGCCACACCCCTTTTAAAATAATCCGTTATAGCAGTCATAATAATAGCTTGATCGTCCTGAAAATTTCACAGTATGTTACAGTTGGCCTACAGATTCGAACAGGCTATTTGGAAGCAAGTCGACAAAACGGGTCGAGGTGCCGCCCACACATGTCAATATTTGACTGCACTTGAGAAAATATTTCAAAAAATATATGGCCGATTCGTTTTAAATCATTTTTTTATACAGTACAATGCTTCCAACTTGAAAAAATATATTTACATCAAATCGGCCATATATCTTTTGAGATACATTGAAATATGTTCACAACTGCCTGTTGTATGGACAATTGTTTGATACAGTTAGGAATGTGAGGTTCGGTACATACTCGAATACTACTGATATGATGCAAATTACTTTTTAGGGAAATTTTAAACAAGTCAGACTATGAAGCTAAGAGAGTGACCACAGGTGTGAATAAATATGAATATCATTGAGGTCAGTTTCGACAGCATCCTAAATATTAAAAAAATGCAGAATAATCTTATAGACGCCACTATAATCACTGGTAATTATAAAGGAACCGATACCCTGATTCCACTCATTACCATGATACCTACAGACATGTCCATTGATGATTTCAAAAGATTGCTGTTTCCGATTCGGTTGGCGTTTGCGATAACCATAAATAAAGCGCAGGGGCAGTCGCTTCCGTGTTTTTTCCACGGACAATTTATGTTATATGTATATATTTGCACCGGATGGCAAAACTAGAAATTTTGTATATCCTAGAGCACTTGAATAAATAGAAAACAAAATAACTAAATTGTGTTTCACTAAAATTGCAATTCAGGGGTAGCGAAACGTAACAGGTACAGCTATTATAGTATGAGAAACATTTTAAACAAATCAGCACACGATCGAAGTCTAAACAAATACTTCTAACAAATAGTTATTTTACATTCTTCTTCATAATATTCCAGTCAACTACAGGTATATTTGCCCATTGTCAATTAATAGTGGCTTTATCCCGTATCGTAACGCCAGCAGATTATTCATTTACTGCAAACATAATAGAACAAAATAATTTTGTACACCCTTTGGCATTACAAAAACTTTGAAGGCAAAAGGAAATTTGCTGGGTCCAGCTAGTTTAGTATATATTGTAGTTTTAAACCCATTAAAAAGTAAATTTGCAAAATCCAAAGTGAAAGAAGTAATATAAAATTTTTTTTTTAAATAAGTGCCTTTTCTTAAAAAAAGTAAATTTTCCCATAAAAACGCAAAGTACCTTTTCTTAAAAAAATACATTATCTTAAAGAAGTACCTTTGATTAAAAAAAAGTAAATTTTCTTCCAAAAAGTACATTTTCTTTAAAAAACAATTTTTTTCAGTACGTACAGCTTCTTAAAAAAGTACTTTCTCTTACATCAAATTGCATTTTCTTAAAAAACTACATTTTCTTTAAAGAGTAATTCTTTTGTGGAACAAAATACATTTTCTTGAGATAAGTACCTTCTTTTAAAAATTCACCTATTCTTGAAAACAGAGCCAATTATAAAAAAATTCCCATATCTTAAAAAAACTATTTCTTCAAAACAATACCTTCTCTTATCCCGCCAATGGTGACGCAAATTTGACTTTGATTAATGGTGACGCCGGTCTCATGCACCGGGGTTTTCAAGATTTTTCGAAACGTGTTGCTAATAGTTAATGTTTTTTTTTTATTTCTGCACTTTGACAATAAAACAAAGATATATAATCATTTTAAGTTCTTTTATTTCAATATTAAAATTCACAAATGTTTTTAAATAGAGCATTAAAAATAACAATGTTTTAGCAATACATTTTTTAAAATTAAGAAAAAATAAAAAATCACATATTCATGAAGGAAAATAATGTTTATTAGTCTTTCGACAATAGGAACTTTTATAAAATGAACAAAAATTAGTATCCTTCCAAAATATAATACAAAAGTGTTGCGATTATTTTACTTACATACACGGTGACTCACGGTCTCACACACCAGGTTGGAAAAAAAGATACAGATGTTGTGCTCACTAAGCAGCTTCGTCATTAACTGATGGTGGGGGATGTGCAATGCTGCAGCTACTCGTAATCGCAACAAAAAACAATAACGGAGAATAAAGTTATACGAATTTTTTAACACAGCCGGTCTCACAGAGGAGTACGTCACCATTGGCGAGTTAAAAAAAATACAATTTCTTTCAAAAATTCCTTTACTTAGAAGTACCTTTTATCAAATAATACCTTTTATTTTCTCTTATTGTGACAAGTAGCCTTTCTGAAAATATTGTAAGTACAATTTCTTAAAAAAATAACCATTTCCTACAAGGAGTACCACTTCTTTAAAATGTACCTGTTCTTAAAAAAAGTACTTCTCTTTGTAAAAAATGCATACTCTTATGGCTTTTTCTTACAGAAAGTACTTCCTATTAAAAATAGTACCTTTCCTTAAAAATGGACCTTTCGGGAAAATATAATACATATTCTTACAAAAAGGACCTAAAAATATACTTTTTTTTAAAAAAATACATTTTATAAAAATTTGTTTTTGTGTAAAAAGTTTATCATTTTACAAAAAGTATATTTTCTTAAAGATCCATTTAAATTGTGGTAATTTTCAACGGGCGAATTAGGCGTGTTGGAACTAACTAGTACATAATATATAGCGAAAGGAACTTCGTTCCAACCGGATGTCCCCTGACACCTCATGCAATTTTTTATGATTGTTTTTGTTATGGTTGTAATTTTTTAGTTATTAACAGTGTTGCAACAAAATGTACACCCGTTTACAATGAGGTTAAAAATTAAACTTTAAATTTTACAGATTAAAGTTGTTAGCGTGGGTTAACGGAGTTAACCTTCGAAATGCGTTGTTAATTTTGGTCGGTGTACATAAGGTATTAGAGTATAAATAAAATAATCATACATGCTACAGACGACGTCGTTTTTTACTTATCCATAGGTTTGTTATGGCTGGGAAATATCGTCACGAAAATCTGCTGCGGCTGATGACTCGTCGCTAGAATATAATCTTTTCTAAGTTCTTGGCGGCGCTCACACTTGAGAGAATGGAGTTGCCACATTTTCATAAAAATCATACGAGGAACCAACACATACACAAAAAAACCTTTTGTAACATTACCCACATTCATTGTCTGATATCAGCTAATGCACTGGGCAACAAAGGGCCAGCTATTTAATTGGGCAATATTACCAATAAACGTAGGTAATTTTACGTTCACCAGCAATATGCGTGTTTTGGTTACACCGCCAAGATTATTACGTATTTTATAAGGAGAGCTAAACGATATTAAGCGGCACTTGAAGTTACCGCTTCCATTTCAGTTCTAAGCAGGCATAAAGTTACCAGTCTTAAAAAAATTAGAAAAACTGTTTTGGATATCGTTATCGTTAAGCAGAAGAATATAAACATTTGCAAGAATTTCTACAAAGTATTCGTTAGAGCAAGAAGATTTATATGTATTTCCGGTTGAAAAAGGCAGAAAGTTGCCAGAATGCAAAAAGCAGAACAACTGTAAGGCTGTTTTTTATTCCCTTAAGCTTTCGCTACTTACGACTTTCCAAATAAAACGATCCACACTTAATACTACGCAATGTGGCAACATTTGCTGGAATGGGTGAAAAAAATGCGATACGGCAACATGTTTGTAGCCAGTTCCGACAAACACATGGTAGCAGTAGACGTCTTTACCGACGTAGATAGCGGCTACAAGTTGAGGCCCAATCAACATGAAGATTAATATATTAAGTCTTCGGCCACAAGAAAGACGCGAAGGGCAGCCTAATCATTGCCGTCTTGGATGAAGGTTCCCAAGTTTGACGCATCCCCAAGTATAAATGGCGCCTTGTAGAAGGAGCCCTTTTTACGGTGTTCCTGGACATCGTAAACGACAACCCTGGTCGTGTGACAATCTGCGAAGACGCGGGATGGTTCCAGGGAAGTATTAAACTTATCGGCTGCTCTGATGAACGAGCAGCGCGATTGTATAAGTCCGCCATGAGCCCGGTAGGTGAGGTTTGGGCGGGGGCCAAACTCAAAGTCGTGGATAGGAAGGATATACCTTCTAGACCAAGGGCTAAAGTTTGGGTCCCGTCAAACTCACCTACTGACCCACACGAGATCCTAATGATCATCAGCCACTGCAATCCCTCCATTCCTGCAAAGGATTGGAAGGTGGTCAAGGTTGAGGATCCTGTAGGAACCTCCCGGCAGATAGTCTTGGTCCTGAACCAGGATTCCTTATAACCCCTAGAGGAGTCCAAAGGCCAAATTCGGTTTGGGTTCACCCCTCCGGGTATACAAAGTGGATACGCTGAGTGGCAAACTGGCCGAGACGAAGTCGGAAGTCACAGATGTAAATGCTGGAAAGCATTCTGAAACGGCGGTAGATGCTGAAGAAGCACGACTGGATGCCGACAGTGGCAGCATCATCGACCTAACCATCACTAGCGAGGGTGGTCACGAGACAACCGTGATCGAGGTACCCGGAGTTGAAGATCCTGTAGGTGATGGAAGTCCTCCAGATAAATCTTCATCGCAGTAAGGCATCATCTGCCAACCTCATTCTCCATCTTACGAAGGGTGGAGCCGATGTGGCCCTGATACAAGAACCATGGACGGTCAATGTTCATATATGTGGTATCAGGTGCAATGTATACAAGACCTTCGTCCTATCAACCCCAGGTAGGCCAAGATCTTGCATACTCATTAAAAACAAATTGAATGCTCTTTTATTGCAGAATTTTAGTGATAGCGATACAACCGCCATCACCCTCTCGCTGGAAAACGGCCAGCGGGACATTTAGCTAGTTTCATCGTACATGGCGCACGACCATACTGAATCACCCCCTACGAAGTGCGTCAGGGATATTGTATCGCAGGCAAAAAGACGGAAGTGTAGCGTCATTATAGGTGCCGACGCCAACACGCACCACACAATATGGGCGAGTACCGGCACCAATGATCGAGGTAAGTCTCTTTTTAATTTCAGTATAAGCGAAACTTTGTCTATTTGTAATAGAGGCGAGGAACCGACCTTCATAACTTCGGTTAGGGGGGAAGTACTAGACTTAACTTTACTACTTGGCTATGACTATGTAACTGTATCCGATTGAAGCGTTCTTTCTGATCACTCATTTTCTGATCATAGATATCTGCAGTTCCACATAAATATCGAACCTCTGAAAAAGGAAGTTTTTAAAAATTATGGGTAAACGGACTGGGACGCCTATCGTGGGCGCATAAGGAAACTCTTAGGTTACCATCCGAATATTCCGACTAATATGCTAGAGCCGGAAGAACTAGCTGGCAAATTTACTGATGCGTGCAGGAACGCGCTCAACGAGTCCTGGAAGACCAGTGGTTATAATGCTGCCAAGGGTAACATAAAACCTCATTGGTGGAACGCTGAGCTTCAGGATCTAAGATTAGGCGGATTTTTAACAAGGTCACTGCACGCTTAAGATGCGTGCTCGCTAAAAACCCACCGTGTGCGGGCTTCTTAATGAAGGACAATGGAACGTGGACGCATTCGTCTGAAGAGTCTCTTGGGATTCTCCTGGATACCCACTTTCCCAACGATGACCGGAATGCTGGTCATCAGCCAGAAGAGCTAGGCGGAAACTCACCTAGCTTAGAAAGAAACTCACCTGAGCAGAAAAAATCTGATATGGGCCATTAGATGCTTTAAGCCCTATAAATCAGCTGGACCTGACGGCATAATTCCCGCGCAACTATAGGAGGCACTATACCTAGTTGGTTGGATGCAATCTTCAAGGGCTGCCTTATGCTGAGAGTCATTCCTAGCGTTTGGAAGCAAACCAAAGTGGTTTTCGTCCCGAAAGCGGGCAAATGCTCTCATGTCAAACCAAAGGACTTTAGACCAATCAGTCTATCATCCTTTGTTCTTAAGACATTTGAAAGGTTACTGGACATTCACGTTCGAAGTAATCTTCCACAGAATTTTCTATCGAGTTCTCAGCATACCTATATCAAGGGCAGGCCAACTGAGACGGCTCTCCACTCTATAGTCAGCGTAATTTAGTACTCTCTTGAGAATAAGTTCTTCGCTCTAGGGACCTTCCTGGACATCGAGGGAGCCTTCAATAACATTCAACATTCGGCGATTCTTAGGTCGTTACAGAATCTAGGAGTCGACAGCTTAGTGATACCCTAATTGGGAAGCTTCTGGTGGATAGATTTGCTAGGAACGTTAACACGGGAACACCGCAAGGGGAGTTCTGTCTCCACTATTATGGTTAACTTCTGTCAATGAACTGCTTCTTGAATTGGACAGGGCCGACTGCCAGGTCTTTGTCTATGCCGATGATATTGCTATCATCTGTATGGGTAGAAACCTCAATTTACTTAGCATTCGTACAACCAGCCTACTTAGTCTGATTTCGAACTGGACCGCTAACAACGGACTATCATTTAACCCACTTAAAACCGAGCTTATCTTGTTCTCTCGGAAATATAAAATACCCGCATTTGAACTGCCGTCAGTTAATGGGGTGCAATTACAGTTGACGGAAAAGATCAAGTACTTTTATTGACTATATTACAACCTCATGAGGTCAGACGTCTTACACATATTAATTAAACAAACAAATTAAACAAATTTCAACATATTCTTCCAACTGGCTCTTTCCTTCGCCTTTTCTCGCCTGTTGGTAACACCAAGAATACGGCCTGGTCTTTCCAGCGGAGTCTTGGTCGTCCTCTTTTCCTGCTTCCATTGGGTACGTTATCAAAAATCTTTCGCGCTGGCTCATCTTCATCCAGTCTGATAACATATCCTAGCCAACGCAATTGGCCAACTTTGATTCGTCTAGCTATGTCCACGTCAGAATGGAGATTATATAGCTCTGCGTTCCAGCGACGTCGGTACTCGCCGTTTTCCCTAACAGGACCATATATTTTACGGAGAATTTTTCTCTCGAAAACTCCCAGGTGTTTTTCATCCGCTTGCGATATGACCCAAGTTTCGGAGCCATATGTCAAGACATGTAAAATGAGAGTCTGATATAGCTGGACTTTTGTCCATCGAGAGAGGGCTTTGTTCCTAAACTGCTTGCTGAGCCCAAAATAACATATATTTGCAAGCACAATTCTCCTATCTATCTCCAGGCTGACGTTGTTGTCCTTGTTCATGGCGGATCCAAGGTAGACAAATTCATCTACCACTTCAAAATTAAATCGGTTGTCAACGTTCACGTGCGAACTAAGTCGAGAGGTTTCTCTAGTCGTTAAAACCATCAATTTTGTCTAGCCCTCATTAACAGCAAGACCTACCTTTGCTGATTCCTTTTCGATTCTTGAAAATACTGCAGTAACCCCTCGCAAATTTCTCCTAATGATGTCTATGTCGCCAGCATACGCCAGCAACATATGGCTTTTCGTGTTAATGGTCTTGTTCGTATTTACTGCAGCCTTTCTCATTATTATCTCCATTAAGATGTTGAAGAGTTTGCACGAAAGTGTGTCGCCTTGTCTAAGTCCCCGCTTGGTACAGAATGGTTCAGTGAGGTCTTTCCCCACTTTCACTGCTGATTTGGTGTTGGTCAGCGTCATTCTACAGAGGCGAATCAGTTTTGCCGGAATACCAAGTTCAGACATAGCTTCGTACAGTTTTCCCCGTATGGGGCTATCGAAAGCAGCTTTTCAATAATTGGCTTTAGTCTTTCACATAATAATCTATACTATCTTCCACTATCATTACCTCCTGAATCTGAGTGGAGTAGTGCTGAAAAGTGGTCTCGACACATTTTCACCATTCTTCCTGCACATTTAGGTTCTTTCACTCTCTCTCTGCTCCCACTGCCTTTTTTTCGCCTAAATAATTGGTTTTCCTCCCTTCTCAGCTTCTTGTACCGCTCACTCGCAGCACGCGGTGTAACTGACTGTTTCGTTGCCATACGTGCAGCGTCTTTTTCATCAGTTGCAATGCCACATTCTTCGTCGTACCATGGCTTATCCTTCTGCGGTTTTTGATAGCCAAGTTCAGTCATTGCAGCGATTTCCAAAGAATGGGAGATGTGCTTCCACTGCGCATCTGGGTCTTCGGGAGGGGGGTATTCTGCTCTAGCAGGAGAGAGAGTTTCTGTCGATAGGACATTGATATCTCCGCTATTCGTAGCTTGTCAATATCCAGCTTTTCTCGTGCGAACTTTCGTAGCCACCAGGTAATGATCCGAGTCGATATTGGCACCTCGAATCACAAGTACATCCATTACACTAGAAGAGTGCCTGCCATCTATTACCAAGTGATCAATCTAGTTCTTCGTCCGTTGATCAGGAGATATCCAGGTCGTCTTATGAATGTCCTTATACTGGAATCGTGTGCTACTAACTACCATGTTCTTTGCAGCGGCGAAGTCTATCAGTCTTATTCAATTTTCGGAGGTGGTATCATGGAGATTGTGATTACCGATGGTTGGTCGAAAGGCACTTTCCTTTCCTAATTTGGCATTAAAATCGCCTAGAATAATCTTAATGTTGTGGTCAGGGCAGCGTTCATATACTTCCTCCAGGCGCTCATAAAATGTTTCTTTGACCTCATCATCTTTAACCTCTGTCGGTGCGTGCACACAAATTAACGAGATGTTGAAATATTTCGCTTTGATCCGAATTGGGGCTATGCGGTCACTCACTGGGTTGAACCTTGAAACTAGGTGTCGCAGTCTCTTGCCTACTATAAATCCGCATACAACTTCGTGCTTACGCTCATGGCAGCTGTAGTAAATATCGACGTTTTTCTTTCTGGTGCAACCATATCCTGTCCATCGCATTTCCTGGATCGCTGTGATGTCAGCTTTATATTTTCCGAGGACATCCGCCAGTTGGAAAGTGGCACCAGTCCTGTATAACGTTCGAACATTCCAGGTACATATCCTTAAATCATGGTCCTTATAGCGTTTGCGAGCGTTGTTAACAGTTTGGGGGGTTTCTTTGTTCATTATATTTTCTGTGTATTTTCATTGCCAATATAACGGTGGCGGGAGGCAAACCCAGCCCACCGTGGTTTTCATTTTACCTACCGCCAGGATGATTATGTTTCAGCCGCCCATTATGGATCAGAATCTGACAAGAATGCAGTGTGTCGAAACTGGATTTTGGTTTCTTCAATTTTGATCCGCCATTGGCCAGGGGTGTTGGTTCATCCGCCTTCAAATGACAGAAGAATATGTCCACTACTTCGAAGAGCTTCAGTGACAGGGTCACCTAATAATCCTGAGACGTATCAGTGATCGCATTACCACTCAGGTTGCTCATTCGTTTCGCCTTCTCACTTTAGCTAGCTAACGGAGGTTTCCGATAAACCATTGCCCAGGACATACTGCGTGGAAGTAGTGAGCTGCTAGGACTGCCCAATGAAGGAATCATTTCTGGCCACTCCCAAGTGAATGGCTATCAGAAACTTTCCACTTCCAAGGACAGTCCCATGTCCTAAAGATCAAGTATCTGGGAATAATTCTCGACAGAAACTGTCTTGAAAAGCGAATGTGGAGGAGAGGGTGAAACAGGCGTATGTTGCACTTTACTGTTGTAAAGGGGCGATAGGAAAACGCTGGAGACTGTCTCCTAAGATCACCATGTGGATTTATACTGCAATATTCAGACCAACTCTTCTCTATGGTATCGTAGTTTGGTGGAGATCCCTGCAAAAGAAATATATTCTGAATTACTTGGTGAAAA
Source organism: Phaonia tiefii (assembly GCA_963931995.1). Taxonomy (NCBI): domain Eukaryota; kingdom Metazoa; phylum Arthropoda; class Insecta; order Diptera; family Muscidae; genus Phaonia; species Phaonia tiefii. Next base: position 87,391,918 of record OZ008371.1, on the reverse strand, counting down.
TTCAAAGATCAGCACTGATCACCGTTAGTGGGGTAATGGGCAGGACGTCAGGTACTGCCCGTAGTGCTATCCTGAACATCTGTACTCCTGATATCATGGCCGAATGGGCAGCCTCTAAATCCCTGGTGAGAATCCGAGATTGTGGCGTTTTGTTATCAGGGCATTCCGGACACGCTGAATTACTACACCGGATCAACTCTATTCCCGTGTTCTGATTGTTCTTGTACTCTGTTAGTGAAACTCAAAGTATAGCAATAGCATGCTAATATAATATATTTTAATATATTCATTTTTTATGTTTTAATGAGAAACAAGTCCTTCCTGCCTAAAGTCTTCAAAATAACTAGTCTTTCATCTAGACTTCATCATATATATATATATATATATATATATATATAAATGAAATAATTATTTATTTATATTCCAATTCTTGAATGGTCAAATTTTTATACTTGATGTTGTTCCATTATATGAGTGTCCAAGTAAAGTTATATGACCACCGCACAATTCAATTTCTACATGCTCCCTAACCTCAAACTCAAAATCTATTATTCTTAAAAAATGTGGTACATTGCGAAAATGTTGATTATCTGATCTTCAATCTTTATTGCTGGAGAAAAAGGTGCTATTGCAATAATTTTAAAAGATGTCCATGCATGTTCACAAACACATAATTTTGAAGAGTTAATTAGACTTATCAACATTTTAGTTGCTGGAAGTTTAAGGCTATCCAAATTGTTGTCAGGAATTGTAGAGTAACTCGTGTGTTCTGCGGTTTATGCAAAAGATAACACTGTGTGTAATTTTTTAAGTCATGGCAAAATAACCATATACGGACACCACTACGTGATAAAAGAGCAAAAAAAAAAGACCCCTGTCTCCCAGTTTTGCCCAAAGTCCTGCAGGTTTTTTTTTATTGGCCCCCAAAGAAGTGGGGCCTCGGTGTCATTTTTGCAAAAAAGTGATAATTTTTCCAAGCTCATATCTTGCAAACCGTTCGGAATTTTGATTTACTCTCTGAGGCAAAGTAGCTCTTGTCATAAAGAACAAAAATTGTAAACATATAAAATCATTAACAACGTCATCTTCAAGGCCATCGCGAAAAACTTTAAATAATGAGCGAAAAATCGCCCAAAAAGCGTTTTTTTTATTTTCCTCTTTTACGAACAAATTTACTTTATGAAAAATTACCAATTTTCTTTGGCCTGGTAGGGCTTACAGCGCTGATTAAAACCCGAAAGTCTTATTAAGGAGGCCGATCCAACTTCAACAACATAATCGCTTATATCTAACCCATTTCTTATCCGATCTGGTTGAGATGGGTATCATTGAGAAGACCTTTGAAAATGCTATAAATCTGTATATAAATATGTGAATTTTTTTTAACTCATTGGGGAATTTAAAAAAAAAAAAATTTTTTACCTCACTTTTTTAATCTGGTTTTCACAAAAAACAGCCCTAGTAAAGTTATTTCTTCCTAGACTCAGTAACAGACAACACTTCTAGCTTTTTTTAAGGTATAATACTCCACATTAACCCTTCTAAGACCGGAGATAGTGAGGTTTTCCTAACAAAAGTACTTTCTGGGAGCTAAACAATTGAAGTGTAACAAAATAAGCGATTTCTTAAAAAAAATTTTGATTTCCAAACCTTTAAACGTAAATAATTGTCAGTGAGGAGGCCGAGTGTGTGAGTGCACTGTACCTTCCCGATAGTAAGTGCATTCTAATAAAAATTCTTAAGCTGGTGGGTGAGTACCCGTGCCCAAACTATCAAACAACTACCTGGAAGCAAACACCTGCATTGAATTCACATAAAACAAAATAAAAAAAAAATACCTGGAAATATAAAAAATACCTGGAAACACATTGGAGCTCTTGTCATAAAGATGAAATTGTGAACACATAAAATCAAAAAAACTTCTATCAAAAAACTACCTGGAAGCAAACATCTGCAATGAATTCACAAGGGACGCAGCACAGAATATAAAAGCGACACGACGCTCACATCGAGGCATTACACAGCGCGACGTCAACGAGAGCTCAGCGCTGAAAGTTATAAAGTGAAAGTAAAAAAGTGAAAGTGCTACTGCATAATTCGCACAAACATTGGCAACTGACAATTTCAATATGCAGTTTGAAAATATTGATTTATTTTGCTACGTCTGCGGTCATCAAATCAGAAAAAATAGTTCTACAACATTGCAAAAGGAAAATAATCTTTTAACTAGTGCATTCAAGAAAGCATATAAGTTGTTTTTCGACGAAGAAGACTTGACCGGTGAAAATTACACACCTAATACAGTGTGTCGCCAATGTTATAACAATCTCATGGCATGGTTGAGTGGAAGCAATCATAGTATGAAGTATTTATTGTATGCCGGTAAACTGGATTAATCTCCCAGGTGATAATGATGAAACCAGTTGCTATGCATGCGTACATTACACATGTGGTCTAAATCGATATGCTGAGAGGAATGAAAGTTATAAAGCAACTGTAACAGCCACACTACCAGTGCTTGCACCTGAAAATTTTGTATCACCAATGCCGCCAACAACAGAATGTACAGGAATGACTAGAGCAAGTGGTGTTACTTTTGAAGATCCATTTGATACCCCTTATGAGCCCCAACAGGGAAGAGATGGACCACAACTAATAACACAAATGGAAATGGAATTCATTGTGGTCATATTGGGGCTATCGCAGCGACTTGCCATATTTTTGACAGCGTTTTTAAAGCAAAGAAAACTCACACATGGTAATGTGAACTCTACGGCGTACCGCAAACGGCAAGCTGAATTTCAAAGCCTCTAAATGATGACAATTCGTTCGCTTACTGCAACGATGTAAAAGCTGTGGTGGTAAATATGGGAATGAACTACATCGCTAGTGAGTGGAGATTATTCATTGATGGTTCTGTTTCAAGCTTGATAGCAGTGTTGTTGCATGTGTCGAACCGAAAACCTTCCATTCCGCTCCACATAAAATTGGGAATTGTTAAAAAATTCTTCGAAGTGGCCGTTGTAAATTGCCCAAACGCATTCGACTATTTGAAAAGCGTTTTCCCAAAGCGTAGCGATGACAAAATTAAAAAAAGGTATTGTAGTAAATTAAAAACGAATTTTTGTTCACCTCATTGTACTATTTTCACTTTGTTAATGTTTTCTTTTCTGTCTTTAACTGGCGTAGTTAATGGCCCTGACATTAGAAATCGGACTGGGACGCCTATCGTGGGCGCATAAGGAAACTCTTAGGTTACCATCCGAATATTCCGACTAATATGCCAGAGCCGGAAGAACTAGTTGGCAAATTTACTGATGCGTGCAGGAACGCGCTCAACGAGTCCTGGAAGACCAGTGGTTATAATGCTGCCAAGGGTAACATAAAACCTCATTGGTGGAACGCTGAGCTTCAGGATCTAAGATTAGGCGGCTTTTTAACAAGGCCACTGCACGCTTAAGATGCGTGCTCGCTAAAAACCCACCGTGTGCGGGCTTCTTAATGAAAGACAATGGAACGTGGACGCATTCGTCTGAAGAGTCTCTTGGGATTCTCCTGGATACCCACTTTCCCAACGATGACCGGAATGCTGGTCATCAGCCAGAAGAGCTAGGCGGAAACTCACCTAGCTTAGAAAGAAACTCACCTGAGCAGAAAAAATCTGATATGGGCCATTAGATGCTTTAAGCCCTATAAATCAGCTGGACCTGACGGCATAATTCCCGCGCAACTATAGGAGGCACTATACCTAGTTGGTTGGATACAATCTTCAAGGGCTGCCTTATGCTGAGAGTCATTCCTAGCATTTGGAAGCAAACCAAAGTGGTTTTCGTCCCGAAAGCGGGCAAATGCTCTCATGTCAAACCAAAGGACTTTACACCAATCAGTCTATCATCCTTTGTTCTTAAGACATTTGAAAGGTTACTGGACATTCACGTTCGAAGTAATCTTCCACAGAATTTTCTATCGAGTTCTCAGCATACCTATATCAAGGGCAGGCCAACTGAGACGGCTCTCCACTCTATAGTCAGCGTAATTTAGTACTCTCTTGAGAATAAGTTCTTCGCTCTAGGGACCTTCCTGGACATCGAGGGAGCCTTCAATAACATTCAACCTTCGGCGATTCTTAGGTCGTTACAGAATCTAGGAGTCGACAGCTTAGTGATACCCTAATTGGGAAGCTTCTGGTGGATAGATCCGTCAAAGCTGAATGGGGTGGTGTTACAATTGCTAGGAACGTTAACACGGGAACACCGCAAGGGGAGTTCTGTCTCCACTATTATGGTTAACTTCTGTCAATGAACTGCTTCTTGAATTGGACAGGGCCGACTGCCAGGTCTTTGTCTATGCCGATGATATTGCTATCATCTGTATGGGTAGAAACCTCAATTTACTTAGCATTCGTACAACCAGCCTACTTAGTCTGATTTCGAACTGGACCGCTAACAACGGACTATCATTTAACCCACTTAAAACCGAGCTTATCTTGTTCTCTCGGAAATATAAAATACCCGCATTTGAACTGCCGTCAGTTAATGGGGTGCAATTACAGTTGACGGAAAAGATCAAGTACTTTTATTGGCTATATTACAACCTCATGAGGTCAGACGTCTTACACATATTAATTAAACAAACAAATTAAACAAATTTCAACATATTCTTCCAACTGGCTCTTTCCTTCGCCTTTTCTCGCCTGTTGGTAACACCAAGAATACGGCCTGGTCTTTCCAGCGGAGTCTTGGTCGTCCTCTTTTCCTGCTTCCATTGGGTACGTTATCAAAAATCTTTCGCGCTGGCTCATCTTCATCCAGTCTGATAACATATCCTAGCCAACGCAATTGGCCAACTTTGATTCGTCTAGCTATGTCCACGTCAGAATGGAGATTATATAGCTCTGCGTTCCAGCGACGTCGGTACTCGCCGTTTTCCCTAACAGGACCATATATTTTACGGAGAATTTTTCTCTCGAAAACTCCCAGGTGTTTTTCATCCGCTTGCGATATGACCCAAGTTTCGGAGCCATATGTCAAGACATGTAAAATGAGAGTCTGATATAGCTGGACTTTTGTCCATCGAGAGAGGGCTTTGTTCCTAAACTGCTTGCTGAGCCCAAAATAACATATATTTGCAAGCACAATTCTCCTATCTATCTCCAGGCTGACGTTGTTGTCCTTGTTCATGGCGGATCCAAGGTAGACAAATTCATCTACCACTTCAAAATTAAATCGGTTGTCAACGTTCACGTGCGAACTAAGTCGAGAGGTTTCTCTAGTCGTTGAAACCATCAATTTTGTCTAGCCCTCATTAACAGCAAGACCTACCTTTGCTGATTCCTTTTCGATTCTTGAAAATACTGCAGTAACCCCTCGCAAATTTCTCCTAATGATGTCTATGTCGCCAGCATACGCCAGCAACATATGGCTTTTCGTGTTAATGGTCTTGTTCGTATTTACTGCAGCCTTTCTCATTATTATCTCCATTAAGATGTTGAAGAGTTTGCACGAAAGTGTGTCGCCTTGTCTAAGTCCCCGCTTGGTACAGAATGGTTCAGTGAGGTCTTTCCCCACTTTCACTGCTGATTTGGTGTTGGTCAGCGTCATTCTACAGAGGCGAATCAGTTTTGCCGGAATACCAAGTTCAGACATAGCTTCGTACAGTTTTCCCCGTATGGGGCTATCGAAAGCAGCTTTTCAATAAATGGCTTTAGTCTTTCACATAATACGCTCGACAAGACCTTATACGCGATGGACATAATATAATACACAGGACATAATACACTGAGACTCCAATCCTCGGGCATAGATTCCCCCAGCCATATACCGCATATTAGTTGATGCATGTGGGCTATCAGTCCTTCGCCACCTGCCTTAAAAAGTTCAGCGGGTAGGCTATCCGCACCAGCGGCTTTATTATTCTTCAGGCGGGAGATCGCCGTTCGAATCTGGTTTTGGTTGGGGGTTCCACTATCATTACCTCCTGAATCTGAGTGGAGTAGTGCTGAAAAGTGGTCTCTACACATTTTTAGCACACACTGCTTCTCAGTCACCACATTTCAATTCTCGTCCTTGCAGGAGGGCAGCCCATTATTAGGCCCGTTGTCGATCTTCTTACCCTCTGGAAAAACTTTCGGGATTCACCATTCTTCCTGCACATTTAGGTTCTTTCACTCTCTCTCTGCTCCCACTGCCTAAATAATTGGTTTTCCTCCCTTCTCAGCTTCTTGTACCGCTCACTCGCAGCACGCGGTGTAACTGACTGTTTCGTTGCCATACGTGCAGCGTCTTTTTCATCAGTTGCAATGCCACATTCTTCGTCGTACCATGGCTTATCCTTCTGCGGTTTTTGATAGCCAAGTTCAGTCATTGCAGCGATTTCCAAAGAATGGAAGATGTGCTTCCACTGCGCATCTGGGTCTTCGGGAGGGGGGGTATTCTGCTCTAGCAGGAGTGAGAGTTTCTGTCGATAGGACATTGATATCTCCGCTATTCGTAGCTTGTCAATATCCAGCTTTTCCCGTGTCCGGCTTCGTACGTTTTTCGCCCTGCTCAATCTCGTGCGAACTTTCGTAGCCACCAGGTAATGATCCGAGTCGATATTGGCACCTCGAATCACAAGTACATCCATTACACTAGAAGAGTGCCTGCCATCTATTACCAAGTGATCAATCTAGTTCTTCGTCCGTTGATCAGGAGATATCCAGGTCGTCTTATGAATGTCCTTATACTGGAATCGTGTGCTACTAACTACCATGTTCTTTGCAGCGGCGAAGTCTATCAGTCTTATTCAATTTTCGGAGGTGGTATCATGGAGATTGTGATTACCGATGGTTGGTCGAAAGGCACTTTCCTTTCCTAATTTGGCATTAAAATCGCCTAGAATAATCTTAATGTCGTGGTCAGGGCAGCGTTCATATACTTCCTCCAGGCGCTCATAAAATATTTCTTTGACCTCATCATCTTTAACCTCTGTCGGTGCGTGCACACAAATTAACGAGATGTTGAAATATTTCGCTTTGATCCGAATTGGGGCTATGCGGTCACTCACTGGGTTGAACCTTGAAACTAGGTGTCGCAGTCTCTTGCCTACTATAAATCCGCATACAACTTCGTGCTTACGCTCATGGCAGCTGTAGTAGATATGGAAGTTTTTCTTTCTGGTGCAACCATATCCTGTCCATCGCATTTCCTGGATCGCTGTGATGTCAGCTTTATATTTTCCGAGGACATCCGCCAGTTGGAAAGTGGCACCAGTCCTGTATAACGTTCGAACATTCCAGGTACATATCCTTAAATCATGGTCCTTATAGCGTTTGCGAGGGTTGTTAACAGTTGGGGGGTTTCTTTGTTCATTATATTTTCTGTGTATTTTCATTGCCAATATAACGGTGGCGGGAGGCAAACCCAGCCCACCGTGGTTTTCATTTTACCTACCGCCAGGATGATTATGTTTCAGCCGCCCATTATGGATCAGAATCTGACAAGAATGCAGTGTGTCGAAACTGGATTTTGGTTTCTTCAATTTTGATCCGCCATTGGCCAGGGGTGTTGGTTCATCCGCCTTCAAATGACAGAAGAATATGTCCACTACTTCGAAGAGCTTCAGTGACAGGGTCACCTAATAATCCTGAGACGTATCAGTGATCGCATTACCACTCAGGTTGCTCATTCGTTTCGCCTTCTCACTTTAGCTAGCTAACGGAGGTTTCCGATAAACCATTGCCCAGGACATACTGCGTGGAAGTAGTGAGCTGCTAGGACTGCCCAATGAAGGAATCATTTCTGGCCACTCCCAAGTGAATGGCTATCAGAAACTTTCCACCTCCAAGGACAGTCCCATGTCCTAAAGATCAAGTATCTGGGAATAATTCTCGACAGAAAACTGTCTTGAAAAGCGAATGTGGAGGAGAGGGTGAAACAGGCGTATGTTGCACTTTACTGTTGTAAAGGGGCGATAGGAAAACGCTGGAGACTGTCTCCTAAGATCACCATGTGGATTTATACTGCAATATTCAGACCAACTCTTCTCTATGGTATCGTAGTTTGGTGGAGTTCCCTGCAAAAGAAATATATTCTGAATTACTTGGTGAAAATTCAAAGATCAGCACTGATCAGCGTTAGTGGGGTAATGGGCACGACGTCAGGTACTGCCCGTAGTGCTATCCTGAACATCTGTACTCCTGATATCATGGCCGAATGGGCAGCCTCTAAATCCCTGGTGAGAATCCGAGATTGCGGCGTTTTGATATCGGGGCATTCCGGACACGCTGAATTACTACACCGGATCAACTCTCTTCCCGTGTTCTGATTGTTCTTGTACTCTGTTAGTGGTATACTAGACTCAAAGTATAGCAATAGCATGCTAATATAATATATTTTAATATATTCATTTTTTATGTTTTAATGAGAAACAAGTCCTTCCTGCCTAAAGTCTTCAAAATAACTAGTCTTTCATCTAGACTTCATCATATATATATATATATATATATATATATATATAAATGAAATAATTATTTATTTATATTCCAATTCTTGAATGGTCAAATTTTTATACTTGATGTTGTTCCATTATATGAGTGTCCAAGTAAAGTTATATGACCACCGCACAATTCAATTTCTACATGCTCCCTAACCTCAAACTCAAAATCTATTATTCTTAAAAAATGTGGTACATTGCGAAAATGTTGATTATCTGATCTTCAATCTTTATTGCTGGAGAAAAAGGTGCTATTGCAATAATTTTAAAAGATGTCCATGCATGTTCACAAACACATAATTTTGAAGAGTTAATTAGACTTATCAACATTTTAGTTCCTGGAAGTTTAAGGCTATCCAAATTGTTGTCAGGAATTGTAGAGTAACTCGTGTGTTCTGCGGTTTATGCAAAAGATAACACTGTGTGTAATTTTTTAAGTCATGGCAAAATAACCATATACGGACACCACTACGTGATAAAAGAGCAAAAAAAAGACCCCTGTCTCCCAGTTTTGCCCAAAGTCCTGCAGGTTTTTTTTTATTGGCCCCCAAAGAAGTGGGGCCTCGGTGTCATTTTAGCAAAAAAGTGATAATTTTTCCAAGCTCATATCTTGCAAACCGTTCGGAATTTTGATTTACTCTCTGAGGCAAAGTAGCTCTTGTCGTAAAGAACAAAAATTGTAAACATATAAAATCATTAAAAACTTCATCTTCAAGGCCAAAATCGCGAAAAACTTTAAATAATGAGCGAAAAATCGCCCAAAAAGCGTTTTTTTTATTTTCCGCTTTTACGAACAAATTTACTTTATGAAAAATGGCCAATTTTCTTTGGCCTGGTAGGGCTTACAGCGCTGATTAAAACCCGAAAGTCTTATTAAGGAGGCCGATCCAGCTTCAACAACATAATCGCTTATATCTAACCCATTTCTTATCCGATCTGGTTGAGAGGGGTATCATTGAGAAGACCTTTGAAAATGCTATAAATCTGTATATAAATATGTGAATTTTTATCAACTCATTGGGGAAATTTAAAAAAAAAATTTTTTACCTCACTTTTTTAATCTGGTTTTCACAAAAAACAGCCCTAGTAAAGTTATTTCTTCCTAGACTCAGTAACAGACAACACTTCTAGCTTTTTTTAAGGTGTAATACTCCACATTAACCCTTCTAAGACCGGAGATAGTGAGGTTTTTCTAACAAAAGTACTTTCTGGGAGCCAAACAATTGAAGTGTAACAAAATAAGCGATTTCTTAAAAAAATTTTGATTTCGAAACCTTTAAACGTAAATAATTGTCAGTGAGGAGGCCGAGTGTGTGAGTGCACTGTACCTTCCCTGATAGTAAGTGCATTCTAATAAAAATTCTCAAGCTGGTGGGTGAGTACCCGTGCCCAAACTATCAAATAACTACCTGGAAGCAAACACCTGCATTGAATTCACATAAAACAAAATATAAAAAAAATACCTGGAAATATAAAAAATACCTGGAAACACATTGGAGCTCTTGTCATAAAGATGAAATTGTGAACACATAAAATCAAAAAAACTACCTGGAAGCAAACATCTGCAATGAATTCACAAGGGACGCAGCACAGAATATAAAAGCGACACGACGCTCACATCGAGGCATTACACAGCGCGACGTCAACGAGAGCTCAGCGCTGAAAGTTATAAAGTGAAAGTGAAAGTAAAAAAGTGAAAGTGCTACAGCATAATTCGCACAAACATTGGCAACTGACAATTTCAATATGCAGTTTGAAAGTATTGATTTATTTTGCTACGTCTGCGGTCATCAAATCAGAAAAAATAGTTCTACAACATTGCAAAAGGAAAAGAATCTTTTAACTAGTGCATTCAAGAAAGCATATTAGTTGTTTTTCGACGAAGAAGACTTGACCGGTGAAAATTACACACCTAATACAGTGTGTCGCCAATGTTATAACAATCTCATGGCATGGAAACGAAACATTAAGTGAAAATAGTACAATGAGGTGAACAAAAATTCGTTTTTAATTTACTACAATACCTTTTTTAATTTTGTCATCGCTACGCTTTGGGAAAACGCTTTTCAAATAGTCGAATGCGTTTGGGCAATTTACAACGGCCACTTCGATGAATTTTTTAACAATTCCCAATTTTATGTGGAGCGGAATGGAAGGTTTTCGGTTCGACACATGCAACAACGCTGCTATCAAGCTTGAAACAGAACCATCAATGAATAATCTCCACTCACTAGCGATGTAGTTCATTCCCATATTTACCACCAAAGCTTTTACATCGTTGCAGTAAGCGAACGAATTGTCATCATTTAGAGGCTTTGAAATTCAGCTTGCCGTTTGCGGTACGCCGTAGAGTTCACATTACCATGTGTGAGTTTTCTTTGCTTTAAAAACGCTGTCAAAAATATGGCAAGTCGCTGCGATAGCCCCAATATGACCACAATGAATTCCATTTCCATTTGTGTTATTAGTTGTGGTCCATCTGTTCCCTGTTGGGGCTCATAATCGGTATCAAATGGATCTTCATAAGTAACACCACTTGCTCTAGTTATTCCTGTACATTCTGTTGTTGGCGGCATTGGTGATACAAAATTTTCAGGTGCAAGCACTGGTAGTGTGGCTGTTACAGTTGCTTTATAACTTTCATTCCTCTCAGCATATCGATTTAGACCACATGTGTAATGTATGCATGCATAGCAACTGGTTTCATCATTATCATCTGGGAGATTAATCCAGTTTACCGGCTTACAATAAATACTTCATACTATGATTTCTTCCACTCAACCATGCCATGAGATTGTTATAACATTGGCGACACACTGTATTAGGTGTGTAATTTTCACCGGTCAAGTCTTCTTCGTCGAAAACAACTTATATGCTTTCTTGAATGCACTAGTTAAAAGATTCTTTTCCTTTTGCAATGTTGTAGAACAATTTTTTCTGATTTGATGACCGCAGACGTAGCAAAATAAATCAATATTTTCACACTGCATATTGAAATTGTCAGTTGCCAATGTTGTGTGCGAATTATGCTGTAGCACTTTCACTTTCACTTTATAACTTTCAGCGCTGAGCTCTCGTTGACGTCGCGCTGTGTAATGCCTCGATGTGAGCGTCGTGTCGCTTTTATATTCTGTGCTGCGTCCCTTGTGAATTCACTGCAGATGTTTGCTTCCAGGTAGTTTTTTGATAGAAGTTTTTTCGATTTTATATGTTCACAATTTCATCTTTATGACACGAGCTGCAATGTGTTTCCAGGTATTTTTTTATATTTCCAGGTATTTTTTTTATATTTTGGGTTGTTTTTATGTGAATTCAATGCAGGTGTTTGCTTCCAGGTAGTTGTTTGATAGTTTGGGCACGGGAACTCACCCACCAGCTTGAGAATTTTTATTAGAATGCACCTACTATCAGGGAAGGTACAGTGCACTCACACACTGACAATTATTTACGTTTAACGGTTTGGAAATCAAATTTTTTTTTAAGAAATCGCTTACTTTGTTACACTTCAATTGTTTTTAAGCGGAATTTTGGCTTCCAGAAAGTACCTTTGTTAAAAAAACCTCACTATCTCCGGTCTTAGAAGGGTTAATGTGAAACCAGATTTTTATTAAAAAAGTGAGATTAAAAAATCTTTTTTTTTTTAATTTTCCCCAATGAGTTAATAAAAATTCACATATTTATATACAGATTTAGCATTTTCAAAGGACTTCTCAATGACACCCATCTCAACCAGATCGGATAAGAAATGGGTGAGATATAAGCGATTATATACTCAAGCTATAAAGGCCTATATCTCAAGAAGTTGGATCGGCCTCCTTAATTAGACTTTCGGGTTTTAATCAGCGCTGTAAGCCCTACCAGGCTTGTTCACAGCAGTTGGTTCCCGATGGCTTGACCAGATTGACAACACAGGTTAGGATTGATGAAATATATTTGTTTCTTTATTGCCAAGTTGTGGCGCAACCTAGTGTTTAAATTCCTTAAAAAATACAATTAATTCAATTAGCTAAATCGATTTTTACTTTAGTTTATACATACTTTATAGTATCAAAACCATCAAAATGTAGATGTTTACAGAATTAGGAATGTTGCATCAACTGATGTAAAAACGGAAACAGAAAGTTAGCTCTGCGAAGTTCATTTAAAGTAAATGAATGTAAGTAAATATTATGATAAAGAGTAGTGATAGACAACTGTCAAAGAATTCATTTTACTACAAAATTTATAACTCTGTAAAGGGTTACTGTAATAACTATTACATTAAACGGTGATGGTGACTGTGGCGGTTACACCCCCCACAGTACGAAGAGAAGCTTTCGACGTCGTACTCTTAACTTGTAGCCACGTTCAGGATCGCCAATTTTGCCGCTGGCCGTATTAATATTCCTCTAGATGTGAGAATCTTCGCACTGCGTACTTGACCATCTTTCGCCATCGATACTTCTAGAACCTTACCCCTTGGCCACACGTTCCTAGGACTTGACGGATCAACCACTACAACTAAATCGCCAACTTGCAACGGCTTGACTTTCTCGTGCCACTTTGATCTCAATGTTAAGGAGGGTAGGTATTCCTTGACACACCTGCGCCAGAATCTATCCGCATATTGTTGAGAGCACAGCCAGTTATGTTTTAGTGCAACTCCGCTGTCATCATACATTGCCAACGGTTTGATGCCTTTGGAAGTACCAAGTAGAAGATGATTTGGTGTTAGTGCTTCAGCATTTTCATTTTCAATCGGCACATAAGTTAAGGGGCGAGAATTAATGATGTTTTCAACCTCTGCCAGCATACCACGTAGTAGTTCCTCACTCGGTGTTCTTGAGGGTGTGATATTATAGAACACAGTTTTAATTGCCCTTACTAATCTCTCCCAGGCTCCTCCCATATGTGTCGCCGATGGCGGGTTAAAGTTCCACTTCGTTGTTGTTGTTGTAAAATTGCGCACAAGTTCGTCTTTGTCGACATCTTTTACAGCTTCACGAATTTCTTTCTCTGCACTCGTAAAATTAGTGCCGTTGTCGCTATAGAACTCCCTAGGTGTTCCGCGGCGAGACATAAAATTTCGAATTGCCAGTATACACGAGGATGTATCTAGGGTGTTGACAACTTCTATATGGACGGCTCTTACCGTAAGACAAGTAAAGAGAGCGCCATACCTTTTCTCCGTGTGTCGACCGACTGCCACCATAATTGGGCCGAAGTAATCCAAACCGGTGTATGTGAACGGAACGGTAAACAGAAAGCAGATAAACGAGCTACTGGTAACTTTGCCATTTGTGGAAAGTTGACCACAGCTTTTTTTATTTTGCATTGTTGACACTGCTTCACTATGGTTTTTAACACCACTCTCAATCGTGGAATATAGTACCGTTGCCTGATTTCGTTAACAACAGTCTCATGGTGGACATGATGATAGGTGACGTGGAAATGCATTATTAACAGGTATGTTATGCGACTCCCTCTTGGGAGGATGATTGGATATTTAAACTCTGCTGGAAGGCAAACTTTATCTATACGGCTATCAACGCGAAGAACGCCGTTTTCATCTAGTATAGGTGTAACTTTATAAAGAGGACTTGTTCTATGCAATTGTTTATTTGATTTTAGAATATTTATTTCTTCTAAATAAAATTCTTCTTGTGCAAGTTTGATCAAAAGGAATTCTGCGTTCGACAGCTCGTCTGATGAAAATTCGGAACCCAGACTCGTATTTCGTTTAAGAATATTAGCAAACCGCAAGACATACGCTGTTGTTCTCAAAAGTCTTCTCCATTTAGAGAAACGATTGGCGTCAATAAATATTTCTTCGGTGGTATGAACTTGTACAAATTCCTTAATTTCTGTTGTAGGTTGTTCTAAAACGTAATCGTCTTTTGGCCAATCGTCTTCTGGCCTTAAAAGAAATTCTGGCCCCTTAAACCAACGGCTATTTGATGAAATGTCTGGCCTTTTTGCCCACTTAGTCGCTTCATCTGCCACATTTTGTTTCCCGGGGATCCAGTGCCACTCCTCTAACTCTGTTGTTTCAAGTATTTCACCTATACGTAGAGCTACGAATTGGTGGTATTTTTGGTTTGCACTTCTCAACCAGCTTATTACTGTCTTCGAGTCAGACCAAAAATATTTATTCTCTATAGTAATCGTATGGTTACTGATTATATTGTCCGCAAATCGTGCACCTATGAGTGCGGCTATAAGCTCTAAACGTGGAATGGAAGTCATTCGTAATGGGGCTACTCGCGTTTTGGAACCGACCAAAGAGCACACAATATTGCCTCCGCGGACTAACCGAAGGTATGCCACAGCTGCGTAGCCATTTTCGCTCGCATCCACAAATACGTGCAGCTGAGTATTGGTGTTGTCGTAAGTGTCTAATAATTTCAAATAACCAATACCTTTTCAGTTTCGCTATCGGAGCCAACACTTAATTGTTTTATGTTTTCGTTTTGTGAATTTTCTAACCGTTGGACTACTTCAACTTTATTTGAACACCAGTTCCTTAATTTAAAACCGGCGCGATTTTGAATATATTCGACCTCTTCTGATATTCTTATGGCCTCCTCAATTGTGTTTTCAAATTTAGAAGCGTTTACATTTTTCACGTACTGTGAGATACAAGGTGCACATGAAGCCCCGAAAATCATGACATTCATGACGAAGATGTCAGGCTCTCTGTCGCGATCACAGTTTCGCCACAAGAAACGTTGGACATGTCGGTCTTCTTCGCGTATATACATCTGGTGGAACATCTGTTCAATATCGCCGCACACAGCTACTCCTTTTTCCCTAAACTTAAACAGAATTGCCGGTAACGATGCTAAGAGATCTGGGCCTTTATGTAGCATAGAATTAAGCGATATTCCGTCATGCTTGGCGGCAGCATCCCACACAATTCTACATTTACCTGGTTTATTTCTATTAAAAACCGGAAAAATAGGGAGGTACCAAACCCTCTGGACTTTCTTTGATTGGTCAACTTTACTAATGTACCCTCTGGCACTATAATTTTCAATAATTTGGGCAAACATATCGAACAGGTCGGCATTTTTTAGTAGTTTATATTCTAGACAAATAAGTCTCTTTTTTGCCATTTCATAGTTGTCGGGCAATGTAAACGTTGTTTAGTTAGTTTGTCTAAAAGTTGCATAGATCTCTCCTCTTCTTTATTTACCTGTAAATTCTGACAATTGATTCCCAAACTTTCGATGGCATAGAATTTTTTTACAGTCTGATGAATTGCATTGTCCATTTCCGAGCATTCGCATATATGGAGATTATATGGTATTGACTGGTTGCCTCCGCATGGTCCAAAAACTGTCCAGCCGAGTGCCGTTTTTATGGCGATTGGCTCTTTTATGCTTCCTTCTTTAACTTTGCTGGTAACTGTCATGTTGGCATTATTTAATCCGATTAGGAGTTTGGGAGTCGCACCTTCGTAACTCGTGTTAGGTAAACCTTTTAAATATTTATATTTTTGACAAAGATTCTCGTACAATAGTGTTTGCTTAGGCAACATAAGCTTACTTACAGAACGAGCATTTATCGAAAACAATTTGTTGTTGGACCCGCAGATGTCAATGCTTACATGTTGTGCGTTTCTTTCTATTCTGTTGACATTCGCAGTCCATCTTAAGCACAGCTGTTCGGTTTCGCCCTTTAAATCCAATTTGTCTAGGATTTCATCTTCGATAAGACTGACAGATGAGCCGTCATCTAGGAATGTGAATGTAGATAACATTTTGTTGTTCCCACCGAAAATTCTAATTGGAATAATTTTAAAGAGAATCGTTTCTTTATCGATATCGTGTGTATTGAGTTTTTGCACACAAGTATTTCCTTTTACACTCTCGCTCTCTCCACTGGATTCATCTTTGTAATCATCGTTGGATGGCGTGTTTACATTTGCCTTAGATCCATGTAGTAGATAATGTAGTAGGTAATTTTTGTTTTTGTTGTAACATACCCCGTAATGTTTTCTTAGGCAATGTTTACACAACTCAAACTGCTTCACCAAATTCCATCTCTCTTTGCGATCGGCTGATATAAACTTGTCACAGTTTAAGGCGTTGTTACATTCGCCATCGCAGATTTGACATTTCTTGTCATTTGTTTTGCTATGTGTGTGGACAAATCCATTTTTTTGTTTACGTTGAGGAGTTTCTGCAAAGCCATTTGGTTCAACATTCACTGTACTGGCTGATAATCCGATGTCGAACATCCAATTTGAGAATTCGGTGAGATTCGCCGTTCTACAATTTTGCTGTAAATATAATTTGTGTGTTCCCCAGTTTAGTTGGTAATGTGGCGGCAATTTGGATATAAGTTCCAGCAGCAACGAAGAATTGTTCAGTTCGTCAACAAGACCACACGCTTCGATTGTATACAGTAATCCCTTTACTTGAATGGCGAAGTTGGTAATCGTTTCCATTTTCTTCGGATTCACTTGTGGTAACAGTTTTATTTTATTTTTCAGGGAGAACAATATTTTCTCCGGCTGGCCATAGAGAACTTTCAATGTAGAAATGGCATGAGGAACGCATGATGGATGAACCAGTATCCCTTTAACAGCTTCTAAAGCATCACCACGAAGAGAACGTTGTAGCCTAATTAGATTTTCTGCGTCCGTCAGTCCACAAACTGTGGTGGACCAATCGTATGTAGCAAATAGTTTTGGTCGCGCCTCATTGAAAGTTCACGTTCTTCCTCTAGCATTTTTAACTCTAAAACTTGTTTGCCATTGAGGGATTCTTTCGACGCTAACGTTGAATGTGCACTTGAGTGCGAACGGATAGAATGCGAAGAGCCATGTTTGCACAAAGCGCATGTCCATGTCTCTTGGGTGTTAAAGACTTTTGCGCATGTATCGTGGTGTGGCTTTTGACATGTGTTGCAAGGTATTAAGATACCTACAATTGGCTCATGGCAAAGTTGACAAATTTGTGGCGTGTGTGGTTGACCGTCCTGTAGGAAAGAGTCCATATCAGTACTTACGTGTGGCTTGGTGGCTATGAAATGATTGATGTAGTTATCGTAAATTGAACAACGTCGTTTCACAAGGAAGGTGAACTGGAGCAATTTACTGGTGAAATCTTTGATATAAAGAATTTAAAATTTGTTCACAGCAGTTGGTTCCCGATGGCTTGACCAGATTGACAACACAGGTTAGGATTGATGAAATATATTTGTTTCTTTATTGCCAAGTTGTGGCGCAACCTAGTGTTTAAATTCCTTAAAAAATACAATTTAATTCAATTAGCTAAATCGATTTTTACTTTAGTTTATACATACTTTATAGTATCGAAACCATCAAAATGTAGATGTTTACAGAATTAGGAATGTTGCATGTGCAACCAACTGATGTAAAAACGGAAACAGGAAGTTAGCTCTGCGAAGTTCATTTAAAGTAAATGAATGTAAGTAAATATTATGATAAAGAGTAGTGATAGACAACTGTCAAAGAATTCATTTTACTACAAAATTTATAACTCTGTAAAGGGTTGCTGTAATAACTATGTAGAGGGTTACATTAAACGGTGATGGAGACTGTGGCGGTTACAACGCTTTTTGGGCGATTTTTCACTCATTATTTAAAGTTTTTCGCGATGGCCTTGAAGATGAAGTTGTTAATGATTTTATATGTTTACAATTTTTGTTCTTTATGACAAGAGCTACTTTGCCTCAGAGAGTAAATCAAAATTCCGAACGGTTTGCAAGATATGAGCTTGGAAAAATTATCACTTTTTTGCAAAAATGACACCGAGGCCCCACTTCTTTGGGGGCCAATAAAAAAAAACCTGCAGGACTTTGGACAAAACTGGGAGACAGGGGTCTTTTTTTTTGCTCTTTTATCACGTAGTGGTGTCCGTATATGGTTATTTTTCCATGACTTAAAAAATTACACACAGTGTTATCTTTTGCATAAACCGCAGAAGACACGAGTTACTCTACAATTCCTGACAACAATTTGGATAGCCTTAAACTTCCAGCAACTAAAATGTTGATAAGTCTAATGTGAATTATAGACCATAGAATAATAATGATTTCAATTATATGGTTAACTCTTCAAAATTATGTGTTTGTGAACATGCATGGACATCTTTTAAAATTATTGCTATAGCACCTTTTTCTTCAGCAATAAAGATTGATGTCACAACTAGCGGTGGACTTAAGAAGAATCTTATAGATAATCAACATTTTCGCAATGTACCACATTTTTTAAGAATAATTGATTTTGAGTTTGAGGTTAGGGAGCATGTAGAAATTGAATTGTGCGGTGGTCATATAACTTTACTTGGACACTCATATAATGGAACAACATCAAGTATAAAAATTTGTCCATTCAAGAATAGGAATACAAATAAATAATTATTTCATTTCTATATATATATATATATGATGAAGTCTAGATGAAAGACTAGTTATTGTGAAGACTTTAAGCAGGAAGGACTTGTTTCTTATTAAAACATCAAAAAATGAATGTATTAAAATATATTATATTAGCATGCTATTGCTATACTTTGAGTTTAGTATACCACTAACAGATTACAAGAACAATCAGAACAATAGTGTTGAGTTTGAATTAACATTGCCGAATAATGATGTGGTTAAAATCGATATAAGTTTTAACCTATTCTGAGGCAGTATCCCTTGGGGGGAGGAACCACGGTCATTCACAAATCATACATCAACATCAACAACGTCAACAATGATATCAGATGACTTTTACACAACTCGGAAGTTCTTTTCAGTTGAAGAAGCGATTAAAGCTTTTAGGCAAGATCTAATTAAGAAAGAAATGGATATTGCTGGAATAATTGAAAGTGAACATCCTTTTTATAAACATTTTAAGCTGATTTATGACCAGAATGCTATTACTATACGTTGCTCTTACGACAGCGATTATAAAGCACTCAGTCTTAATATAACATGTTTCGAATACTATGAATATCAAGCTGAACGAATTCTAAGCAATGGAGAAGTGGAAATGATAATAATACCTGATACTGAAAAACATTCTGACATCGAAATTATTGATGTTAAAAATTATAAACAAACCTATAGCATGAAAATTACTTAAAAATTTAATTAAATAATATAAGAATTATTATATGTAATAAAACAAACACTTCTTTTTTATTATATATTAAAATTCAACAAATTTATTAAACGCAATAAAAAATCATGTCTTTACAATATTATTTAATAATTTTAAACATAAGTGTCCACAATTGTATGTGTTATACTTTTGTTCTTGAAAATAGTTGCATATTAAATTTTTCCCTAGATATTTAATAACTTCCAATGGTGGTTGTAAATTGCCAAAACTATCGAAATAGCTCTTCCCTTCTTGGTTTTTGCAATACGCTACCCAATGTGTAGCCGCTCCGATTGTGGAATCCAAATTTATTATGCCACGCTCTCTTAGCCAGGGACATTTTGGAAGTGAATCTGTCATAAAAACGTCTCTGAAATGTTGAATATTTGAACCGAATTTCTTTAAATCGATGTCGGTTAACGGTCGGTTAGGTAGCTCCTTTAGAAGTTTTTTGATGATTTATCATACACGAGACCATACCCCTTCTTATATGGTTTTCCCATTGCAATCGATTCCATAGTTTGGTTATGTCTCCTAGATTCATTGTGCTGAATTTTAGCGTTTTTTGCTGAATTGATGGCTTTTGCGATATCAGCTCCTCCAGCTTTTACTTTTGCTTTCATTGCGTTAGTAACCAAATAAGCGTTAGTTTTTTCACCAATGCTACTATCTTTATCTAAAACTCGTTCCCACGCTCTGTTTTCAAGTATTTTGTCAGCTTGATGTCTCAAATCTATATCCTTGCTTTTTGAATATGATATATCGTGTTCTCTACAAGCTGCATCCAATGGATTTATTCCTTTTTACCTCTTTTTAATCGAGTTTAAAGTTTTGTTCGATTGGTAGACTATTTATAATTCGATTTATTAATCCTCTCCCAAAGACTCTTCTATCACGAATACCTTTTTTATGATAATGCACCACCATTTTATTTGAAATGAGTCAATGTTATGTGCTTATATACATATATATATATTAGGGTGGGTCAAATTGTATGGAACGATTATTTTTGATGAAGCGTATAGCAAAAACGTAATCTATAGGTGATTCTGAGAAATTTTGCTCAAGAGACCATAGCTCTAAGTCGGATTTGGAGCCCCCCAAAAGATATTTTTATCACCTTTCAGAATCTTTATTGATACCTGTAGAATTTATTAGCTAAAAGTTAATTTTAGGCTATTTTTTTACAAAACATGCCGAATATCTCTACTAAAAATAAAAAAAAATATATTGGTATCAATACAGATTCTGAAAGGTGATAAAAATACCTTTCAAATAAGCCCACATTGAGAAATCTACTATAATTCAATACGATTTAATGACGAATTTAATTAAATTATTCTATGTATATGTATGTATATGGAAAAATATCTATTTTGAAATTTTGGGGGCTCCAAATCTGACTTAGAGCTATGGTCTCTTGAGCAAAATTTCTCAAAATCACCTATAGATTACGTTTTTCCTATACGCTTCATCAAAAAAAATTAATATATATATAATTTAACCGCCCTAATATAACGTGTTTTTCAGTAAGAGCGCTACAAAAGTTTTTTTTAATAAAACAAAACCAATGAAATTCTTTATACCTGTGAAAGTACGTTCGATGCCATTATGTATGGAACTCGATTTCTTTTGCATGGCCACCACGGGCACGCTTGCAGAAGTCCAGACGCTGAACCCAATTTTCGACGGTTTTCAAGCATAAATCGGCCGATACTGCTGCAATTTCACTTTCGATATTCGTACGAAGTTCATCAATCGTCGCTGGCTTGTTGGCATAGATCATAGACCTGACGTAGCCCCACAGGAAATAATATAATGGCGTCAAATCGCACGACCGAGGCGGCCAATCGACTGGGCCATTTCGTGAGACAACACGTTCACCAAACTTGGGTTCCAATAAATTGATTGTGGCATTCGCTGTGTGGCTTGTGGCGCCGTCCTGTTGGAACCACATGTCCTCCAAGTCCATATTATCCAATTGGGGCCAAAAATATTCGGTTATCATTGAACGGTAGAGATTCGCATTCACAGTAATGTGCCGGTCTTGATCATCACGCCGCCGGCCCATAAACCGCACCAAACCGTAATTTTTTCGGGATGCAATGATGACTCATGGATTACGTGTGGATTGCTGTCTGACCAATAACGCATATTTTGCTTATTGACGAAGCCATTCGTACGACGAATATGACGACCCTAAATTAAAGTTGAGGCCACTGACTCCAAATTTCGGTAGTAAATATTAATAATTTCGACTCATTGTTGGCTCGTATATCTTTCCGTGATGAAATGGCAAACCTTACTGAAGAGAAATGTCAAAAGAGCGGGAAAAAATATGGCGTCGTTTGCTGTCCCTATCGATTTACTTTTGTAGCGTCTCTGATGAAAAACCCTTTATGTATATATATATATATATATTATATATGTATATAAATATACATCATTACTTCACTATCATTTGCGATAAAACTTTTCATTAAACAAGATAAAAAAATCGAAGTGAGAAATGTAGATTTCTCAACTGTTAATAAAACTACCATACGACATAGCTCATTACTCTCAAATTCTATTCGAGCTCTGACAGTGGGTCCATCCAATTGTGGAAAAACAAATGTTATAATTAGTTTGCTTGAAAAACCTAATGGCCTTAAATTTGAAAACGTGTATATCTACTCAAAATCATTATATCAACCCTAGTATGAGTATTTGAAGAAGTTAATAACATCTATAAAAGGAATGGGTAACTACATATTAACTTATAATGAACCTGAGAAAGGCAAACGTAATTCAATAATGATATTTGATGATGTAGCTTGGGAGAAGCAGAATAATATTCGTGACTATTTTTCTATGGAAGGCATAAAAATGTTGATTCAATTTATTTATGTCAAACGTGTACATGCATTCCAAAACATTTGATTCGAGACAACGCTAATGTTATTATCACGTTTAAACAAGATGAAATGAATACGAAGCATATATAAGAAGTAGGGAACTGTATGTTTCGCCCCAATTAAACCGTTATGGGCAATTAAACATGTTTAATGGGGTTTCAACTGTTTAATTACCCATTAAACTGTTGAGACAACAATATGTAATTTGACACCTCGCTCCCAAAAAGTGGATGTTTACATTAGCTGAATATGTCCAGGTCTGTGTCTGTTGATGTGGAGGGTGGGATGTTAATTTAGGGAATTGCTAAAGAATTATTTTCTGGAGCGTGGGAATTCTCTGTCCGTTGGGTGAGATTTGGGGGTAACGTGAATAATGTCTAACATAGAGCCTGCTATTTTGGAGGCTGGGAGTCTGATACTATACATTAACTCGTGTATAAAATTTTAGAAAAAAAATTAATGAATATAACCTGAACTTGAATCGTAATCATTATTTCACAACCCTAGGTCTGTGCAGTGTCTGCACAGATCGATTATCGTTTCATTTGAGATTTTTGTTTACTGATAACCCGATGATGTTTATATTACTTGGCTGTGTGTTTTCATAAGTGGAATTTGGTGTGTGTAAATGTTTTGGCGTAAGGGATAGTTGGCGGCGCTGACTTCTTTGAGGTCTGTCCGTCCAATTATTGATTATCGTAAGTTGACATGTATGATATGAGGAAAGATATTTGACAAAAACTTCTTTTATTAGTTGTTTGTTTACTTTTAATATTGAATTTCTACATTGCGTCAGTTGGTCTGCACTGTTCGGTGATCATTTTCTTTTCTTTATCATTTTCTTTAGTTTGTGTGTACTGGGGTTTGGTCGACTATATGTTATACCCTATACACACATATAATGTGAGACTTATCCCTAATTTAGGAAAGAGATATAGGAATGTATATTATTGTGGCAGATAACGTAAGAAGCGGTAGAAAAGTATAAGAATATGTATAATTTTTGGAATATTTTCCTATAAATGTAATATAAATATAATATGACATCGAAAGCAAGCGTGCTATCAACATTTAATTCATTAAATTTGAAGAAAATCCTTAATATTAAGGAAATGGAGGAAAATAAAAATGATGTGATTATTTGCGCTTATCGGACAACTGCTAAGTATGGGGATGCTGTCGTTTTACAGTTGGGAGAAAGGATATTATATCTCCCTAAATGATTCAACACATTAAATGATGAGATGATTGATAGCTTATCGAGTGGATCTTTCTCAATTTCCAAGATTCCGTTAAAAGATGATGAAGATAAATCACTCTGCAAACTCGAAATGCAAGAAAATGAATCGAGTAATGCATTCTACTCATCTTATTCTATTTACTAATAAATATAAAAAAAATTAAGTTTTAGTCAAACATCCAACAATTGTTTTAATTTTCAAAAGTTTAAATCAATGGGTACAAGGTCTCAGTTTTCGTTTATTAGTTCATTCAATAAGTAAAGCTAAATCTAACAAGATGTCTGAAATCGAACAATTTTTATTCGAGTTTGAAAATTTAATTTTCGACTGTCATGAGTACGACACAGAGACATAACAGTAAGCGACAACGTGGGTAGGTCACCTTTAGACTCACACAGTGAACCTTCAGGTCCCATGTTGCGCGCCATTATGTCAATGCATCCCGATCGCCATATGTTTGAATATTGGGCTGGATGTGTTCGCGCACCTATTGGGCTGGTAAACTCGCCGGACGGGGGGGGGGATCTTCTCGCTCGCCAGATGCTACAACGATCGACTCTGAGCATTGTTTACATACGAGCTTTGCACACACAAAAAGAATTCCGGACATAAAAAAAAGAAACGGAGCCCGAATAATATTATCAAGTAGTCTCATAAACAAAAAGAACGCTATTATCTAGAAAACAAGAGCACGCTGCCTTGGAAGAAGTTCAAATTCAAAAACACTCAGCCCAAACGCATTACATGGGCTGACTGATGTTATTGTCAGCTGGTGGTGCCCTCCCTTATGAAGCCCTCTTAGCTTCTCCATGATACTTCAGTATCCCAAAAACGTACAATCGCCAAGATTACTTACCCCGAAGACCCCACTACTCCATTTCGGTCGTCTACTCGACCATATTTGCAACACGCATTATTTAAAAACGTTATAATTCCAAATTTATTTGTTGCCAACGCAACCAAAAATTCTCAAAACTTAATAATATTAAACTTAACAGTCATCTAACTAATGACTTAACAAAATCAACAATCATGCCCCATGGGCGAAGCGAACCTCTTAATGGGTTAACGATTTGCGAATAAACTTAATTTTTAACTTCATGATCAACATTGGTTTTCTTACTTACTAAATTACTTTACTCTATAACTTAAACACCAAGCCAAAATAACAAAACTTTCTTCAAGGGATAAATAAACTCAAACATTTAGCCGAATCATACAGGCTGACACTTTCGTAAGGCCACGAAACGAACTCAAAATGGACCCGTGCCCTTACAACTCGATGATTTACGAACGCCTAGGCTCCACTTCTATAAGATCGGCCTTCACGATCACCGGCCTAGACAAACGCGCACGATTTATGCGCCCAGAGGCAATTCGCATGGGCAAAAATAAATAGATATTCAAAATATACTACAATACAACGTCAAATTAATGTCATCTGTCCAAAAAGTCAACATACGTGGGTACGGAAGCAGGCACAGAACGCTTTCGGGCTTAGGTTTGCTCCCTGTATAAATTCATTTTCAATTCTTTGATTATTTGGGCTTGACTTTATAACACAAAACTTAATCTAAAAAATGGGCCCCTTCATGGGTTAATGCTAAACGAATTCCAATCAATTTTAAAACAGCTTCAATTCGTTTGCCAAATTCTTATTCTAAGATTCTTTTGGATTCCGATTACTTTACTATTTTACAGATTTTCAAGTTTCTTTCGTTCATCTGGATTCTAACAAAAACTTCCAGACTTCATATAATTCTTCAAATTTATTTACTTAACGTTATTGCCATTCGTAGGCTTCATTTTAACTTAATATCCTGTACATAGATGGGTTTTTGCTTCTTTTACCGATATTCTTTTGTTTCTTTACTTTTCAACTGTTATATATTTTTCATGCTTTCAGGTTTAATCGAACTTCTTTTAGATTTTAATTTAGTTTGCTCATTCCTGGTCCAAAATTTATTTAACACTCCCTACTTGAACATTGTAGACCCTCTACAGGGCACTACACGACCTTAATTTAACACTTAATGGGGGTTTTGTCTGTCCTTATAAATATGAAAAAGACGGACTTACCTAGGCCACCAGAGTGGCTTACTTGCTTATGGTATTTTACTGGCTGATGACGGTGTTAATGATATTTATCGGCTGCTGATGATGATGATGTTGTTTTATCGGCTGCTGATGATGATGATGTTGTTTTATCGGCTGCTGATGATGATGATGTTGTTTTATCGGCTGCTGATGATGATGATTATGCTGAGTTAAAGATGTCTATGAGTGGTAGTTGATGATGAGGATTATTTAGCAGATGCTGTTGATTATGAGATTTAGCAGCTGGTGTTTAGATATGGGCTGGAGAAGATTTTCAGCTGATACGGATGGCACTAACTGGCGGTAAAATGTTTTACTAATTGGGCTATGGTTACTATTGGAGGCTGAGGATATTATGGCCGAGACTTAATGACGTTACTGGATCAGAAAATGGCGGTATTCTGGACGAAAAATCGAGACTCTAATCCTCGATAAACGGCACAAATGCAATAAAAAGGAAAAATTCCGTGAAGGCACGTGAAAAAGAAGAACAAAACACACAGTATTTAGGCACTTTACGACTGCGCCAAGCGCATACGTTGCTTGCGTGGCTAGGGTGACCCAATGCCCCTCCGGACAAAGCGCCTCCCTTACAATCCCGTCCGCCTGCGGTTTCTAAACCGATGGGTTTCGGCGGAGGGGCGAAGAACACGTTGCCGCGGCGGGGTACTAAGCTCCTTAGCCGCGTTTTCGTGCGAGAATGAGCGCAAATTGCGCTTAAAAGCTGATGGCGGTAGTTAGTGGCCAACTGGGGGATGCTCCGGAACAAAACCTATAGAGAAACACACGATTAATACTTGGGCCGGACAGACACCGATTCTCCCTAACCTACCTTTTGGCCGGAGAACAGTCGCATGCGTGGATGCGCACTTTGGATTATTTATTCACGCTGTCGACCTGGAATGGCTGGAGATGGGTTTATTTCTCGACGGAGTCCTGGCAAATTGCTGCCCACTGATGATTATTACTCACTTGTCTTACAGGTGGCGGAGGCTGGAACTCTGCTTGGACTTTTCTGATGCGTTCGCTGGGGTTAACACTTAGCACTTTTTCTTTCAGCAAACTTGGGTAGCCATAAGCTCAGCTCTAAGGTCCTCCAGAGCTGATTGACCGCGTAGACGCCGGTTCTCCTCCAGTAGCTGGACAATCTTAGCCTGGGCGGCTTCTGCCTCACGTAGTAGGGTCATGGAGTGGAAGTCGTACTGTACCTGCAGATCCTCCAGCCGGGTACGGTATCTTGCCACTTCGGCTTCAGCGGTAGTACAGCGCTCTTGGTGGGTGCGGACATCGCGCCTGAGAGTCTCTAGCTCTCCCCAATCTGTCACTGCTTCTCCTACTCCAAAACGCGGATACAGACGTCGCACATCGTATCCCTCAATACGACAGACAGGACAATCGGTGCGGTCCCCTGCTCTCCAAGTCTCGTGACACTCTACGTGGAACAAGTGTCCACAACTGGACGCGCATATGGGCGATTCCTGCTCGGTCAGCGAGGCTAAGCACACGTTGCATTCGATAATGTTTGCCATTTCGATGGATTCTTAACTTATCCTAGGGGTCTTGAATAATTGTATGGGTCTTGACTATTGCTTGCTGTAACGAAAAGGGAAAGTCCTAGTAATTACTACAAGGTATTCTCTAAAGAAAGGTCTATAAAGCTCTAGGTCAAGGTCCTATCGACTATTACTAAACTCCTACTCCTGCGATAATCATTTCATTAGTATTCATCACGCTTGCGTGGTGTCATATAATCTTCACAAGTACAATAGCGTACTATAACAAACTAATGGATCGATAACAAGAGGAAAATTATCAGCAAAAACTCGAACCCACACCCGGATCTTGTCAAGACGTATCATTGCTTTAAATCCTTCGCGTGAAACACACCCAGACGTTTACCCTTCAAGTCTTCGATCTCGTACATGCTATTTCCAACTGGTTTCACAATGCGGCATTTCAAAAATTTTCGAGCCAACTTGGCTTTGAAACAATCCTTGAAGCTGCTTTGTTGGAAGTTGCGCCTGTATACCTCTTGACCGGGTATGTACTTGACTGGTCTCCTCCTGGTGTTGTATGTTCTCGCGTTCTTCTCATAAGCCTTATGCAAACTCTCTTGTATCTTACTTCGAGCTAGATCTTGCGCTACGGACTTGGGTACTTGTCCATCTCCAAGATCAGTTAAATTCTTCAAACGCCTTGCCAGCTGATACTTGCTACCATGTATAATCATGTTCACGCCGAACAATGCGAAATACGGTGTCACTCCGATTGCGCTGTGCACCGATGACCTCAACGAACATTCAATCTCTGAAAGGTGTCGGTCCCATTCACGATGGTCCTCCTTCATATACGATCGAATCGCTGATAACACCGACTGATTCACTCGTTCCGATGCATTGGCCTGCGGTGAGTGTACAGCCGTTCGGAAATGTTTTATTCCATAGTTGTCAACAAAGTCGGTGAACTCACGACTAGCAAATTGTTTGTCATTGTCTGAGACGATGGTCTCAGGCACACCAAACTTGTGACAGATCTCATTTATCAAAAAGCGTATTACGTTTTTGCTGCTTGCTTTAGGCATAGCCTTCAAAATAACGAACTTGGTAAGGTGGTCGAGTATTATAAAGATGAAGCAATTCCCATTCTTGGACCGTGGGTATGGACCTAAAAAGTCCACGAATATTCTCTGGAACGGCCGATGGATTACAACTTCTTTACCCATGGGTGGTCTTAATGTCCTGTTAGCCGCTTTGGTTTCTCGACATACCTGACACGCATCCACGTAACTCTTCACCTGAATATTCATATTGGGCCAATAGAAATATTCTTTTATTGTCCTCAGAGTTTTATAAAATCCTCCATGAGCAACTTTGGGTGGTTCGTGTGACTTTACTATAATTCAGTGGGAGGTATACCATCGTAAGGTATTGTTCTCTTATACACCATTCCTTCGATGACTCGTAAATCTGGCAGTCGGCTCTCGTTGTCTTCTATTGTTTTCATCAACTCTTTATAGTCCGTACCTTGGAAAGCCTTGTCTTTCAAGTCAATCATTTCCATCACATCTGCAGAGATTTCTTCCATCTCATATCTTGATAGTGTATCGGGCACCACATTTAATTTACCTTTGCGGTGTTCGATGACAAAATCAAATGACTGCAGATGCAAACTCCAACGCGCTAGTCTTCCACTCAGATCGCGGTGGGACATCAGCCATTTAAGGCTGCTGTGATCTGTTATGACTGTAAAAGACATAAGCTCAATAAATGGTCTGAACTTTTTAATGGCTAGAACCACCGCCAAGCATTCTCGCTCCGTCACCGTATAATTCCGCTATGCTGACGTCAACTTGTGCGAGTAATATGCTATGGGGTGTTCTTCGCCGTTGTCATCTGTTGGAAACAACACTGCGCCCACTCCTAGGTCTGACGCATCGCACTGGACGAAAAATCGTCTCGAAAAGTCTGGATGCACTAGCACTGGGCTAGTCACCAAGGCATCCTTTAACTTGTCGAAGGCCACTTTAGCCTCCTCCGTGAAACAAAAGGTTTTATTCTTCTTCAGAGTGTCCGAAATCGGACTTGCAATCGTCGCGTAGTCTGAGATGAACTTTCGGTACCAACCGGTGGCGCCTAAGAAACTCCTGACCTGTTTCAAAGTTTTTTGGATATTTGTACCCCACTATGGATTCAACCTTTGATGGATCGGGCTTAACTTGGCCGCCTCCAACGAGGTAACCTATATATCGCAACTCTTTAAAACAAAAGTTCGATTTTTGAATGTTGATCGTAAGACCAGCATCTTCCAGACACTGCGCAACTTGCTGCAGAAACTTCATATGGATCTGAAAGTCTGGTGATACTACCAGAAGATCATCCAGGTAGACGAAGACGCGATCACGGATGGCGGAAGGTATCACTTTATCCATTAAACGGCAAAGTCTTTGGGCCGCATTACACAGCCCAAAACGGCATTACCTTAAAATGATAAAGTGGCCTTCCGGGTACCGTAAAAGCTGCCTTCTCCCGAGTGGATGGATCCAATGGTATCTGCCAGAATGCATCTTTCAGATCTACACTGGAAATGTAGTGGATATCGCCTAACCTGCTGAGCAAAACTTCTATGTGCGGAAGTGGATATGCATCCTTGACGGTTAGAGCATTTAGCTTGCGCGCATCCAGGCAAAGCCTATTCTTAACTCCCTTGCGTACTAACGTCACGGGGTGGCTCCATGGACTTTCGCTAGGCTCGATGACCCCTAGGTCAAGCATGCGATCCACCTTTGCATACAGAAGTGTCTGCACTGCCGGCGAAACTGGATAAAAACGATCCCTCACTGGTACTGCGTCCCCAGTATCAATTGAATGGGTCTCTAAAGGTGTTTTACCGAGGCCTTTCCTGGTGTAACAAGAAAAACTCTGGACCACGGTTTATAATTGTTCAGTTTGCTGCTGCGTCAGGGCATGGGTATTAACCGCCTCAGGGAAGTGAACGTCTTCGCATAAGTCTACCCCCTGAGTGGTAAGACTCGCGATGCCCGTCAGCAGCTTGAACGTCTTCATAAAATCCACGCCCAAATAGAGCGCACGTCCTAAAGTCGGCACCAGATAGATGTCGATCTCCTCTGTCTGTCTTCGAAAATTAATTCTCACTCGTATTCTACCAAGAATTGGGTGAGGACTCCCATCGGCTGTACGGATAGATGACCCGAACCGATATATCTGCAGGCCAGCTCTATCGACCAGCTCTTGACATCCCCTGCCTAAGCAAGTCACGGATGCTCCGCTGTCTATGAGCCCCTCAACCTCTATGCCACCAATATCGACTTTAGCATAGAAACGATTGTCTTCACCTTCAATCAAAGTAGTCGCGGCAATCTCTCGTCTGATCTGCCGTCGTTTCTCAAATCTTGCTCTTGCTCTTAGTATTCGGTCAGATGTTATGCCAAATATTCTGGCTCGAGCCTTCTGGTATTCTGCCATTCGTTCATGCAATGGCTTCAGCTTTCTTAACTTTGGAGTAGCTGGATTATCTTCTATCCTGGCTTTACTTCTTAAAATCGTCACCGCATGATCTTCATCAGGTAATGGTGTCGTAGATGTAACGGTGGACGCTGGATTATTAAAATCTGGTTCATTAACAGCTAGACTGGTGTTAGCATTTTGCGTTTGAGCTGAGTTGGTTTTAGTTGTGTTTGTAATAGGAGTGCTGGTAATGTCTGTGTTTGATGTAGCAGGGTTTACGGTGGTTGTGCTGGTGGTGGCTGGGTTCAAACCTCTGTTGTCCTCACCTCCCCAGTCTGAGGTGGGCGTTTTATCAGGTTTCCCTGACAATTGGGACATTTGGCTGTGACTGTATTTTCCTTACCACACTTATAACAGAAGATCTTCCTCGTTGTCGAAAGACAATCTCGGAAGAAATGTCCGGGTGCTCTACAATTCCAACAGATTACTTTGCTGGATGCTCCCAAAGCATCAATCTCCCCTTCTGGTAAAACTGCCGCTGCCTCTTCCTCAAACACTACCTCGTGTACTCGTGGTGGCGGTATTGGCTTCTGTGGAGGCTGCTGCCGCTACGTTGCCAACAAACTTTCAGCTCTTTTCACCTCTCTGCTGAAATCGCTGAGATTATCTACCTTTATAGGGAAAATCAAATTCGCCAAAGACGCTTTCAAGTTGCCCCTCATAACTTCAATTAGATGCGTCTCCAGGTAGGGAGTACGCTGCTGGTTTCGCAACCTCATCACGGCTTTGAAAAACTCCTGGAAAGTCTCGTGAGGCTGTTGTTTCCTGCTCAAGATCTGAACTTGGATCTGGAAGTCGCTGTCAAATCTTTGGAATTGACTTACCATTGCTTTTTGGATCTCCCTCCAAGTAAGCACAGGCGTTAGCTTCCGGTAATTCCAGTAAAATTCCTTGGCTGATCCTTCTAACAAATGGTGCAGGTTTCTGATCAAATCTGCCTCGGAACACTCGTTATCATTACATAATTCTCTGGTTTGGTACAAGAAATCGTGGATGTTCATTGTTTTTGAAGTTCCATCAAACTTCAGTCCCCACTTGGATAAGTCGGGTTTACGTCCCCTTGGGCTGTAGGACTCTCGGGTTCCTAACCCATGCGGGCTACGTCTTCTATCACGCGGTGGTCTATACAATGGTGGTGTTGATTCCCGGGTGGGCCAAAAGTCCCCTCTTGGTACTTGTCGGCTGACATCCGGTCGTTGTTGTGCACCTTGTGCTACTGAATCTCTCATTGAAACAATCTGCTGCTCTGCCGCTAGTTGTGGCTGCTCCTCTTGTCTCAAAGTCTCGATCGCAGGCGTCGGCTGGTAGCCTGCGGGTGCAGCTGCCAATGGAGGCATTGCTGGTACGGTAGGGTGATTAGCCCGGCCTAATGATGCTGCCTGCCTTGTAGCTGCTAAAATAGCGGGTAAAATTCTTCTTATTAGGGCCTCGTCATCGGCTCCTAGATCAAGATACTAGTCCTGGTCTGGATGCTATACCAAACCTCGTTGGACTCGCGTCTTCCGCGCGTCTCCGTGCTGCTTGTGTTTCGTGTGCAGTAAACGTGCTGAAATCCGGTGATTCCAAAGATTCCGCCTGATCGGAACAAAGAAGATTCTCCAGACGGTCTGGAAATTCGTTGCCGCTCGACCCCACGACTGGTGCAGGAGCGGTTGGTGCTGATGCTGCGGCCGATCTAGCCGCGTTCGCTTGCGATCTCGTCACAGGCGCTGCTTGTGGCTGCTTCGCCCTTGAGGCCGTATCTTGGGACAATTGGGTCCTCTCGTCACCTCCTCCAGGCGGCGAACGTTCAACGGGCATTGTGGCTTGCTCTCACAATCCCGAAAATTTAAATTAATTCGAAAGTTTATTCCCCTTAAGGGATGCAAAAATCAATAATTTATACCGCTTGTAACCCAGAACTGGCCACGCGGTAACAACGACTGATGCCGTTGAGACAAAGCAAAACAAAATTAAATCCAAAAAAAAAATTTTCAGACTTATGTCTGAATTCAAAAATTATTTATAAAAGCGAAATCAAAACAGCTGAA
This sequence comes from Phaonia tiefii, assembly GCA_963931995.1. NCBI lineage: Eukaryota > Metazoa > Arthropoda > Insecta > Diptera > Muscidae > Phaonia > Phaonia tiefii. Next base: position 87,359,059 of record OZ008371.1, on the reverse strand, counting down.
AATCAGAAATAAATTATGAAAAGATATATATTTTAAGGTAAATTCAGATTAAAATTAGATGGGATATAGTATAGTAATCGACTTAAAGAAATGATATAAAAAAAATATGAGCAAGTTTCGAAATAAGCTCAAAAACGGAAATACAAATTAAGATAAAACTAACAATTAACAACCCTACGGTACTCAATAATAAAATTCAAAAAGTTATCAAAATATTTTACCGTAACCGAAATTTAAAATCTAAATTTTAATATTACTAACACGACATATATTCGTATGTAAATACGAAAGCAAAACTTCTTTTACTTAATGACCAAAATCACAAAACTCGAAAATCGGAATCTTGCATCCGAAAGTTTTTCAAAAGCAAACTTAATCTGGGATCATACACCCATAAATCCAAAACTCGAAAATCAAAACACGGACTTTTTCACCCGAAAAATCTAAACTCAAAAATTAAACTCGGAGTCTCTCATCCAAACAATTCAAAAACCAAAACTTAAACTTGGGATCATACACCCATAAACTCAAGACTCGGAGTCATTCATCCGAAAAAATCTAAACTCAAACTCATAACTGGGATCATACACCTAAAATATCAAAACTGAAAAATCAAAACTCGGAGTCTTTCATCCGAAAAATCAAAACTGAAAAATCAAAACTCGGAGTCTTTCATCCCAAAAATTCAATACTCAAAATCAAAACTCGGAGTCTTTCATCCGAAAAAATCAAAACTTAATAACACACTCGGAGTCTTTCATCCGAAAACTTCAAAACTCAAACTCGGAATCTTTCATCCGAAAACAAAATGTATCATGAAATCAAAAATCAAATTAAATTCAAAATCATAAATCCAAACTAAATCGATAATCAAAAATCGTAAATCAAAACTCAAAATTAATAATCAAAAATTCGTACTCAAACTAAACGGTAAGTAGGGGTACGGATTGGTAGGTAAACGTGGGCAATTTTACAAAAAAACATATAATGCAAAACTTCTTCCAAAACAAAAATAAACATACTCAAAAACTTAATATGTGGTGGTCCACTGGAAGACAACGAGAGGGCAAACGTAATGAGTCTAAAACCACGCTTACGTGACTCACTCTCCCAGACTTCCCTGAATACTTCATTCGTGTTCAGCCGAGTTACAAATAACTCGTAGCTACCGAAAAATCAAACGGTAAACTAAATAACATAAACCAATGCAAGACTTGCCGCCAATGCATTAAGCAAAACGTCGCAACTCGGTTAGATCAGACGATCTCCACCGGGACTTACGTGCTGCCTAATGACGCTGACAAGCAAACGCACATTAACGCAACCGTGTGTTAGTGGTTAGATCCGATGATCTTCGCCGGGACTTACGTATCGTCCGACACCCTAACTACTAAAACACTTACTATTGATATTAACAAACGGAAATTTAAATGGATCATCAAAATTACTTATGTCTAATTCACACTCTGAGCAATTGCTCCTCACATTAACGCAGGAACAAGACTTTACGAGTATGAACTTTGCACATAAGCACTATAAAGAGAAAACAATTGCCCCGTGGCATTCCCGTCGCAACGCGTCAGTGATAAAACTCCCCAAACGGGACTTACGTGAAGCGTAAGGACATCTAAATTCACTAAACTAAACTACTGAACTACTGACAATATCACTCGGGCCCCACGTTGGGCGCCATTATGTCATGAGTACGACATAGAGACATAACAGTAAGCGACAACGTGGGTAGGTCACCTTTAGACTCACACAGTGAACTTTCAGGTCCCATGTTGCGCGCCATTATGTCAATGCATCCCGATCGCCATATGTTTGAATATTGGGCTGGATGTGTTCGTGCACCTATTGAGCGGACGGCCTCGTATGCCGGGCTGGTAAACTCGCCGGACGGGGGGGATCTTCCCGCTCACCAGATGCTACAACGATCGACTCTGAGCATTGTTTACATACGAGCTTTGCACACACAAAAAGAATTCCGGACATAAAAAAAAGAAACGGAGCCCGAATAATGTTATCAAGTAGTCTCATAAACAAAAAGAACGCTATTATCTAGAAAACAAGAGCACGCTGCCTTGGAAGAAGTTCAAATTCAAAAACACTCAGCCCAAACGCATTACATGGGCTGACTGATGTTATTGTCAGCTGGTGGTGCCCTCCCTTATGAAGCCCTCTTACTTCTCCATGATACTTCAGTATCCCAAAAACGTACAATCGCCAAGATTACTTACCCCGAAGACCCCACTACTCCATTTCGGTCGTCTACTCGACCATATTTGCAACACGCATTATTTAAAAACGTTATAATTCCAAATTTATTTGTTGCCAACGCAACCAAAAATTCTCAAAACTTAATAATATTAAACTTACCAGTCATCTAACTAATGACTTAACAAATTCAACAATCATGCCCCATGGGCGAAGCGAACCTCCTAATGGGTTAACGATTTACGAATAAACTTAATTTTTAACTTCATGATCAACATTGGTTTTCTTACTTATTAAATTACTTTACTCTATAACTTAAATACCAAGCCAAAACAACAAAACTTTCTTCAAGGGATAAATAAACTCAAACATTTAGCCGAATCATACAGGCTGACACTATCGTAAGGCCACGAAACGAACTCAAAATGGACCCGTGCCCTTACAACTCGATGATTTACGAACGCCTAGGCTCCACTTCTATAAGATCGGCCTTCACGATCACCGGCCTAGACAAACGCGCACGATTTATGCGCCCAGAGGCAATTCGCATGGGCAAAAATAAATAGATATTCAAAATATACTACAATACAACGTCAAATTAATGTCATCTGTCCAAAAAGTCAACACACGTGGGTACGGAAGCAGGCACAGAACGCTTTCGGGCTTAGGTTTGCTCCCTGTATAAATTCATTTTCAATTCATTGATTATTTGGAATTTTGAGGAGCGCCGGGTGGAATTTTATGCCTCTTGGTCTAAAACATCAATGCTAAAAGTTTGGCGCAAATCGGACATCGTTAACCCGTGCCGCATTGAGGTCAAAGTTCACATTTTGTAAAATTTATACTCGAAATACATTCATTTTCTGTTTTTGTATCTATTTTGGTGAATTTCATATATTTTTAGATATAGATAGTAAAATGACCCCAAATTATATTTTCGAAGTAATTATCACATATGCTACTTAAAGTCTATTTTTTGTAAAATTTTTTATTCATATTCTTAAAAATACAATTTTGATTTTTTTTATTAACCCTACCACACTGCTTGGGTCAAATTGGCCCGCAATTGCTGTTTATAATTATTGACTTAAATACTTAAAGGATATTTATTAAATATTTTTATTTTGGATATGAATTATTCAAGGCAGATTAATTTTTGAAATTAACCCCACAAAACCTTTTGGGTAAAATTGGCCAGCAGTTTACAGATTGTCATTTTAACATTTTAATCACGATTAAATTCATATTGATTTTAAAACTAAGCAGCAATAAAAAATTAATAAATATGAAATTCGGTTGATATTTTAATACGTAGTTTTCCATTTTAAAAAAAGTGCTGAAAGACAAATTTTTCTGTGTATCAAAATCTTCTCTTAAAGATTTTAAAGTAGAATTCACGGAAAACTGTTTCCTATAGCTTTGTACCACCTACAATATAGCTTTGTACCACCTATGAAATAATAAATATACCATAATTACCTTCTAATAAGTGCTGCTTTTGTTCCTCATCATGTGTAATTTTACCATGATATTCCTGAATTAGTTTAATACCTCTTTCTGCACTGTCGTTAACAACACTTAAGTTTTTAACAATATTCTGACCACTTTTGTATTCTTCTAAGTTATGCCATGAAAGTGGGTCTAATTTAAAAAAATTTGTAGATATGCCAAATCTAAGAAAGATTTTAATCGTATTTTTTGAGACAAGTTCTTCTAGGATGTCAGAAAAATCTCGAGAGATAAAATTTGTTAAGCTTTCTTTTTGCAGTTGTAGCTTTTTTGGAATACTTTCTTCTTCGTCTTCGTCTTCCGATTTAAATTCGCCCGTAATCATTTTTTTCACCATTTTTGTTTTTATTTCAGCATCTATTCTGTCATCAAATATAGCAAATCCGATGCACTCCTCGTTTAAATAGTAAAGGTGGTTTAGTATCTTAGAAATAGCTTTATCAGCAATATTTCTGTTAAAAGCTTTATATTCCACAATTTTTTTTAAAAATCTTAAGTCGTTCAACGCTGCTTTTTCTGGTTTGTGTGAATCAAACCAAAAAACTGAATAGGCTATTATTATAAACCCACATACTTTAAGTAAGCCATTTACTTCAGCGTCAGTAAGATCTGTTAATTGATTTCTAAAAATTACCATTTTTAAAGAGTATATGGCCTTAGCCATCCATCTAGCATGGTGCAACGCACCAGGCTTAGAAAATATAATTCCTCGAGGGGGACATCCGCCAAGAAATATAATAATTAGCTCTAGTAATTCCTTATAATCGCTTCTTGGGTAGGATTCTTCAATTTTTTTGAACGCGTAGCTTAAAATTTCTTCACAGTCATCGCCTACAATTTCCCGTATTCTTGGGTGAGATATTCCTGGCTCGAAATCTTGTTGGTCTATTTTAGACCAACATTTCTTAAATTTTTTAAAAATTGCAATGTCTGGACCAGTTGAGAATCCAATATTTGCCTCGCTATACACTGCAGCCAAAATTATTTCGAAAATATGATGCCTGCAGCCTAGGAACAAAATATCACGTCCGATTGCTTTTTCCAAAAGGACGCACGCACCTTTGAACCGACCAGTATTTGAAGATGTTGTGTCAAAAACAAATGCTTCCGTTCTGCTTAAAATATTTTGTTTTTCTAAAGCGTCGTAGACTGCCGACGACATTTCTAATCCAGTTCCTGAAGGAATGTCAGGCATGTCTAAAATTTGTTCCAAACCTGGAGCTGTAGCTATAATCGCGAGACGACCTTCATTTTTTTCAGTTAATGCAGTTAACAGTTTAGAATCCCAATGGATTGTTAAAGGCTGTTCATTTGACGAAAACTTTTGCATAATCTTCTCGCTTTGTGCTTTTCTTAAAGCAGTACGTTGTTTATTAAGGGAAAAACGATTTAAAATGTAATTAGATGAATCAATACCTAATGCATCTAAAACAGCAATTAACAAATGCACCACATCTCTTTGACTCACTTTAAGCTTGTCTAGAACAGCAGCAAGTCGCGGCGATAAAACTACTTTCTTTTTTTTTAAACGTGGAGTATTTTGTGCGATGTTTTTATCGAACGTATGGTTAATACGATCTTCCTCATCATGTGTAGATTCTGAGGCTTCAGAACTGTCAGATAATAAGGTGTCCGGCAGACTGCAAGCTGTAAAAATCACGCTTATGTAAAAATATAATTTAAAAACTAACTCCCAGTTGGAAAATACAACAGTAATACAATTTTAAAGCAAATTTTTTGTAAAAATATCAGTTGGCCTGAAAAAAACTATTAAAATATTGCAATGGAATGTGTGCACTCAGGGAGAAATCTTTATCATATTTATGAAAAACTTCATTAGTTTTCGTTCAACGCAACACTTCAAAAATATGATATGATATGAAGAATTTGTTATGAATTTGTATGGAACTCTTCAAAATATTTATGAAGTTTTCATAAATATGATGAAAGTTTAATAATAATGAAACTGTTTTCCACTGAGATAATTATTGGAGATTCCTCTAAAACGTTTCCAAGTGGGAGAAAATAAAAAATTATAAATGTTACCTGTTGAAGTTGATGGAAGTTCTTCATATAATTTATGTGCTTTTCGCTTTCGTTCACGATTTTTTCTTCTGTCTTCCTTTTGTTTTAATTTTAGGTCTACTCCCACCATGATACCTTCACGACCTTTCTTTCTTTGTTTAATTAAGAACTGTCTGTCCTCTTCAATTTTTATAATATCCATTGCATTGACGTGAGCAATATCGAATAAATGATTTAATTGTTCCTTCCATTCTTCTCTCTTTTTGTTATAAATTTGTGAGTTTCTGGATTTACTTACAAGATTTCGCCATGCATTGTATAGGCCAATTAATTTGTTTGCAGCTTTGTGTGCATCCTGGAAAGGAATTCGTGCCTTTTCCCAAAACACGGAACACTCTTTTATAACTAAACGTGCACTGTCTTTTACACTCAATTTTGTTGTCTTTAAATTATAAAAAAAAACTTTAAGGCAGTCTCCCTTCGATGGAAGTTTACAACCAGTCAACTGGTGTTTTGAAAAACCGATTAAGTATAATTCTTCTCTTAATGACGGCATTATAAAATTTTAGATATTTTACAAAAAAATTAATTTCGTAAATTACTTCTTACACGTGTTAACTCAACCGAATCAATATTTCGACTGGCGGACAAAGCTTAAAATATTGCAATTTGCTACTGAAAACCGTTTATTTACAGCTATAAAAAAGCTTTTATAAAAAAAACTAGGTGTCAAAAATAGAAAAAAGTGTACTACAATTCCATTGATCAGAAATGCATACAGAAGCTTTAAAAATTCTAATTAGCTTTTGATATTTAAAAAGCTTTGCTTTATATAAAACTGGGTGTCTCAAATAAAAAACTTTTATAATCCAATTGGATCAGATATGCAAAGAAAAGCTTTAAAATTTGTAATTAGCTTTTGGTATAAAAAAGATTTATTTTTTTTTTTGTAAAACAGATTTATTTGAAAATTTTATTTCGCACATATTAGTCTGGTTTAAAAATATCTGAAAATGGTTAATTTTACTAAAAATTTTTCGTGAGTGTAAAAAAGTAAAGTGTTATTAAAATCTCGTTAAAAATAAATGCTTTTTTATCTCACATAACAAATTTGCTCATATTTATTATTATCTACTAAAAAATACGAAATATTTAGATAAAGACTATGTTTTAATGCAAAATTTCCTATTATTTGCCCTTTGACCTTGATATAAATATATATAATATGCTTCTGTTTTGAATTAGTGCCTTATTAGACCCATTGCAGCACATTTTTTTTAGTTTCAATAAAATCTACACGCAAAACGACAAAAAATTATATATATTTTAATATTATATGTAAAATTTTGGAATAGTTGACCTTTGACCTCTGTGCGGCACGTGTTAACATTGTCCGAAGTGGCTCAAATTTTCACCATAATATTTTCTTACCCAAAGGCACAAAATTCCGCCCGGCGCTCCTTGAAATTCAAACAAAAAAAAAAATACTGCCACCCTACTGTACAAAGATGGGTTTTTGCTTCTTTTACCGATATTCTTTTGTTTCTTTACTTTTCAACTGTTATATATTTTTCATGCTTTCAGGTTTAATCGAACTTCTTTTAGATTTTAATTTAGTTTGCTCATTCCTGGTCCAAAATTTATTTAACACTCCCTACTTGAACATTGTAGACCCTCTACAGGGCACTACACGACCTTAATTTAACACTTAATGGGGGTTTTGTCTGTCCGTATAAATATGAAAAAGACGGACTTACCTAGGCCACCAGAGTGGCTTACTTGCTTATGGTATTTTACTGGCTGATGACGGTGTTAATGATATTTATCGGCTGCTGATGATGATGATGTTGTTTTATCGGCTGCTGATGATGATGATGTTGTTTTATCGGCTGCTGATGATGATGATGTTGTTTTATCGGCTGCTGATGATGATGATTATGCTGAGTTAAAGATGGCTATGAGTGGTAGTTGATGATGAGGATTATTTAGCAGATGCTGTTGATTATGAGGTTTAGCAGCTGGTGTTTAGATATGGGCTGGAGAAGATTTTCAGCTGATACGGATGGCACTAACTGGCGGTAAAATGTTTTACTAATTGGGCTATGGTTACTATTTGAGGCTGAGGATATTATGGCCGAGACTTAATGACGTTACTGGATCAGAAAATGGCGGTATTCTGGACGAAAAGTCGAGACTCTAATCCTCGATAAACGGCACAAATGCAATAAAAAGGAAAAATTCCGTGAAGGCACGTGAAAAAGAAGAAGAACAAAACACACAGTATTTAGGCACTTTACGACTACGCCAAGCGCATACGTTGCTTGCGCGGCTAGGGTGACCCAATGCCCCTCCGGACAAAGCGCCTCCCTTACAATCCCGTCCGCCTGCGGTGTCTAAACCGATGGGTTTCGGCGGAGGGGCGAAGAACACGTTGCCGCGGCGGGGTACTAAGCTCCTTAGCCGCGTTTTCGTGCGAGAATGAGCGCAAATTGCGCTTAAAAGCTGATGGCGGTAGTTAGTGGCCAACTGGGGGATATTCCGGAACAAAACCTATAGAGAAACACACGATTAATACTTGGGCCGGACAGACACCGATTCTCCCTAACCTACCTTTTGGTCGGAGAACAGTCGCATGCGCACTTTGGATTATTTATTCACGCTGTCGACCTGGAATGGCTGGAGATGGGTTTATTTCTCGACGGAGTCCTGGCAAATTGCTGTCCACTGATGATTATTACTCACTTGTCTTACTGGTGGCGGAGGCTGGAACTCTGCTTGGACTTTTCTGATGCGTTCGCTGGGGTTAACACTTAGCACTTTTTCTTTCAGCAAACTGACTATACTTTTCCAAGGTTTAGGCACAAATAATCGTTGACGAAATAAAATGGTGGTTGATCGGTGGCGTGGTCTGATTGTCGCCGTCAATTTCACAATATGTGGATGCTGTTATTTGCTTGGCCGGCTGTGTTGGTTTCGTAGAATATGTATGTGTCAAATAATTTGACAGTCACACATACATTCACTGCGGGCGGATAAAATGTTAACACCGTGATACAATCATGACGGTAGCGCTAGGGTACCGGGTGATAACACTGTTCAAGTTGTAAAATGGTACAAACGTGAAAACCATATGGTTGTGTTTTGATGAGCCCCCTGAGTACTAATCCATCGATGAAAGTGCCAACTTGGCTCATTGGGAAAATTTTATGGCGTTTTGTTTGAATTTCGGTCAATTAGTGAATTTTTTACCATTTAAGCCCATTTAAGTCGCTATTCCTGTATTCAAAATTTCTTTCGTTATTTTTATACGGCTCGCAATTACTAGTTCTACCATTAGAACGCACATTTCAACTGAGAAAATAAAATTTTTTAGCCTATTTTCATGATTTTTGCCCATTTTTCATCGATTTTCCCCATTTTTTTTTATGCGCTTTTTTGTAGTTCTTGCGCAAACTTATCGATATAATTCTTACCGATTTTCATTTTTACAATGTTGTGGCATCCCTAGCATTATACAAATGGAATGCAACAATGTACATATGTAATAAGTAGTCATAATTGTTATTAAAATATACAACGCTGTAAAATAAAATTAGATAAGTACTACACACACGAAGTTGATCAGATAAAGAAGCACGTAAAACATTCAGGAAACCCAAAAAGCTAAAAAGTGAGTAAAGAATGGATGAATGCATTAAAAACTTCGATCGTTATTGTTATATGTGCGGAAAGTGGACCACTATGAAGAAAACAATTACTGATGAAATTGCAACATTGTACGAGCAGTACTTCAATATTCCAGTGATTCGTAATGTTGAGTGGGTGCCTAAAATGGCTTGTGCATCGTGTGTAGCACGTTTGTCTGATTGGCGAGCAGGTAGTCGGGAAAGAATGCCATATGGAATACCGATGATTTGGTCAGAGCCAATCGACCACGAAAAAAACATGTGCTACGTATGTAAAAATTATGTTGTGGGTATGAACAGAAGAAAGGCGATGCAATATATTTACCAAAGTGTTCCGTCAGCTCAAACGACTCTTCCCCATTCTCCGTCAGTGCCAATCCCAAGAAAACCGAGTCCAACCGAAGAATACAACACATCATCTTTTTTTTCCCAGCCTGAATCGAATTTTTCTTTGCATCAGCCATCAAACATTACACAACCATGCCAACACATTGAAGTTACACAACAGCGCTTGAACATAATGTCACGATAACTAAAGTTGTCACAAAATAAAACCATAATTCTTGCTCATCTTAAATCTTAAAGCTGTAAACATCCTGGCACCAGAAGTTAAAGTGTACGGCAGCATGAATTTATACCGTTTTTCACTCGTAACGAAAACAATTCATTTGTGTACTGTAATGATATCAATGGTTTGATGTCGGCCAGGAATAACACGTACAATGCGGACCAATGGCGCTTGTTCATCGATGGATCGAAGAGCAGTCTCAAGGCTGTGCTGCTGTATTTCGATAATACAAAAAACCCTGTACCAATTGCGCTTGCTGTGAATACAAAGGAAACGTATGATTCGATGAAACTAATCTTGGATTCTGTGAAATACCATGAACATTGTTGGAAAATATGCGCTGATTTGAAAGTGGTTGCACTTATCTGTGGCCTTCAAACTGGTTACACTAAAAATATGTGCTACTTGTGTACGTGGGATTCGCGATATACACCACAGTATCAAAAACGAGATTGGTTACCGAGAACAAATCGTCTAATTGGACATCAGAACGTTATCCACGAGGAGTTGGTGCCGATGGATAAGGTATTGCTGCCACCATTGCACATTAAACTTGGTGTAGCGAAGAATTTCATCAAAGCGTTACTGGTGCGTGGAAATAGATTGGCGTTTGAACGATTGCAGTACATCTTTCCACGCTTGAGTGAAGCGAAAATTAAAGCAGGTAAATAAATATTTGGCATTCTTTTTCCGCCAAACGAAGATGAAGCATTCTTAAAAGTTTTTATATAAAATCATATATTGAATTCAGGTGTGTTGAATGGCCCAGACATTTGCAAACTGATGAAGGATGAATACTTCAACAATGTCCTTCAAGAGACGGAACTCATCGCTTGGGATAGCCTGAAAGTAGTGATCGGCATTCATCGGGTGGACAATTGGCGTGCCATTGTTGAAGATATGATGCAATCTTTCGAAAACATCGGTGTACGAATGTCGTTGAAAGTGAATTTCATGCATCACCACCAAGATCACTTTAAGCGTCAGTTGCCGTCTGAATCAGACGAGCATGGTGAACGTTTCCACCAGGTATCAGCACAGTTGGAACACTGGTACAGTGGAAAAAAATTAGATTCACTTTTGGCAGATCTTTGCTGGAGTTTGTTAATGGAATTGGAGGATAACGAATGATATTCCATTGAATAATTCTATATTTCAATTGCCAATTTAAAATTAATTACATTAATACGGAGAAATACGCATTTCCATTTATCTTTATACCGAAAAAATGTATTCAAAAAATTTATTTAAATCAATAAAAAACGCGAAAATCATCCGAAAAAGCGTAAAAAGGATGGTTTCTGTATTTAAAAAGTGTGTTGAGTTGCTTGAAATGACAATAATATTGCATAGTATATTGTAAAAAGGAAAAACTGGAAGAAGGAAAAACAAGAATTTCAAAAAAGCGCATAAAAACAGCAATAAATGGGGAAAATCGATGAAAAATGGGTAAAAATCATGAAAATAGGCTAAAAAATTTGATTTTCTCAGTTGAAATGTGCGTTATAATGGTAGAACTAGTAATTGCGAGCCGTATAAAAATAACGAAAGAAATTTTGAATACAGGAATAGCGACTTAAATGGGCTTAAATGGTAAAAAATTCACTAATTGACCGAAATTCAAACAAAACGCCATAATATTTTCCCAATGAGCCAAGTTGGCACTTTCATCGATGGATTAGTACTCAGGGGGCTCATCCAAACACAACCATATGGTTTTCACGTTTGTACCATTTTACAACTTGAACAGTGTTATCAAACCCCATACAACTTTCATTTCTGTGTAAATAAAACGACAATTTATTAAAGACATAGTGTTTTATTATAACTGGATTTACTTGAAAGTACTAAAATTACTATCATAAGAACAATTTACTATCATAAGAATTTTTTATCTCCCACCTGTTCGATGTGTCATTGCAACATATGGCAACATCCTTGTCAGTCAGAGTACTAACCTCTTAGGAAGATAGAGCCTATTCGTCACCAACTGTAAGATAATGGAATAACCATATTTTATAGTTACACGTTTAGCTCCAATAATAAGATAGTCCTCTCCACTAATCATATCTTCTACACTAAGAACCTGCTTCATATTGAGTAAATTTAAAGTAGAAATTATCGTTATCTTCGTTGAATATTTAATACTAAACTGAAAGGATTCATCCAATAAGTTGATAATGTGTAGCAAATTGTATATATTATAAAAATCAATCTGCTTTGACTAAACAATAGCAACAACCATAGCCGCCAACTCTCAGATCTACACAATCGTCAAAAGTATCGGAAAATAACGACAAAAATCAGACTAATTATCTCCCTAACTCTCAACAAAATCTCTTACAAAACGACAGAATTGTACCCACCAAGGGGTACCGATGAGACAGCTGGTCAAGTAAGTACTTGAAGAACTTATGGAAAAGATGCTTTCAAAGAAGAAGCGGTGATAGGTGACTGGATTGCGGGGCTTGATTTTTATACTTTTGCAGCCGCGTGTCAAGCTAAAAGTACAAAACACATCAACCGGGAGTAAATTTTGCCAATCAAATCGATTTAAAAAACGGATATTCAGTGAAAAAAATGAAAATGTAATGAAGTGTTAGAGTAAAATTATTTGTGTAGATCCCAATTAACATACAAGTTGATAAAATTAAAGATTTATCTCATTCTGTATATGTTTTCCGAGTCTTCCAAGGACTTTTTTTGAAAAGAAAACAGCTGTTGCAAACTCTTGTTAATATTACTCTGTTGTATTTGCAGTGAATACTTGTGATTACATTTTTAAAATGTGCATACTTTGAAAGAAATTTTAAATTTATTTAAAATTTACCCCGATATTTGTAATGTACTCCGATTATGAATATTTGAATTATATAACCATTTATTTTCGTTATAACCATCATCGGTACCCCTGCATCAGACTGTCGGGAAAAATGTATGTATATTCCTAACTTTTATACTCCACTGATTTCATTTATGTGAAAAAAAATTTAAATTAGGGACAAAAAAATACAATACGGGTTAATTTAAAATAAATTGTACAGTTTGGAGTTTCCTTCTGACGTATTCTGCCGTAACAACTGCAAAAACATTAACAGCTACATACAACAAATGTATACATACCCTGCAGTTCTGGAGGTGTCGATTAGCCATGCTTGAACTAAATACCTAACTACTCCGTACATGGCTCCGTACATGACTGACCCTGTGGTAAGCGAACGCCGAACCACCGAGTAAAATAATGTGTGCGCACATGCTCTCACTGACCCTATGGTAAGCGAACGCCGAACCACCGAGTTAAAAAAAATATATGAAGCCTGTGTTAGATAACACGGGCGCATAGGTCAGACGTAGAATACGTTAGTCATTTTGCAATTAAAATATTTGAATTAAATATAATTTTTGATAAATGATTTAAATCTATCAAATTTATCTTTAATTTTTATGTTAAAAATTTAGGATAGTTTTTAACAAAATTTATATATCAATTCGATGCACTTTTGAAAACAAGTGTAAATACTGCATGTGGCAACACTGGTTCTCTAATGTTCACATAAAACATACATTGTCATTATACTTCTTCTCTGTGAAGAACACACAGATAATCGTACTGCTCTTACACATGATGTTATAATACATAAAATACAAAGCATATGGAAATTAATACAAAATTTGAAGGAGTTAAATTTTGATTTACTTATAGAATCAAAAAAATTATATGTAGCAATATGATTATTTAAATACAAATCAAAAGAAGACATATTAAATATGTTACGACCATACTTGAATTTTCTTCAATGCGTGCATAAAGTATTAAAAACTTATAATGAAAGTGACAAACATTTTCTCAAAATTTTGTGCTCCAGATCAACACCCCTACTTTACCGTATAACGTATTCTACGTTAAAAAATGTATGCGAACATGCTCTCATTTTGTGATGCTCCCAGCTATATTACGCTCTATTATTCTCTCGTTGCTTGTTCGCGCTGCGAGTGCTCTAACAGAAGACTTTTTTGTCTAGTGTGCTTTATGCGATGCGTTTAATTGCGGTTGCGGGGGTACCCCTGCTTTTAACCAAATGTTTTCATTACATATGTATGGATGTGTGTATCCACATGAATTTTTTTTTGTTTGTTTTTCGCCTACGAATTTTTTCGTTTTCAGGCTGCGTATGAGTGTTTGAAAGAGTATTTGTGTGCTAGTACCGTTTGTTTTCCTTTTGCTTGCTGCTCTTTCGCAATGATCGAAAACAAATTTGTCAGTTGAGCTAATTTGTTTAATCAGTACAGTTTAGAGCAGTCGAGTTCTAATATAAAGTGGAGTATTTCTTGGTAGATATTATTAAATTCATTGTAATGGGAGTTAGGCAGCAATTAATTAATTACATTTGTTTTTTTCAGATGCAATCAATTGTGTCGATGGGACTGGGTCAGCTGAGGAACAACTCCGAAAGGCTTTGCAACTTCAGAAGAAGCCATACTTGATAAACTCCAGTTGCAACAAAACCAAAAATTAAAATGAAGACAGCAACAACATCAATTGTGAATTATTAAAAATTAATAAATAAATGAAAATTAACTAATATAATATAATATAAAAATTTAACTTCAAATTATATTAAAGGTATTACCTGTGTACCCCCATTTTCATGGGGCCCTATATTCACTAGTTCGCGGTAAACGATGTGGTGGCGATTGACCCTTTTTGCGGACATTTCATACAAAAAATGAAATGATGAAATGCAAAGAAATACAAATTAATTTACAAAAAATAAAAATAATTCTATTTACAACATTAATAGTAAAATTCGTGGCGATTCAACTGAGATGTATACAGTTTTAATTAAAATAGATGGAATTTCTTTAGATGTGGTTTGTGACTCTGGTGCTCCATGCAGTTTAGTTTCAAAATCTTTTGTTGACCTCTTAAATAGAAAAGTAAGTCTAATAAAACTATGTATTGATACGTATGTTGACTATAATGAAAACAACATTAAAGAGTTAGGATAATACGAAGAAGTCATTGAATATAATAAAAGGAAAGAAAAAGTTAGACTCGTTGTAACAAATAATAATAACAGTCCCTTATTTGGTAGGAATTTTTTGAGAATTTTCAATTTTGAACTTGTTCAAGTAAACGCTATAAGTTCTGATCACTCTTCCATTATTATTAAGCAAATAAAAGATGAATTTTGTGAAGTTTGCAGCAGTGGTCTTGGAAGTTATAAGTTTGGAAAAGTTTCTTTAGATATATGTAGATAAGGATGCAAAACCTATTTAAACCACCAGCTTGGTAAAGTAAAATTGAGAAAAATTTAGAGAATTAATTGAAAATGATGTACTAGAACCAGTAAATCACTCAGACTGGGGTACACCACATATTCCTATTTTGAAACCGAACGGTGACATTCGAATTTGTGGTGACTATAAAGTTACGATAAATAAATATTTGCCTGACTTAAATATCCATTACCATTAATCGATGAAATATTTGCGTCACTTCAAGGAGGTGAGTTGTTTTCAAAACTTGTCTTATCTAATGCGTATAATCAACTTATTATTGATGAAAATTCACAGCTTTTGTGCACTTGGTCAACGCACATCGGCACATTGAAAATGAAACGTTTACCTTTTAATATTAAACCAGCTGCAGCAATATTTCAAAAGACAATGCAAAACTTATTACAATGCATACCATTCGTAGTCGTTTATCAAGACGACATTACCATTTCAGGTGAAAGTATGGTAGAGCATATACGGAATTTAAAATCAGTTCTGAGTAAATTGACGTTGGCTGGACTTAACTATATTTATCAAAATGTGAATTTTTTAAAAGTGAAATTTCATATTTAGGATTTTCCATTGATAGATATGATCTTAAAAAGAATTGGTTTTGTATTAAAGGCTCCAAATCCTGAAAATGTATCATGGTAAATTATTATTTAAAATTTGTTGATAATTTTGCGAAGAAGATGGTTCCTTTATATAATTTATTGCAGATCAATCTAAAATTTGAGTGGATTGAGAAGTGTCAAAATGCATATGATATGATCAAGAGATGATATGATCTCACAACATATGCTTCAGATTACGCTATAGCTGGCATACTGTCACACAAATCTCCCAATGGTGAGTGTAAACCAGTAGCTTTTATATCAATGGCTTTATCAAAAGCTGATCAGGAGTATAGTACTCACGAAAAAGTGGCACTGGCTATAATTTTTTCTGTATCAAAGCTGAAACAGTATTTGATAGGAAATGTTTTTATATTCAGAACCGATCGCAAACCATTAATTTCCATATTTGATGAAAATAAAGGCTTTTTTGTAATGGCAGCAGCGTTTATTCTCTTGAGATTGTTAAAGGTAAATTAAATGAAGCTGATAATTTATCCCGAATGCCTCAAATTAAATCGGATAAACCTACCTGTAAATAACAGTGTTGCCAGAGCCGACTACAAAATTATGCCAAATGTCCTCAAAAATTCTGCCGTTTGCGAAACTATTATGCTAAAATTTACATTTTAGTCTTTTTGTAATTCTGGGACAGTACATACACAGACAGGTTTACATAGGTTTTCGAACACAACCCGCAAAAATCGATTGTAACGCTGGCTGTGTGACACGTCATCCAAGCCATTCTCTTCAAATTTTGGGAACAAGAATCGCTGAGCTTGGCATGGTAACGCTCGCCATTAATGGTACCTGCGGTTCATTGCCCATGTTCGAAGAAAAATGGGCCTATGATGGTGCCATGCCAAAAACAGCACCAAACTTACACTCATTGTGGATGCATCGGCTTCACCTCGACGGCGTGTGGATTTTCCGAGACTCAAATGCGACAAGTTTGTTTGGGCGAGAAATGTTGAATTATTCGAACTGTGGTGAGTTGATGTTGATGGCTGTTCGAGAAGACTTTCAGCTACAGCGGCAATTTTTCCACTGAATGCACTGGACGAGCACGTATACGAGTTTTTTTTTTAATTAGGACCCGGATTGACGAAACCGCTTGACAAATTGATCCACATACTGCACTGATGGCACTTCTATCAAATTTATTTCGTAGATTTCTTAAAGTTTGAGTTGAAGACCCAGAACTTTGGAAGAAAGTTTTTAATATTTCCTCAATCGTAAAGTGGCCCATTTTGTAAATTTCCAACCTTTAACTAATAATCTGTCACGTCATAAATGCCAAATTGGTCGGTCATCTGCTTCGAATCAACGGGTGGTTCAAATTCTAAATTTTATACGGCCTACCCATTGTCTTAATTTTGTAATTTCTTCAAGATTAAATGCCAAACTAGGCTTGATTTTCAGGCTCAACAAAATCCAGGTCCATCCATCTTACAAAAAAAACATATTTGAGATCCATTGTCTTCAACAATCTCTGTCAATCTTCAATCATACGCTAGACAACAGTGACAATTCTCTCGCAATGAACCCGGAGGAATCGTAGTTTTATTTTGCGTATTTGATGCAAACAAGTTGACGCTACAAATATTAGACGTTTTGATGTGGGGTAATGCATAAGAAACAGTGAGCAATATTTTCGTAACCCGACGCTTCGCCGCTTTTCACATAAATTAAAGGAACATAATTTCATCACCAAACCAATTGTGCTAAAAAATTGCACCGAAATGAAACAAGTAAAAGTGTTACATTCGGCTGTGCCGAATCTTTGATACCCTCCACCTTAGTGTTAACCAGCAAAATATTAAATTTTAAAACGGACCTTTTTTAAGAAAATTTACTTTTTTAAAAAAAATAAAAATAAGTTACTTGTTCACAAATGCAATTACTTGTTCACAAATGCTCACAAATGCAGGATGCTCACAAATGCTCACAATGCTCACAAATGCATTGCTCACAATGCTCAAATGCTCACATGCTTAAGTACTTAAGAAGAAATGTACTTAAGAAGAAATGAACTTAAGAAATGTACTTAAGAAGAAATGTACTTAAGAAATGTACTTAAGAAAGAAATGTACTTAAGAAGTGTACTTAAGAAATGTACTTAATGAAATGTACTTAAGAAATGTACTTAATGTACTTTGAAATGTACTTTGAAACGTACTTAAGAAATGTACTTTTTTTAAGAAAATGTACTTTTTTAAAAAAGTAAAAATAAGTTACTTTTCACAAGTAAAATAAAAAAGCATTTTTTAACAATAAAAAAGCATTTTTTAAAGAACTGTTAAAAAAAAACAAGCTGCAAAGCATTTTTTAAAAATAAAAAAGCATTTTTTGAAGAACTGTTAAACAAAAAAAAAACAAGCACGGACGAGAGTTGAACCAACAACCCTCAGACTCCAACGCGCAACCCTTTACACATCAGGCCACAGCGACCTCAGGTGAAACATGACAATTCATATAAATATATGAACACATGAAAGTACATCTAAACATTCCAAAGTACTTACCTATTATAAAGAACAACAAAGATTTTCAACATGGAAATTCACCAGACGGCAAAAGGAAGAGTAAGTAAAATAAAAAAGCATTTTTTAAAAATAAAAAAGCATATTTTGAAGAACTGTTAAAAAAAAACAAGCTGCAAAAAGCATTTTTTAATAACAAAAAAGCATTTTTTGAAGAACTGTTAAAAAAAGAAAAAACAAGCTGGGACGAGAGTTGAACCAACAACCCTCAGACTCCAACGCGCAACCCTTTACACATCAGGCCACAGCGACCTTAGATGAAACGTGACAATTCATGCACACATGAAAGTACATCTAAACATTCTATTAGAAAGAACAACAAAGATTTTCAACATGGAAATTCACCACACGGCAAAAGGAGTAGTTTAGTATAAAACTACAAAAATTAATGTGAAAATTTTATGAGTTTTTTTACGTTTCCAATCATAAAACTTTTTCCAATGGACCAAATTCGCTGATTTTCAATACCAAACTGCTCAGGAATACGTGGAACATTCTGGGCAAAAACCAAACCGCGTTGTAGCCGATTGAAGTCGTGAGAATGTTTTCAACAGACGGACAGACGGACATGGCTATATCGACTCCGGTTGTTATAAGGATCAAGAATATATTTACTTTATGGGGTCGCACAGCCTTATTTCTATATGTTACAATCAGAATGACAAACTGATATATACCCTCTATCACTTACAGTGGAGGGTATAAAAATGGAAACTTTTTGGGAAAAGTGTGCTAAACGGCATTTGGCATAATTTTTCAAAAAACAAGTGCCAAAACCAAAATAATTATGCCAAAACGGCACAAATTATGCCAACATGGTAACACTGGTAAATAATATATTAATTCAATGTTATAATAAAATAGACATTCCTGAGTAATGGGGATTTCGTTTCTAAAAACTGATGTTGCCCTTGTATGAGGCGAAATTAAAAAAAATTTGTCATCGCTCGTTTCAAAGTTTGCCTTTTATAGGAGGAAAAACGAACGTAGTGCTGTTGTATTTTCTCTCAACTGTATGCTCCTTTAGCATGGTTTTGTAACCTCGCTTAAATATCTTATTCGTCCAGTGAATATAGAAATGAGAGCGATATTCAGCATTTGTAAGCCACTCTATATACACCGTGGTCGAAAAAGTAGCAATTGAATGGTTTTTTGTCGTTATTCCCGTTTAACAAAGTTCGACCACTTAGTTTAAGAATGTAAGCGAATTTAACTGAAGGTGTTTAAATTACCCTTGCGCCTCTACAAAAGGTAGAAAAGTTAGCTTGCGAGGACAAATGAATAAACAAAATTACAGAAAAAATAAATAAATAAATGGTTTCCCATTACAT
This sequence comes from Phaonia tiefii, assembly GCA_963931995.1. Taxonomy (NCBI): domain Eukaryota; kingdom Metazoa; phylum Arthropoda; class Insecta; order Diptera; family Muscidae; genus Phaonia; species Phaonia tiefii. The sequence continues at coordinate 87,339,286 of OZ008371.1, read as the reverse complement.
CCCATGAAGGGACCAGGGAGAACTTCTCACAATCACTGAGCTGTGCGCTTTCCAGTTTTCACTCACTGATTGGGACCTACAGTTTTACACCGATTCCGAAAAAGCTTCTCAAAATAGCTTTTTCATGGCTATATACTCGATAGTGTCGCCGTCACTAAGCGAGGTGACCGTCGTCGAAAGAAATTTTAAGGTGGTTGGAGCAGGAATCGAACCCAGGATCTCCTGTCAAGAGGCGCGCACACTACCCATTGCACCACCGACGGTCACAAACGGTCAAATTACAGAAAATGTGCAATTTTATCAGGCAACATTCTCCCCCTTGACACAGTGAGTGTTAGAAAATGCAAAATTTTTGCACTTTTTGAGTGCAACAATCTCAGAAACGAACACACAACCTTCAAGTGGGGTTGCACTTTTCTCACAAACGAACACAAAAAGGACTTTTAGGGTAAAGAGCAGAAAAAATTTTGAATTTTTTCTCAGAATCGAAATCGCCATAAGAATCAAACATTAATCCATTTATAAAATTACATAATAATGTTAATTTAATGTTATATATATTCCTGTGTATATATATATTCCTGTTAAGTATATTCCTGTGTATTCACATTAATAAAGTCAGTTGTTAAACGAACTCCGACTGTTTCAATATAACTTTGCATTTTGTTTTCCAGTGGCAAGTTAACATAAGCAGTCATAAATGAGCCGAAAAATCAAACAACTGGTTATAAACAAAATTTCTAACGACACAGGCTTGTGATTGGGAAAATGGATTCGGTCGAATCTGAAGATGCAATTGATTGCTGCTTCGAACAAGCAAGCCCACATGGAAGTAAATTAAAGTTAAATACCGCTCTTGTTTCTCTTGTCGAACCCGAAATTGATGACAAAAGGTAAATAAATTTTGCATTTTATTTTTCTATATTATTGGATATTTATGATTAATAGACTTTACAAGTCACGGTATGTTACGGAAAAAGTAGAAACAGCACAGGAAAGCATCAAGAGGAAGTTTGAAGAGCTTTCAAAATTAAAAATATGCACCAAGCAGGACGTTAAAGTTAAGGCTTATGACGAACTTACGACCACGCTCGAAAATGACAATTTTGAAAAGTTTATAGTAAATCATTGTTGAGGTTTCATTATATTCCATTATAGGGACGATAAGTACCGTATTTAAACAATATTACCTTCATCAATTAAAAGTTGTGAAATTCAAAAAAAAATTTGGCTGCTCCAAAACATTAATAGCTAAATGCAAGACGCAAAAAAATGAAAAGGGAATTTTGTCTGCACCTGAGACTCAAACGAGAGAGAGATTTTCCCAGGAAGCTATTGCATTGAGAAAGAACTTTTATTTGAGCGAAGAAAATTCTAGAGAATTGCAAGGAATGAAGGACTGTTGCCAGTGATGGCGAAAAAGTAATGGTTCAAAAAGGGCTCGTTTATTGTAATTTACGAGAATTGTACCAATTATTTACACTTCAACATCCCGATTGTAAGGTTGGATTTTCAAAATTCGCTGAGCTGCGCCCAGTACAATATATTTTAGCAGGAGCTTCCGGAACTCATACCGTTTGTGTGTGCGCAATTCATCAAAACACTAAGCTTATGATTGAAGGTAACAAAAATGCTTTGCAACATTAGGGTTGGTTTAAAAGTTTAAATTTCATTGTTTCATCAATTGCAAATCAAAAATTGTAGGTGGTAATTTGAAAGAAGTTACGAAATCGTGGAATGCTCCTCCTATTGATGGTAAACATGCGTTGAAGTTGCTACTTGGACAGCTTATATGCTCCATTCCAAATGAAAAGTGTTATGGCGGCCAATGTTCTTCTTGCCCAAGCAAAACCTGTCTGAAAGAGAAATTAGTAGAAGCTTTTGGTAACGATTTCAACATTGACACTATAACCTATAAGCAATGGATTTCCACGGATAGGTAAAAACTACTTCGATTCAAACTTTTTTCACCAAATTTGACATATAATCTTTTATTTAGGTGTACCTTAAAAACTCTTATTGAAAGTAAAGAAGAATTTATTTCATCTTTAATGAAAAAATTAACGAAATTTCTAGTGCATGATTTTGTGGCAACACAACAGTCCCAGTATTTTAAGGTCTGCAAGGATTCCTTAAAACCCGGCGATTTCATCGTGACGCTCGACTTTTCCGAATATTACGCGTTCGTTGTACAAGAATCTGTTCAAGGATTCCATTGGAACAATAACCAAGCAACAGTCCACCCCTTCGTTATATATTATCAAGGTGAAGGAACAACAAAAGTGGATCATATCACCTACGTTGGGGTTTCAGACTGTCTTGAGCATGATACTGTCGCTGTTTTTATGTTCCAACAAAATATGATACAGTTCTTAAAGCAAAAATTTCCTATTGCCAACGCAATCAAATACTTTTCGGATGGCGTACCACAACAATATAAAAACAAAAATTTTTTTTATTAATATCCTTCATCATTATAAAGATTTTGGGATATCTGCTGAGTGGAAATACTTTGCTACACCACATGGAAAAGGAGCTTGTGATGGTGTGGGGGGGGGGGGGGACTCTCAAACGTGTAGCCAGACGGTACTCTTTGCAGCAAAGAACCAGAAGCGAAATTTTGACGGCAGAGCAATTGTTCATATGGGTAAATGAACATTTGGAAAATTATAATGTGTTCTTTTGCTCAACAAATGGCTATGACTCAGCTGCATTGTTTTTAAAGGATAGGTTCCAATTGTGCAAAACAATCAAAGGCCCGCTTGGATATCACCACGTTTTACCTTTAAATAGACAAGAATTATTGGTAAAAAAATCTTCAAACGCAATAGTATCGAAAGCTTTTAAATAGTAATACCTTGATTTTGTTTTTGCTATTATAATGGGTTTGATTTTTGAAAATACCAAATATTTACAATCAAATAAATTGCAAAAAATTATTCATTTATCTTTATTTGTTTGTTTGGAAATCCCTAATTTTTGCAGTACGTGTCAAAGAACGTTGAAGTATATACATACATATGTACATAGATGGAAACAAAAATGTCCATTAATTTGAGCCAGAAATACTAACTTGTTTAGAATTTTTAGAAATTTTTTCATATAGATATTACTGAGGTTGTCCTACAGAAAGGCCTATAACTTTCTCATTTTTTGCTCTATAGACATGCGGAATACGGGAAAATGTTCATAAAAGACGTAGCTTTCACATATATTTTTTTTTGGATTTTTCGAAGGATGGGTCTTTTTTGCTACACAGAGTTTTTTGAGAAAAAACGTAATTTTTTACAGAATTTGCAAAATCTATTTTTGCTTTTCACTTTTTTTCTAATACCAATTCTGTTCTGAATATGCCTGAGAAATTTCAAAATTTTAGGTTAAGTAGTTTTCGAGTTATTATCAAAAGAAAAATATGTGAAAAACGTGGGTTTTGGTCAATAAACGCCACAAAAAAACCCTACAAATTCTCAAATTTTGGGGGAAATTTTCTCCTATGATACTATCCCTTTACACCAAATTTCATCGAAATCTGTGACATGCCACTTTGAAAAACGCGTTTTTTACCTGGATTCCCCCATATATATATATATACATATATATATATATTAGGGCGGGTCGATTTATTTTTCGACAATTTCCCTATGATTTCCGTATTCTATGGGTTATAAAATAAATAAATAAATGGTTTCCCATTACATCCCATGAAGGGACTGGGGAGAACTTCTCACAATCACTGAGCTGTGCGCTTTCCAGTTTTCACTCACTGATTGGGACCTACAGTTTTATACCGATTCCGAACGGTAATGGGTTATTCCATGAAAATTTGCCAAAGGAACCATACCTCTATCGTTAAAATCGAGTCCCCTACTTTTTGTTGGTACATTTTTTCCCAAATTGACGTTCGTATGAAATATGACCTACACGTTCACATCCATAACTCAAAAACTATCGATCGGGTTTAATCGCCAGTAGGCGAATGAGGTGAGCTCATTTTGATCAATTTACAAAAAAATCTCCAACATTGGTCCAACGGTTCAAAAGTTACGGGCATTTTTGTCCAAATTTTGGAGCATTTTTCCATTTTTTTCATGATTTTGTCAAAGAATATTACTTTACCATTTTTTTGGCTTAATTTTTTTGACTTACGAAGCTTACGAACCTTACGTTACGACTGGACTGATTTGCGCTTTACATTATTGGCATATTTTTTCACAGGGTGCACACCCTGTGTTATGTTTGTTTATTTCTTTTTGTTTTTAGTTTCTTTATAGACTTCTTTATTTTTGTTTGTTTATAATATTCCAGTGTATGCTAGAAGTGTTACTTGAAATAACTAACAAATAATCAAACTATTTTGAAATTTAGAAAAGATTTAAAGGTAAGTGTAAAAACATTGCTAACTATTATAGTTAATAGTTATATTATTATTCTATGAAAAACATATTTAATTCTTTTAGTGACGGTTTAAAAAATGGATTCAGAGCCTGGTTCATCGCAAAATCCAACAGATACCCACCGCAGTAGTTTGCAACATTTGGTCTCTCATGATGTTTCTTCTTTTGGCGTGGCCTGTGAATTACCTGATATTAATCTGTCAACTAAACGAGATATATTGAAGTACTTTCTTGGCCGAACGTTCAAAAGCCCAAAGCAAAATGTTTTCGTATAAAACATTTACTCCCCAAGTAGCAGACAGATTGTTAGAAATTTGGAATCAACTTAATATTGAACTTATACTCAAAGGTAGCATCATTCGAAAATTGAATAATTTGCTTGACGCATATAGTAATGCAGATAAACAACGAGTAAAACGCGCAACAGAATTCAAAAAATTCGTAGAATCAACAAACCAATTATTCAACATTGGAAAATGTAAATGCAACTTGAAAGAAAACGACTCCCAGAAAACTTAAAAGATTTCATGCGCGATCAATATAATGACAGAATACAAATGATACCGGAACACGATAGTGGAAGTGAAGAGACGATACCAACGACTATACCAAAAATCCCAGTGAGCAACGATCCTACATACGAACCACATTATGACGAAATGGAAGTTGATGCGAGAGGGGGTTCAGAATTAGTTCTACCACCACAAACATACACTCCCAGATACAATACTAAAAACTATGCAATGATGTGTGACAGATTTGGTGTGCATGATAGAATGGGATCAGCATTGGCAACAGCTCTGATTGAAGACCTGGGGCGTAAAAGATGCTCATGGCAATCTTGTCATCATGGATAAAAGTAAACTTCGTAGAGAAAGAGAAAAATGGAGACAAGACGCACTTCGTAAGCGGTATGATGGCTCGAATTCGATATCATTTTCATTCGACGGCAGGAAAAATGATGCTCTAACTGTACAAAAAAATTGATGAGAAGTTGCATCCAAGGATGGTTAAAGAACCTCATCTAGTTGTTTTGAGGGAACCAAAATCTCAATTGATAGGCTACACAAAACTAGAAAGTGAAACTGCGGCAAGCAAAGTCAACAAATTGATCGAATTCTTCCAAGAAAAACAATTGTCTCTCGATTCATTAATTGCCATATGCGCTGATGGTGAACCAACAAATACTGGCGTACACGGTGGAATTTTGCGACTATTCGAAAAACAGTTAAAGAGACCACTGCACTGGTTTGTGTGTCTTCTGCACTTTAACGAGCTTCCGTTTAGACATTTGTTTGACACTTTAGACAAATCAACCACCACTGGACCACGATCAACTACCGGAAAGTTGAGCTCAAAAATTGCTGATTGTGAAAATCTTCCGGTATGTAATTTTTATAGCTGATTCTTTACCATTTTTCATTCTATTTTTTAGCTTTTATGTTTTCTTTTCAGGTGGTAACCGATTTTGAGGAAATCGCTCTGGAAAATATGCCTCCTGGTGATTTAAATCCAGAAGAATTATCTACTGATTCGAGGTACTTGATGTTAATGGCCAATGCAATTTCTAATGGTGTGGTTCCTGCGGATTTGTCTCACATAAAACCAGGGCCAATTGCACATTCTCGTTGGCTGACCAAAGCCAATAGATTATTACGGTTGTATGTGACAACTAATAATCCAACTGAAAATTTAAAAATACTGGCTAACTATATAATAAAAGTATACACGCCAATGTATTTCAATGTTAAGTATTATAGCTCTGCTGCATACGGTAGTACATTACTTTTTAAATTTATTACTTGGACACGATTTTTACCACCGAATTTACTTGGAGTTGTAAATACAGTAATTCAAGATAATCCATATTTTGCACACTCAGAAAATATCTTGCTATCTATGTTGTTTGATGATAGAATGGAAAAACGAAACATTGCTATAAAGAAGATTTTACATTACCGAAGAGATATTGTCGACCCAACGGAACTTAGAGTTTATAAAAAATCTCTTATAAACTTTAATTGTACGGAATATACAAATATGATTGATTTAAATGACGATACCATTTTATTCGAACCACCGTTTACGCAAAGTTATTCGTATGAACATTTGGAGGGATATTTAAATTACGAAGTGCCACCGTTCGATGATCCACAAATTCCTTTACACATTCAAGGAACGGAAAGACATGTCCAATTGCTGGCTGCCACTGCTAAACGAGTTGCAGGAAAGAATGTAGAAGGCGCTATGGCGACGACATTAGAGAGCCGTACGAAAACACCCAGACTTGAAAGCAAACAAGACTTTCAGAAAAAATAATGTTTTTTTTCACATTTTGTCTTTTACTACACTCAAATTGAATATTTTTTTTTTTGATAATAGGTTGATAGATACTTTATTATTTCTTAATTTGAATTTTTGTAGAAAAAAAATAAAAAGAGATAAAAAATCAAAAAGTTGGTTTTATGTGTTATTTTGTTTTAGCAATATCGCATGAATTAATCAACCGAATTCGATAAATTTGGGCTTAAACTCTTCGTTTTGAATTGTAAATTGAATTAAATAATGGATTGAGCCAAAAAAATGGCCATGAAAGTAATATTCTTGGACAAAATCATGAAAAAAATGGAAAAATGGTCCAAAATTTGGACAAAAATGCCCGTAACTTTTGAACTTTTTACCAACAAAAAGTATGGGACTCGATTTTAACGATAGAGGTATGGTTCCTTCGGCAAATTTTCATGGAATAACCCATAGAATACGGAAATCATAGGGAAATTGGCGAATTTTTTCACTCCCTACAAATCGACCCGCCCTAATATATATATATGAGTGTATTAACATTCTTATAAACGATTAGTAAAGATTTAACAATTGAGATATCAAACTTTCAAACAAGAAAATGTTTGTTATACAGAACATAGAAGGGGACATGAAATATTGTATATCTCAAGATTCATGGAAATATTTTAAAATAGTTGATGTAGATATACAAAAACCACAGTTATATATTCAATTTCAAAGTTTCGGAAAAGAAAGAACGTCAGTGATAGAAACACATAGATCATGTAATCTATTAGAATTTTTAAATAACACGAATTTCGAATTTTGTGCTAAGGAACATGTGAGAATTTAAGTTATTGGAGGAAAAATGACTTTAATTGGTGTTTCACATGGAGGATCGTTTCCTAATAAAATATTGAATGACTTTCTCTTAAATTGTCCATTTTCCGATTTTGATAAGAATTAATATTTAAAACAAATTTGATTTAGTATTGATAAAATTGTTATGTGGTTAAGTTGTTACAGAAATGTTTGTTATACATAAAATAACCTCCACAAAATACTGTGTTTGTGAACTTGCGTGGAAATCTTTTAAAATTATTGCTATAACCCCTTTTTCTTCAGCTATAAAGATTGATTTCACAACTAGTGGTGGACTTAAGAAGAATCTTATAGATAATCAACATTTCCGCAATGTACAACATTTTTTACGAGTAATAGATTTTGAGTTTGAGGTTAAGGAGCATGTAGAAATTGAAGTGTGTGGTGGTCATATAACCTTACTTGGACACTCATACAATGGAAGAACATCAAATATGAAAATTTGTCCATTCAAGAATATAATCAAATAATTATTTCATTTATATAGCTATATGAATTCGATATGAAAGTTTAGTTATTTGCTGCTTCTTAAAGAGGAAGGACTTTCGTTCCATTGAAAAATAAAAAAATGAATTTAATGAAATATATTATATTTCTCTTCTGCTGTTGGTGTTGCACTTTAAGTGTAGCATCAACAATACCAATACCTATAACTGATCACAATATTAATAAGCAGAACAATAGTGTGGATTTCGATATAACATTACCTAATAATGATGTGATTAGAATTGAATTAAGCTTTAATCTACTTAAAGCGAGTATACCATTGGGGGAGGAACCATGGATATCTAAGAATGATAATCCAACAACAACAATGAGAACAACAACGATGGGAACAGCAGATCATACTCCCATAAATCGTGAATTCTTTTCAGTTGAAGAGGCAATTGAGGCTTTCAGGCAAGATCTAATTAAGAAAGAAGCGGAGAGTTCCATAACCATACGATGTACCTATGACAGTAATTATCATCAGCGTTCACTAAATATTTCATGCTTCGAATACTATGAATACCAAGCTGAACGAGTTTTAAGCAATGGAGATGTTGAAATGGTGATAATACCTGATACCACCACTCGTTCAGACATTGAAATTATTAGTGTTCATGATTATAAACAAACATATAAAATGTCTATTAACTAGCACAAAAGTGATTGAATATATAATCACTTTTGTGCTATCAGATATAATAAAAACTAAATTATTATTTTATAATAAAATTAATGCATTTATTTAAAAATTTTTGTTTACAATTTTATTTAAAAAATTTAAACACAAGTGTCCACAATTGAATGAGTAATACTTTTGTTCTTGTGAATAGTTGTACATCAAATTTTTTCCAAGATATTTAATTACTTCTGATGGTGGTTGTAAATTACCGAAATTATCGAAATATATCACCACCTTATTGTTTTTGTAATACGCTACCCAATGTGTACCCGCTCCGATTGAGGAATCTAAATTTATTATACCGCATTCTCTACGCCATGCTCGTTTTGGGAGTGAATCTCGCATAAAAACGTTTCTAAAATGTGGTATATTTGAAGCAAATTTCTTTAGATCAATGTCAGTTAAGGGTCTGTTAGGTAGCTCCCTTAATCGTTTTTTGAAGATTTTTCATATACAAGACCATATCCCTTCTTGTATGGTTTGAGATATAGACCTTTCCCCATAGCAATCGCCTCCATAGTTTTATTATGTCTCTTAGATTCGTCGAGTTCAAGTTTAGCATTTTTTGCAGAATTGACGATTTTTGCGATAGCAGCACCTCCAGCTCCTAGACTCCCAAAAGCAGCTATAGCACTTATTATTGGTACAATAGGTAAAAATTCACCAATGTTAGGCGCATTTATAATGCGTGGTATTACCTCTGAGTGAATTTTGATTTTTTACCTCTGAGTGGTGATTTTTACCTCTGAGTGAATTTTGAACAGCTTTGCGTGCAATTTTGATAGCACCCATAATAGTTGACGGCTTTTCTTTTTTTTAATGCTTTTGTGGCTGTTTGCACAGCCGTTTTAAAAATTTTGTTAACACATCTCTTTTTCGTAGGATTCTTGACACCCATACCGAATTTTACTTTAGCTTTCATTGCGTTGGTTACCAAATATGTATTCGTTTTTTCACCAATACTACTATCTTTACTTAAAACACGTTCCCAAGCTCTATGTTTAAGTATTTTATCAGCTCGATGTCTCGATTCAATATCCTTACTTTTTTAATAACTATATCGTGTTCTCTACAAGCTGCGTCTAACGGGTTTATTCCTTTGTCGCCTCTTTTTAAACGTGTTTGAAGTTTTGCTCCCGGCCCACAAAATTGATAACCGGGGAGATGGAGTTCGAATGGTAGATTATTTATAATCCGATCAACTAATCCTTTCCCAACCACATTTATTTTGCAATTGACTTTTGGATGATAATGCATAACCATTTTATTTGAAATTGTTCAATATTATGAATTTCTAGCAGGATGTATCCGTTATATATATACATATATATATGTGAATACAATAAATCTTTATGACATTGTTACTTTCACATTAGTCACAAAAATGCGTTTAATTAGGCAAGTTAAAAAAATAAATGTTAGAAATGTGGATTTCTCTACTGATAATGAACATAGAATACGGCATAGTTCATTACTACCAAATTCCAAATTCGAGCATTGATAGTGGGTCCATCCAATTGTGGGAAAACGAATGTTATGATTGGGTTGATTGAAAGTCCTAACGGTCTCAAATTTGAAAATCTATACATCTACTCAAAATCTTTATATCAACCCAAGTATGAATATTTAAAGAAGTTAATAACATCAATAAAAGGAATGGGCTACTACACTTTTTCGGACAATGAATCTGTTATATCACCCGAAAAAGCAAAGACTAATTCGATAATGATATTTGATGACGTTGCCTGTGAGAAGCAGAATAACATTCGTGATTATTTCTGTATGGGGAGACATAAAAATGTTGATTCATTTTATTTGTGTCAAACTTACACTCGAATTCAAAACATTTAATTCGAGACAATGCTAACGTAATCATTATGTTCAAACAATATGAAATGAATATGAGACATGTGTACAACGATCATGTTGGAGTGGATATGAGTTTTGAAAACTTTTATAAAATGTGTCGAGAATGTTGGAGCAATAAATATCGATTACTGATGATTAGTAAAGATGATGAATTATATAAAGGTCGTTATAGAAAGCAATTTGACACATTCATATACATATAAAGTCTCACAATTAATACATAGGCTTTAGTAAAGACTTCACCATTCAAACTATTAGATCAAATACCTGATCTGAGACCTGATCCATTAGCTGTTACCTGATCTGACACCTGATCCGATATCTAAAACCTGATCTGTTAGCTGATTCAAAAGCTGATTTGATACCTGATACCTGATTCAAAAGCTGATCTGAGACCTGATCTGAGACCTGATCCATTAACTGTTACCTGATCTGACACCTGATCCGATACCTGATACCTGATTCAAAAGCTGATCTGAGACCTGATCCATTAACTGTTACCTGATCTGAGACCTGATAAATCAACTGTTACCTGATCTGATATCTGATCTGACACCTGATCCGATACCTGATACCTGATTCAAAAGCTGATCTGAGACCTGATCCATTAACTGTTACCTGATCTGATATCTGATCTGACACCTGATCCGATACCTGAAACCTGATCTGTTAGCTGATCCAAAAGCTGATTTGATACCTGATACCTGATTCAAAAGCTGATCTGAGACCTGATCTGAGACCTGATCCATTAACTGTTACCTGATCTGATATCTGATCTGGTCAAGATTAGAAAAGAATTACGAAAAAAGTTTCGAACCATAAAAATGGGTGAAGCGGATACAACTAATCTATTGGAGGAAACATTTAAGCCCATCACAACTCCTTTAAAACATTTCATTGGTAAAGATGAAACTAAAAAAGTTAAAAAGGAGATGAAGTTAAATGATACACCAATTGGATTAGTTTCGAGCACTCCTAAAAAAAGTGTGAAGAGTGAAATAGAAAAAAAGGAATCGTATGATGATGCTGATGACAATGAAGACTTTTTCTCTCAAATTAATTTCTCTGAAGCTAATGATGCTACTATGACGGATTTAACAGTTTTGTCAATGAAAAACAAATTGGATACTCTCTATGGACCGCATAAAAATAAGAAAAGCGGTGAATGGATGTTTGGTGACAGTGTTTTAAAATTAAATGATCATAAAATAGTTGTCGGAAATAATGTATGGGCACGTACTCCAGGTCTATTTGAATTAATGTTCAACATCAAACCAAAAAATTATGATGAAACTGACTTGAATATTTACAAAAAAATGTTGGAGAATACTAATGCATACAAACGAGGATATAAAGCGAAAGGTCAGATAAAAGGTACGAAAGCTTACAAATATCAAAATATAATAAGCGGTTTGATTAAAGATAAAAATCTTAATACAATAATGAATATGAGTAAATTCAATCATGAGTATGAGGGAAGCGGTGTGATGATGAAATTGAATGAGAATAAAATTAATTATATATATTGGGATCTAGACTATTGACAGCATCACAAGCGGCTGGTCATACTAATCATAATAACGAAATTATATCAATTATTGAAGAATTAAGAGAAGCGAACATTATAATATAAAAATTCTAAAATGTCTGTAGACAAATTTGGTCACTTTAGTACTTATAAGACTGAAGTATTAAAGAAAGATCCTTATAAATGGTTTGGCATTAACATAGATAAAAACAAAAACTTGGATCTGCAAAACAAGAGGATTAAAAATGTTGGAAATGCTGTAGATAACCAAAGAGTATCTTTTCTCACAAATTCGGAATGAACAAAATATATTAAAAAAAGGAATAAACCTCGAGATTGTTCGTATGAGAGGCGAATTAACAGAAGTAAATAAAGAAGTAAAAATTATACTTAACGAATTAATCTCCTTAAGCCCGCACATTAATAAAAAATACGGAAAATGAATGAAGTAAGAATGGATGAGAAACGTTCACTCGTAAACGAGTTGCATAAACAGGCACGAAAACGATTTTTACGAAGAAGAGTTGTGATGAAAGGGATAGATGATTTATGGCAAGCAGATTTGGTTGAAATGATAAATTACTCAACACAAAATAGAGGTTATCGTTATCTCTTAACAGTCATCGACACATTCTCAAAATTTGCCTGGACGGAACCGCTAAAAACTAAACCTTCTAAAGATGTTGTTAAGGCTTTTAAAAGTATTATAAAAAGTGGTCGTAAACCTACAAATTTACAAACTGATGATGGAAAAGAATTCTTTAATAATAAATTTAAGAAACTAATGAAAAACAATAATATTAATCATTAGTCGACGTAATGTAATGAAAGCATCTATTGTAGAACGATTCAACAGAACTTTGAAGGAGATGATGTGGAAAGAGTTTAGTTATAATGGAACATACCGCTGGTTCGATAAATATAAAGAGTTGACTAAAGCATATAACAAAAAATTTCATCGTACAATAAAAATGGCACCCATTAAAGTAAACAAATCAAGTGGGAATAAATTGTTAAATACAGTTTGCAGTCATCTGAAAATACATCCACCTTCAAAATATCATGTCGGTGATCATGTGCGTATCAGTAAATACAAACACATTTTTGAAAAAGGATATACTCCTAATTGGACAACAGAAATATTTAAAATAAAATTAACAAAAATACTTATTTTAGAAGATTATCAAGGTAATCCAATTGAAGGAGGATTTTGTAATGAAGAGCTCTCAAAAACTCGTTATCCAAACACACATCGAGTTGAAAAAATTTTAAGAACTACTGGAAATCAAGCATATGTTAAGTAGTTAGGTTTTCCAAATGAACATAATTCTTGGATTAATAAAATGAAAAATTGTAATATGTATTAATAATAATAATGTTAATAATAAATTATTATAAAAATATATATTAAATACTCTATTATTAATTATATATTTTTGAAATAAAATTATATAAAATCAAACAACAGTGTTTCATTTAAATCATTTAAGTTTTATCAATCAAAATGTCGATAACACTCGCATTAAGCGGTAATACGTCAGAATTAAGTGCCACCTACTTTCCTCCCATCGAATTAAAAGGGGATTATGAATGTGCGCTTATTGACTTTCATTCATATAATAGTATACCAAACGTTGATGAGACTATCAATTAATTTCATATTGGCGATGATGTGGTTGAATTACCCACCGGTGCATATGAATTAGTAAATATTGCTGAACTAATAGATGAATTGTATGATATGGATAATCCTGAGAAGAATATCACAATAGAAGCAAAGAACAACACAATGCAAGTGGTAGTGAATAGCTCTCATGATGTAGTTTACTTTAATAAACCTAATTCAATCGGAAAGTTGTTTGGATTTAGATCACGAGAACGAGCAGGAGAAGACCATTATTCAGACATGTTAGTAAATATTTCAAAAGTAAATCTGATACGTGTTGAATGTAATATCATTATGAATACGTATATGAATAGTAATAATGTACATACATTACATGATTTTAACATCAATGTTCCTCCAGGCTATAAAATTAGCGAGTACCTAAAAATTTGATTTATTTACCAGTCAACTGTAGAGAGATAAACACTTTAACAGTACGATTAATTGATCAGTTTGGTGACTTGATAAATTTTAGAGGAGAAGAAATTACACTTCGCATGCATTTAAAACCGATCGCATAATGCTTATTTACAATAAAAAGCACTTAAAAGCTCTACCGACAATCATTCAACAATCAACCTTTAACTCCCGAAAATATAAATTCCCTTCAATCGTTGAAACTACACTTAAAATGAGGTCGATTACAAACGTTTTGGAAAAACCTCTGTCTGATGAAAGCATCATAAAAAAATATTATCATACATATGCACCTTATCTAAAATCTTTTAACAATAATGATGAAATACGGATTTCGATACAAAATCAGGACTTGTATATTTTACCCCACGAAAGTTATTTATATGTTGAAGCAACGGTGCAAGATGCTCTCGGTGTTTTTAAAAAAGGCGTTTTCAAAATGCGAAATAATGCTATTCCACATCTCTTTGATGAAATTCGTTATGAAGTTAATGGTATTCAAATTGATCGCACACGTCATCTTGGAATATCTAGCACTATTAAAAACTATGTTTCCTTGAATCCGATTGAGAGCGTTATTATGAAGAATGGAAGTTGGAATAATGCTGGGGAGACTGCAATAGAAACAGCAATCATTAACTTCAATGTCCCGCTGAAATTTTTATTAGGTTTTGGCGAAGACTAACAAAATTATGATGAATTGTAAACATGAATTGATTTTAATGCGGTCTAAGAATGATTCTCATCTACTAACATCATCATCAGCTACCGATACCATAAAATACGTATTATGAATATTTCTTGGAGAGTTCCTCATGTAGAGTTATCAGACTCCAGTAAACTAAGCATGATGAAGATTATCAAGAGTGGTGAACCGTTACCATTGGCTTTCAGAAGTTGGGACACACATTATTATCCTAAACTAACTATTGGAACTAATCATATCTGGAATGTTAAACTATTTCCAAATAGAGAACGTCCACGCTTTGTATTGCTAGCTTTCTATAATGGTGGGAAAATTATTCATTGTCACTTAAACAACATTAAGGTTCTTTTAAATTCAGTTTCATACCCATATGACGACTTGAATCTTAACATTGACAGTGGGCGATATGCAAACCTGTATGAGATGTATTCGAAATTTCAACAAATGTATTATATGAGGGAGCCTCAACCTCTACTTTCATCAACAGAATTCGTTGAAAAAGCACCAATTGTGGTGGTTGATGTTAATTATCAAAATGAAAGTCATACAAGCGGTCCTATCGACATTAACATCGAGTTTGTAACAACAAAAAATATTCCTGAAAATACTTCAGCTTACTGTATTATCATCCACGATCGATTAGTAGAATATTCACCTTTAACCGGTCTAGTTCGTAAAATTGTATAAAAACATATACGGAGATTTATATATGGATATCCAAGGTTTTGTTGGAAATAAAAATGAGTTCGTGCCTAAAGAAGTTGCTCTTGTGTGGTGCGAGAAAAAATATCATCATTTTCTAATAAAACCAGCATATTCTATCAAAGAATTAAACTATACTCAAAAAAAAAACTAAATTCATGGATAACTTCAAACATTCATAAACTGTTTTGAGAGGATGGAGATGTTTCATTTAAGAGTGTGCGTCAAGTAATTGAGGAGTATCTTGAACTACAATTTGTTTGCGTCAGAGGTGCTTTAAAGAAAAAATGCATCGATGAGACCTTCCCATACGCATTCGACGTAATTAATATGGAAGAAAAAAATTTATTTTCATTTAAAAAACTTAGAGAAAAATTCCCCAATACATACAATTGTTATCTACATAGTAATGGAGCTTGTGCACTCCAAAATGCATTTTTATTGTATCATAACGATAAGAAAGAATAATATGAATAAAAACTCAATTTTTGATTTTTATTAAATAAATTTATAGTATTTGGTTTTTTATTTAGTGGTATATGATTCACATATTTTAACTATGTACTAAGTTAGATAGATTTAATAGTCTATATCCATAAAATAAATATCATTAGAATCATTTAGAAACTCTTTATGTTCATTATTGAACTTATTAACATTAACATTAACATCATTATTATCATTACTCTCATTATTAATATTATCATTCATCATTAAAAACATCTCGTCATCATCATTCCTATAAAAACCGTTATACTCAGAAAGCTTGTAATGCCCCCAAGCGTAAGTATTTATTCCATCACTCTTTATAAACCGTTTATCATCATTATAACTCAAAACGATCTTACTCATTTTTTGTGTATACAGTTCATGCATTTTAGATCTAAATGTTAGCATATCATCTACAATATTTTTTTCGATTAAACAAACATCTCTTGTAGTCCTCTATAGAAGGTTTATCTAGCGCTGACTTTTTAACGCCTTTAGATTTTTTAATCTCCTTTCTGTTTTCAACATTAATTGAATATATTTTTGAACGAAGACCTACAAACTCCTTCATAATATTCCCATTGTTTTCATCTTTCATTTTTCCTAGAACCTTTTTATTTAGAGAAGGAAAATTAAAAACATTATTTTCAGCATATTCAGATGTATCAAACTCGTCGGAAATATCCTCACGTATATCATCATAAAAGTCTAATGTTTTAACTGAATATATGAAAGAATCTGTATCCATATAGTTGAGGAATATATTGTCACCAAATTTATTTTTCATGTATCTGTAATGAAAATCATACATTTTCCACTTGGATACTTCTAAGACAACAAAGCCTAAATACATCGGCTTGTCATATACGCTTAAAACTCGATCTAATTGCACTGCATATAAATTTTCTGAAAATTTAGATATACTATTGAAATTGGGTTTAAAAATCAATGCTTTTGCACCTAAAGAGTTCTTTCTAACGGTTTCCCATTTTGAGACTATTTTTACTTCTTCCCGTTTATCAACGTTTTCCATAGTTTTACCATAAACAGCATTATTAAGCAATTTAAAAAAATCCTTTTCAAACTCATTTTTAGCTAAAGTTCTATGCTTTGTATTTAAATCTATGCATTTCTTCAACCAATCAATTGATTAAATTTTAGAATTCTATGTACTTTTGTTAAAACTAATCCGTTTTGTAAACATTGTTTCAGATTTCTATAATGTATAGCATATTTTCTTTTAAATGTTAAGTCAGCGATAAGTTTGAAAGAATTTGAACGATTCACTTTTTTAGAGTGTGGACAGAATGGTAAATCATTATGTTTATCATGAATATCAATCGGATATTCCAAATCAACTTCTAATATATAACCCACCATCGACGTGTCAGGTACATCATCCACAGAAAAATTTATAAATTCATCAGACTTATCACCAACCCATTCAAAACCTCCGTAAGGAAGATAGCTTGACATTACCCATCCATATAAGTTATTCGCATCTAAATACATTAAGTATTCTGATGGTTTATTAGCATCATAATCAATCAAGTATTTATTATTTGCGTTTGAATATCTTTTCACACATTGAACTAGTCCACCTCTTATACCATTCGATATAAAATTATGCATATCCAGATCTGTAAAGAGCTCTAATTTAATATTTACACATTTTAACATTGCCTGGGGCTGTGAAATAATGGCATGGATCGAGTTTGTAGATACTTTTACAAATTTTTCTAAAATTCTCAAAAATGTCTGTTAATAAAAGTACATCCGTTGTTAGATATAGTTTCATGTAATCCATCAACATTTTACATTCAAAGATTTCCCACACTTTTTGTGCATGCTCATACTCATTAATTGACCATTCTGTGTTAGTCAATGAGTTGAAAAATTCTTCACGAGACGGAAGTTGTTTATCGTTAAGTCGATCTGCGGAATCAATGAATGAATATGGGAATACTCCCTTTCTTCTCATTAAATCAAATTGAATGTCATTATTAAAATATTTACGAACATTGTAAATAAAATTTCGTGTTTTATAATTTTAATTGCATGCACTATGTGCAGCTCTCCTATATTTTCCTGTGAAATGACAATGATCGCGTACTCTATCTAAACCTAACATCATTCCGCAAATAAAACAGTTTTCGTCATTTTGAAACCTAAATTGTTCTTCCTCACTCAAATTAAACATTGGAACAATTTTACTTAAATATTGCGTATATACATTTTTCCCACCTTTAATTAAATAATCCACAAATATTTCAGCTGCATCAGCACCTGTATAAATTCTAAACACTTCTACCTCAACATTAAAACTACATTTAATGTAGTAGCTAAAAGCATATGGTACATGTTTTTGAATATTAATTGTTTTTGATGTTATTCCATTATCTCTCTTTTCTAAAATGCACTCAAAGTCTGCATACACAGTAAAGGGTACCTCTAATTCCTTATAATAATTTTTATATGTATATTATAAAATTTTTGTTAGGTTTTGACATTTGGCTTACTCGTTTTCCACAATCTAATTTATGTGTCTTAAAAAGTTCTTGTGAATGAGTGTGATGTAGACATGAATTACAGACCCACATTTTGGCACTATGTCTCGTTATATTCTTTCGTGCAAATCTGAAAAATCATTAGCTAATTCTACAAAAATTATTGAATTAATATACACATCTTACCTAGATAAATCTCATATAAGAATGTAGTGTGATGTAAATTTATTTGTTAGCAAGAGCAGATTTATATGATTATCTTTTTCCTCCTTCGTTATGTAGTACGGACCAATGATTTGGTCATTTTCATATCCAAATACATTTACACTAATATAATTATTTTTCTCAAAAATTTTAATATCTGTCACCTTCCAATTTTATTTCACTCAATGTTATGTCATCAATTTCATATGTTTCTGGTTTGCATAATTGTATTGATGAATATCCTGTGTTATTGAAAAAAGCTGCAATTATGCACCATTTAAAACAATAATTGTCATCATTCTCAGTGTTTATAAACGCAGATCTCTTCGTTTTTAATGTCGTCGGTAAAGAGATATATACACATCCGTTTGAAGTTGTTGTTTGATTAATATTAATATCCATGGCATTAATATGTATAAGACTCCATCCACTATCACGTTCTTGGAAGTCACTCATTTTATTATAAATATCTTTACCATGAGTCTCATATATCTCCTCTAGGTCATCACCCAAAGTAATTAATTGTGTTTTGGTTGTATGATTAACCGTCATACATTTCACAGACTCTTCTGAATCGCTTTGAATTATTTTTATGTAATCACATATCAATTTTATATTAAATTTGAATGTAATATGTTTGATACGAGATGCTTCCAACAATTCAATAATGGGTACTTGTGCTTCTTTAAAAAACTCATCCGGCATTAATATTTCATCTTTATCATTAATATACGTATAAGTTTCTATACGTTCATGAAATTCACTCATCCGAAGCTTGATTTTTTCATTTATATTAATTGTCGTCTCGTTACTCCTATTTTTATTAGTCCTTTTGTGGTAGGAATAATATTTCCCTCGAACATTTTCGTTGCACGTTGGACAAAAACTGTACATTCAGGTATATGTTGTCTCAAATTTTTAACATTCAGATACAATTTTTTACATGTAGCACAATGTAACTTTTTATGATCATTCAACAATCCTACATTCCGAAAACTTTGATCACAAAAATCACATATAAAACTCATTTTAAAATTTTTCTTGCGTTAGTTTTTAACTATTTAGTCTTGATAGAGTTCGTACTGCGAAATTTTAAATATTCATTCAGCTTATATACTTAAAAAATGGATGAGATATCACACTTTTATAACAGTCAGTACTTTGATGATAGTAGTACTACAGAAAATTCGTATGCAGAACCGATAATAATTCACGGACTAGAGCTTTTCAACTCAATAAAAATGGAAAGGATTGACTTGATGGAATTTATTATTGATAATGGAGAGGAAATCTTTAAAGAACATGTTAATATGATCAAATCGTATATCAGATTGATGAAGGAAAACGAAGGAAGAAAAGTTGTCGAGTCGATATATGGCAAACATTATGTTGATTGTATTTATGCAGCAGACGCTAATGTGTAGGGTCCAGAAACTTGCGAGTGTCTTTTGTTTCATATGAAAGGTGTACACATTTTTAATTACATAAAAAAATATACAAATTTAATATTCACATTTGATAAGAGGTTTTCTAAATAAATAAATATATTAATAAATTTGTATATGTATGTAACATAAATGAAAGACTCTATCATTTAACAACTGTTAAGTTTGACCACACTGTTTATTATAGTTTTATATTTAACATACATACAATGAATATATTAAAAACATTTAGTTGTGTTGACTAATGTTTAATTTAATCAAATGTATATAAAAGTCGAATGATTTCAACGTTTAATCATTCGGTGAAAAACAAGCAAACCAATAAGAATGTCTTTTTTAAATAAAATTAATTCGGCTGGATTCAGCAAGACTATCCTTCATCTAAAGGATGTTCCCCATCTATCTAAGCTAAAAATCGTAGCAGCTAAAAGGACGATGACACCGTATGGAGAATCAGTTCTAATAGAGAACTGATATTTCTCCAAAAAAGGTATTCAACGATAGATGATGAGGACGTTGAAGAGTTGGGTTGCGGGAACTACTGTCTTATAAAAGAAAGTCCTGATGGACACCCCGTTTCCATAAAAATTGTATTGAATGATGAAGAAGAAAAAATTTTAAATAAATAAAAAACCAATTTTTAAAACGTAAAAATTTCTGTTATTAATCATTTTGGGGTGGAGGAAAAGTAAGTATGTGGTGCAATGGTTGGTGGGTGGATGGGTGAGAAGAGAAGAAGAAAAAATGTTGAATAAATAAAAAAACAATTTATAAAACATAAAAATTTCTGTTATTAATCATTTTGGGTGGAGGAAAAGTAAGTATGTGGTGGTGGTGCAATGGTTGGTGGGTGGGTGGGTGAGAAGAGAAGAGAAGAAGAAGAAGAAGAAAAATTTTTTTGTGGTGGTGCGATGGTTGGTGGGTGGGTGGGTGAGAAGAGAAGAAGAAGAAGAAAAAGAAAAAATTTTAAATATATTTTGGGTGGATATATTGGGGTGGAAGAAAAAATGGGAAAGTGTTGTGGAATGGAGAAATGAATGGTGAGTATGGTGGAATTAATGTTTTGGGGGGAAAAATTGAAGTCCAGATTCAGATTCAGATTCGGATTCGGGTTCGGGTTCGGATTCGGATCCGGATAAAGATCCAAGATTCGGATTCGGGTTCGGACCCTCATCCGAATCCAGATACAAGGAGGCCCCACCTTTTTTCCCCGCACTCACTTCCATCACTCTAACAACTCTTGACAACTCTTAACAACTCTCACACTTACCATACATCCCCACACTTACCTCTTTTCTACACACCTCACTCTACTCTTTTCAACAAACATCACTTCTTAGCAAAGTCACAAACCATACCTCCTTATTCAAACACATTCACAGCTTTTCAACACATCAAACAACTTTTCAACACACCAACACACATCCACGACAACAACCACTTTCTAATTCCCCACACACTTTTTACAGTTGGCAACACTGGCATTTGGCTCACCCCATTGGTTTTAACACTTTTTTGTTTTATCACTTTTTTTACGAAAAGCTGGCAACACTGGCATTTGGCTCCCCCATTTACATACTACTCCCTTGTAACGTATCTATGACCTGTCAATGTATCACAATGTGAAGCTACCTATAAATTAATATTTTATCTGAATGCGATCGAGATCAATCCCTATTGGCAAGAACACCCCCCAACCCCTCAGCAAAGCCGGAAAGAAAGGTAGCTGATGCCTAGTAGGGATAGATTGGGTAGGAGTGGGTCGTTACAAGTTGCATTTTATTACCTCAATTCGTTTGCCTGCAAGAGTCATTTCTCCGACGATTCTTGGATTCTGTATGCTGATATATATATGTATGTATGTATATGTTCCTGGTTGCTGAGAATTTCTTCTTCTGATGATGTCGCATCTAATTATTTATATCATTCCTGTTTCCCTGACGACTTGATACCACGGTGTCTTCAAATTACGTATATTTGGTGTTGTTCCTGGTTTCCTGATATTTTTCCTGCTTCGTATCTCTGGTGTTTTAAGATATGGTTATTAGACTGATGATGTCGCGTCTAACTTTTGCTGTTGCTTATTCCTGTTTCCCGTATTTCTACTGATCCTGTCCCGTTAAATTATTTGCTGTTGCTTGTTGATTTCGTTGTTTGCTGGTTTGCTCTATAATGTCAACTCGATATCACTGCGTCTTGCTATTACGTCTATCTGGTGTTGTTCCTGGTTTCCTGATTTTATTGGTGTTATTTGTCCTGCTGCGTAACTCTGATGTTTTAACTTATGTTGCTCTTTCCTTATTTCCTGGTGTTGTTTTCCTGCTTCGTAACTCTGGTTTTTTAACTTGTGTTCCTGGTTCCTGATTTCCTGCTGCCTGTCTTCACAGTTATTCCTGATTTTATACATAGAAAAAAATTCTATGTATCGGACAATGTCGCGTCCGATTTCAATGAATTTTTTGTATAATTTTCAGTGATAGAAATAGTTTATCTGATGTAACAAAACAATATTTGTTGTTTTTCATCCTACGGTTTTTGGTAAAAATTAATTAAATTCATAATTTAATGATTTTGCTGTGTGTTTATCGGACCAAATAATTTTGATTGACTAAAATTTTGACATTAGCGTGGTGAGTATTTATTGCCAAAATTTTCACTAGCCCCAGGGCTACACAAAATTTTGACAAGTAGTCTAAATTTTGACGTTTGTCTTTTATGCAGCATTTGCTCGGAAACATGGTAATAGCAGCGGGTGTTGTTGTAGTTGTAGGCAGCAACAACAGGCATATTGTTTTTGTCTCATTCGCTTCAGTTGTGAAACTGCGCAAATACATACCAACAATACAAGGAGGCAAGAGTACAAAAACAAAATGCATGAGTTTTGTCAACTGGGACAGGTCTATTTTACGGCTTACACTCCAAAAAAACAATAATTTTTTGAGGCGAGCAGAACACATTATTTTAAGCAAAAAAAGTAAAATAACAAAATCCGGGCAAATGTATTGTTTCCGAGTTATGGTCTCCGAAATTTCGGATGTGTGAGAGGGTAATGGAGTTAAACTACTAATGGCCAGTTTTTCAGTCAGTGGTGATCTGCGTTTCTTAGTTAAATTGTGGTTAAACATCGATTTGTGTTTTTTAGTCATTGTTTAACTATGATTTAACCACCCAATGTTGGTTGGTTAACTTATAGTCAGAACCATATTATTTTGACAATCAAATTACTGACTGTCAAAGTGAGAAATGAAGATTGTATAAAATACATGTTTCAGATTTGCATATTTGTACACATACGTTGAGTCTAGATCGTTAAATTGTTGCGCCTATATAGTTTTATACACATTTTTGTTAAAAATGTGTGTGAAGTCCGCAGTATTTCATCCATATTTTCTGTGGTTCGTACTTATATGGAACGTAAATAGATTTTGAAAACAATCAAATCAACCAAATATACCAATTTAAAATTGCCGGATATCATTGATGTCATTTCGGCATTGTACAGTGCAACGCTAAGGCTTCTTTTGTGGCCGCCTTTAAGCTGTGTCCCACATTGGTTCCCAGAGAAGTTTTTGATTTGTTATACTGACAGGAAGGTATGAGCTACATAATTAAAGTCTGTACAGTTCAACTTTTATTGTCAATATAGTCACACAAAATATAAAACAATAAGAGCATACCTCACGCCACCTTCTCTCTATTTGATGCATCACAATTTATTCATTTTGTTTATAATTTTAATAAAAATAGCGAAATATTTTTTAAAAATTATGTTAATTTCAAAAAAGTGCAAGCACATGAATTTTCAGCTGTCAAAATTTTTATTTTCCATTTCACACAGCAAAATCTGAATTGTATCTTCACCACACAAAAATAAATTCAACACAATTTACCACGACCGAAATATTTTCGATGAACACACAGCCTTTATAACAAAATTAAAAATTCTAAAGTTTGAATTGATTTCACTAATTCATTAACGAAGTTTTTATTTGAGCTAACTGTGAAACATTTAGCTGATTAATCAAAAGTATTTTGTTGTAAAATCAAATAATTTGAATTTGAAAATCTATTCTAGTATTTTGATTTCAAGAATTTTTCTTTAATTTAAAAAAATTAATATTTGAATTCCAGAAATTGTATTCATAGAATTGTAATTATTTGATTTTAACAATTCTGTTTTATCCGTGTAGGTGTGATTTTCCTGCTTTGTAACTTAACTTAAGTTCATGGTTCCTGATTTTCCGCTGCCTGTCTTTACATTTTTCCCCTTGTATGTTATCTGTGTTGCCTCTTCTGTGTTCATCACTGAACGTAGGTTCATGTATACTGCCAACTCAATATCATATCCCACATGACGTATTTGCTGTTAATCAATGTATCTCGAATGCTGGTTCGTGTTTTCTTCCCGCTTGCCTTTCTGTTTTTGTTCCCGATTTCGAATTCTACTCCTCCATCTTATTCCCGGTTCCTGCTGCCTGATATTTGCTGCTTCCTGTTTCCTTATTTTAAGATTTTATTATATTAAACAACTTTTCCCAGAATTCTTTGTATATACTTATAAAATCCTTCGATATAATTGCGTTGCTTGAAACTCATGTCGGCCCAGGAAAAATAAAAAGATTCAGAAAGTATTTCGGTGATTTTGATCAGATCTGGATACTTGCTACCCGAAATCGCAACTATGGAAGAGGTATTCGTGGATGTTTACTTGGTATAAAGAAGGAGTTACGTAACAATGGTCTTAATATCACATTTGAAAATGTACAAGGAGTTGATTTAATATATATCAAAGATAGGCAAACTAACATATGTGTGTGAAGTTAAATACGTATATTACTAGCGAAGACACGAGCCAACCATGATTATTGTGAATGGGTAGGCGAATTTAATTTTGGAGCCTTATTAGAATAAATTCATTTTCCTGGGAACTAGTGAATCAATTTTAACAAAATTTCATGGTGTTTCTCCCATCCATTGGATATTTGCACCCATCCATTTTGTCCCAGTTTCGTATGTGTAAGGTGCATTTTCATTTAACGTATACGACCATTCTAAAACCGAATCAGGAAAAGTGGGACAGTGTTAGATACTTAATGCCTAAAACTGCTTATGGGATTTTCCCCATCGACGCAACCTCTTAAATTTTTGAGATATTTGCACTCATCCATTTTGTCTCTGTTTCGTATGTGTAAGGTGCATTTTCAGATAACGTATACGCTTAATATAAAACCGAATCAGGAAAAAGTGGGGATAGCATTGGATACCTTGTGCCTAGGACTAATTATAGTATTTTTACCATCGACGTCACCCTTTCTCGTATTGATTTATACTCACTCCTCAATTTTCATCCGTTTCTTATATGAAGGGTGAATGTTTAGAAAGCGTATACGGCCTAAATCGAATCTTTAAAAAGTGGGGATAGGGTTAGATACCCAGTGGCTAGGGCAAATCTCGGTATCCCCGCGATTGACGCCACCCTTAACGTTTTTTAGATATACCCATTCTCTAAATTTTTTGATAGAAATATTCACTTTTCGGATGACGCATACGCCCAGTCCGAAATCGAATCTTAAAAAATGGGGATACCTTTGGCGTCAAAAATGCTCCGTCAACCTTCCAGAGGGCAGTGGACAAGGTATTGAAGGATTATTAGCTAGATTTGTGTAGTATACCTAGACGATATTCTCAACATCCCTTCAGGAACACATTGAGAGCCTGAGAAGAGTTTTTGCGAAATTGAGATCCTCGAACCTGAAGATACAGCTTGATAAATCGGACTTTCTAAGGAAAGAGATAGCTGTCCTTGGTTGGGCACGTTTTCTCAACAGTGGGCTTTACGTCAAACCCTGCAAAAATCGAGGCAAATCAGAAATTTCCAATTCCACGCACAAAACGAGAAATAAAGTCTTGTTATTTGCTTACTAAGTTACTACAGGAAATTCATCCAAGACTAACGAAAGCCATAACCCAATGTTTAAAGAAATATAGGACCATTGTTATAGACGACACATATGTGAATGCTTTTGATACTTTGTTGCGAAACCCCTTTCCAATACTGCAACCGGCTATAGGGATGTTTGGGCGTGGTTTCTCGACCCGCAGTACACTTCAGGGTACAACAAGTAAACTATTGCAAAAATACAGGACTGAATTCACTTGACAGTTCACACTCACAAACATCATTTAGGGAATATAAGATGGAAATCCCCTTTCTGTACCCACCCAACCTGGCCATAGTACGAGTGATTGAGTTTCTATGGCCCCAATTTGTTAGGCACCAAACTTAAATAACTTTTTTACTTTTCACGCCATCTTAAGTTCATATTATCCCCCCTTTTCCCCCCTTTAACAAATTTAGTCACACATATTTTATTTTCTATTTCACATTATAATATTCATTTATTAAAATTAATACTTATAACTACAATGTCTACGAACACTATATCATTAAGACTACTTTCTAATAGGCATGTAAATGAAGCCACTAACTTTAAAATTGCAATCTCTTGATTTTAGCAACGAAGATATTTCCACGGAGTGGCAGACGAATCAACCCTCGTATGCTGTCAATAAATATTAAATTTACACACAAATTTACAACAATAAAACTTAAAAAAATGTAATTGTCTGAACAAAATTTGTTGGTTAAACTTATTCCCTAACACTAAAACAAACATATCTAAAACAACATAAATCTCAAAACAATTAGAATCTGGCCAAAAATCTGATTAATGAATGTAGTTTTTCATCAACACATATGTAATCAAACCCCTTAAAATTTTCCTATAGAGCTCTATAGATGTTTAAAAAAAAGTTTATGGGCAATGCGACCTGTTCATCAGTCGTTATATTAGCATTAATTATATTGCACAAATCCCTTACAAAATGGTGTAAAAACTTCTTACCCTTAACCTAATAAGTCTTACAATCCTAACCTCTAACAAAAATTTTATTATAAACGACACAATACACTAATCTGACATACAAATCAACATCATAAAATTTAACATAAAATATAAAGTCACCTATGTGATGTGTAATAGGCTAAGTATGGGCTTATTTGATATACCGGAAGAAGAAATGATAACTGCCGAAGGTAGGCAACGATTCTCACAAGAAATTGTATTCTTTGTGGGTCTAACGGAGAGCTTTTGCATCGAACCAATTGGATTGTGTATGAAATCCCAAAGTGGATGCTAATAGTTGTGGGACACAATAGGTTTTTGTCCAGGAGTCACTGCAGTCACTTTCATCATCTCTTTCAGAAGCAGTAACCAACTGCACTATAGAATGACATTATAAAAACTAAATTAGTACACAATTAACTAATCCTTTTCACTAAACAAACTTACGGTCTCAGTAAAAGATTTGCCGTATTCTCCTCTTCTGCAGGGGGAAAAAACGATTCTTGGGTTCTTATCCTCGTCACTTCTATTAGGCGGTGTACAAAATTGTTCCGGTTAACTATAAAGGTTGCGTTAGTAAGCTTTACTTTTCCGTTTGGATTTAAATTAGTTTTGACTAATTTCACTGACGTACCTTTAATTTTATAACCTGAAACTTTTTTTATAACCGTTTAAAAAAAACACTTCTTAATTATTTAACACTTTTCACAAAACCCGACCGTCTTCTACAATGGCAACTTTACAATGCCCGCCACCAACGCGACGCTAATTTTCCACCATTGCTTCATGTATTGTGTAGTTGTTTTCCATTAATTTTAAATATATCAGAAAACTCTCTGTAACAGAATTTCCTACCAACAATTTTCCGCAAGTACTCTAATATTCCATTAACCAGTTAACTAGTCTTCGGCAATTCTAATCTACATCTCTTAAGTAGGGGAAGTTTGAGTAGTTATTACTACTAAAATATGCAACTCTATATATAAGTAGCTTACATTCCACATATTTGATCTACTACAAACGTCATGCTTGTGTTTACATCTGCAGTATTTTTCCACATTCAACACAGCACGTCATAGTTATTTGGCAATAACATAAATAACATAAACAATTAAATAAAGAATCAAATAAAAGGCAAGCACGTCAACTAGAACTTTGGGAAAATTACAATAAATGGAAGGTACATTGATGTAGCCTCAAAGTTATTCGATCGGAGCATGTGTCAGGGAAGATTTTCGCTTTTTCTGTTTTGGCTCGCAGTATTAAAAGTTAGTACATACAATTTTGATTGCAAGACCACCGTGCTTGCGAAACTCATTAATTTCCCGAATAGACACATGCTCATGACGAACAACTTTGAGGTTTGTTTCCCCAAAAAAAACATACCACACAGGAACATCAGTAGCATTGGTTCCAACTACGACAGTATGTTTGTGCACCACATATGTATGTACAGTAGGACCTCCGTAACATTACCCAGACTTGGGCAATGACACAAGTTTTACTGAATCGTGTACGTTTACTTCAAAACTGCAGTAAATGAGTCAGAGAGCGAGCATTTTGGCAGTTTGATCTACAAGATCGTGCAAATTTTTATAAAGAGAGTAAAATCGTTCTTTTTCTCTCAAAAGTAGATTCTTGCAAATTTTCACCAGAAAAGTAAACAAGCAAGGCTAATGTAAAGCGGGTCACATAATTGTGAACCACTTTCATGCGATAGGTCAGGCAATAGGAATTTCGAGAATGGTATTTCATATTCACTATTATAAAATAAAAGTGATGGGAAACGAAATGATAGTGGAAACTGGCAGATGGGTTTATATGTAGAAAGACAGGAATAAATTAAGGTTGTATTTTGAAACATTGTCTTCGTTGGATATATAAAAATACCATACATAATACTGACGTTTACTTTCATGACTAGAGTTAGTATTTTAATAACATACTGGGAAATTTAAGCTTCTTTTCGTTGTTAGAGAAGCTGCTCAATTCACCCTAGTGTACGTTACGAGTAACAAAGTTTTCGATCTCAGGCATCCTCAACAACTTGTAGAAAGATACTGATGAATGATCCTATTCTGCAATATCCCGACTGCAATAACCTTTTATACTGACAACAGACGCGAGTAAAATTGCCCTTGGCGCGGTTCTTTCACTAGGTCGTATCGGCAGTGACAGACCGATCTGTTTCGCAAGTCGAACATTATCTGATAGAAAAGGAATTACTAGCCATAGTTTGAGCTACTAAGTACTTTCGCCCATATCTGTTGGACGAAAATTGATCTGATCATAGACCACTGACATGGTTAATGAGCCTCAATGATCCAAATTCAAAATTAGTCGGGTGGCGTCTAAGGTTAGAAGAAAACGACTATAAAATTGTGTATAAAAAAGGGAGCCTAAATTCCAATGCAGATGCATTGAGCCGGATTAAAATAGGGAACACCGCGTTGACCGACGTGAATGTGAACGATTCCAAAATGCTTTCAACCATACACTCATGTGACGAGAACTTAGACGATGGTATTGCCATCTCGGAAAAACCATTGAACGAATTTAATTTACAGATAATTTTCGAGAAATCCACAAATGGACCGGAATCGACAGTACGATACATTTTTAGAAACAAACAACGCAGGATTATAAGGAAAATGGAATTTTCGGAAGATGACGTAACGGCAATTTTTAGGAAATATGTTCCACCACGTAAACTTGCGGTTCTATATTCAGACCATATCACCTTTAAGATAATTCATAATGCATATTCTAAGTACTTTTCACATGCTAAGCAATTTCGTGTTATTAGATGCACGAAAATATTGAAGGACGTGATAGAGGGCGATGAACAGGAAGAATTGATAAGAAATTGCCACAAGGGTAGAAATCATAGTGGAATTACGGAAACATATCTTTATCTCAAAAGAGACTCCTACTATCCTCAAATGCAGAGCTTGATCAACAAGACTGTGAATAATTGTGAGATCAGTCAGACTCTTAAGTACGACAGAAACCCGCCAAAACCAAAATTTCAGTTAACGGAAACACCTTCAAACCCCTTGGATATACTTCATATTCACACTTATACCATAAATGCAAAGTATATTCTAACCATTATTGACAAATTCTCTAAGTATGCAATTGGTTACACACTCCTCTCCAAAACTAGCGTAAGCGTTTTAAAATCTTTTTTTAGTCTTCTGCAATATTTTTAATGATTTTTATAAGCAGCATAAAATAGATCTTCATTGTACCTCATTCCAACAATCTACCAGTAACTCACCAAAGACTTCATTCGACTATAACCGAAATATAAATAAAATAAATGGTTTCCCATTACATCCCATGAAGGAATCGGGGAGAGCTTCTCACAATCAGTGAGCTGTGCGCTTTCTACTTTTATACTAACTGATTGGGACCTACAGTTTTACACCGGTTCCGAACGGTATTTTTGAGAAGCATTTTCATGGCTAAATACTCGATAGTGTCGCCGTCACTATGCGAGGTGACCGCCGTCGAAAGAATTTTTTTTAGGTGGTCAGAGCAGGGATCGAACCCAGGACCTTAAGTGCAAGAGGCGCGCACACTACCCATTGCGCCACCAACGGCCATAACCGAAATATATAGAATTAGTTTGGACACAAGGAAAACACTGAAGCGTGATATAGATCATGATGAAATTCTTAGTGAGTCTTTCATGACTTACAATGGCTCTATTCAGTCTTCAACGAAACTAACCCCATATGAAGTCTTTTTGGTAAAACCCACAGTTTTGTTAGAAATCAAGACTTTAGAAATGAACACGACTATCTGGCGAAATTGAATGAGTAACAGGAAAACTTTACCCTGCTATTATAGAACAAATTATAGAGTCGAAAACTAGGTTAATTGATAAGTTTAACGAATCAAGAAATGAGCGTGAAATCAGGGAGGAAAATGAGGAAATTTTCAGAAAGGAGAACAGAAGGAACAAATTAACCCCAAGATTTTCCAAACGTAAAGTCCCTGTCGATATTGGCATAACGCTTCGAACGAATAAAAAGCTCCATAAATATAAGATGCAATTGAGAAAGAGGAAATAACAAGCACTTTTATTTTTCTTTTGGCTTGCCTCTTATCAGGACTCAAATACTGAAAATACTAAATATTGAATAAGACCAAAATATAATTGCACTAAAACTCGGAAAAGCTAGGACAATCGAAAGCCACTTTAGTTTAATACACATAGTGAACTTGGATGATCATTGAATCTTTTGCCAACCGCAGTTCATTGACAAATGCAGTTAACGTGTCGAAACGCAAGTTGAAAGTACTAGAAGGCAAACTTCGGACTTTATACCCATATAATAGACGTAAGGGAGGTCCAATTGATGCCTTAGATACCGCAATTAAATTTGGGACAGGAAACATGGATATAAATGACGCGAAGGCTATTAATGAGCAAATCCAACGTTTCGAGGACATTACGTTTAATTCACGTTCAATGTTGGAAACTCAATAGAGAATCAACTCGCAAATGATGCAAAGACCCGAAAACTTGACAATGCATATACACAGGGAACAAGATATTTTGGAAAGGTTCATAAATACATTATGCGAGCAAACATCAAACAGTATACGAAAAGAGAACACAATTTTGATCGGGATGCAATATTTGAATCCACTTAACTACAATATAGATGTTCTAACAGGACATATATCTGGTATAGCTGAAGCAGTAGTGCTCGCTGAGGTTTATATAATATCTAAATTAATTCTTCATCCAGACGAAATTTAAAATCATCTTCATGATCAAAAAGTAGACGTAATATCGGACGAACATTTGTACGAACTGTTAGAATTCCATTCTTACTACAACAACACCAGATTAAACTTTAATATAAAGATTCCGAATTTATCGCCGGAAATAAACATATTTTATCATTTAATACCACTGCCTATAAATAATACCAAACAGGTAATCACAAAACCATATGTAAGCGCTGGTAACGACAACATCCACCATTTAACAGAGACTTGCCCAAAGATTGAGAACACGCACTACTGCAAAGCATCTACCCTTACAAAGGAAACCGCTAAGTCAACATGCATCAGTAAAATACTCAACAACGGCACACCCACTTGTGCATTAAATGATGTGGGACATATTTCGAAAATTTTCCAACCAGAAGATAATTACATTGTTTTTATAAATGTAGAAAATATATTGATAAAGTCTACTTGCAGCAAAACTAACATCACTGTGAGAGGAACTGGTATACTTCACTTCAAAACTGTTCGGCATTTGCTGGAGGACTCGAGTACAGAGACAACCTTTCCGTACATTGGGACGTAGTATTCGTCGTTCCGCCAAACTATAACAAGCTCCAAGTAACATCAGTAACGGAAACCTTAAGCTTGGAGAAACTTAAACACTTCAGCTCCAAAAGCAAGAATCCGTATTCACTCTGAAGGAAGAAACGACAATAAAGAGTGACATCATTCGGTCTACAACAACAGTACTCATCCTTCTCGTAATAGCCCTAGCTGCCCTACTTTTGGCATTGAAAATACCACAATCACATCGCACTGAACCCATCGAATCGATCTGTTCAGACTTATCATACAAAAAAAGTCTCTCAAACTTCTCACAACTCTTTACGAATAAAGCGGATTGTGTTTTTTACCACGAATGTGTGTAGTACATACTTAATTCGCACAACTCACTGGTTGTGAGAAGCTCTCCCCCAATCCCTTCATGGGATGTAATGGTAAAAACCAACCATCCCAAGAGCTACCGGCCGATCAGCCTTTTAATCAACATGGGAAAGATGTATGAAAACTTATATGTATATTTAAGACTTAACGATTTTATCACTGAACATAATATAATATCTAAAGAGCAATTCAGTTTTACAAGAGAACCACCAGATCCACAGAATAAAAAAATAAAATAATTACAAAGTCAACAATAGGTTTTCTGGGATCATTCTTTTAGATATCGAACACGCCTTCGATTCAGTTTGGCACTACGAGCAAATATATAAACTTATTCTAACTAATTTGACGTCATGACACAGCAAAATAGTTGCAGATTTCCTAGACAACAGACCCTTCGTCGTATCGGTTAATAATTCGTTATCATCCACAAAATCCATCCCTGCTGGACTTCTTCAGGGTTCTTGTATAACATATTCACCACCGACTTAAAACCACCTAGCCACCATCGAGTAAACTCACGAACGCTCTCCTTAAAAAATTGGAGAAAAATTTAAGGGCATGCTAAAAATATTTCATTCACTAAATGGAAAAATAAAACGAATCATGGAAAAACCCAAGCCATCATATTTCCTTACAACAAATCATACAAGCGAATCCCAAATAGGCAATTATAATTTCAAAACAATACTATTTGTATGGCGTCATTCTCGATAAAAAAATTCTACTTTGGCAAGCTCATCATCAGCTTTTTCTTTTTCAGATACTTCATTAACATCATACAGGGTGATCTTGTGACTCCACCAACATACCTGAAATGAATTAGGAAAGAAATCAGAAAAGGAATGCAAAACAATGCCTCAATAAAATTGATATAACCTCTGCAAGCAATGCGTCGAGTTTTTTGCCTTTGTACCGTATTTCCAAGGGGATTGTGGTTTGGTGAAACCGTTCTCGTTGCTCATCGGATTCGGTAGGGAGTTGTTTGATAAAATCGTCAAAATGAAAATGAAGAAAATGCAGCTTTAATGTCATCGATGTGCCGATTTTCTCAAAATAATACAGCATTTCTTTCACCCATTCTCTTGCTTCCGCTTCCGCGTCTCGATCCCCTCCCAAGACTCTGGTGCATACACGCTGAAGGTAAATCCATGCCATTGAATGATCATAATCATGAAGCGATGATTGAAAGTTGCTCTTGAATAGACATGAAGACAAAAAATAAAGACAGAAAAGAAAACATTAACAAAGTGAAACTAGTACAATGAGGTGAACAAAAATTCGTTTCAAATTTACTACAATACCTTTTTTAATTTGGTCATCGCTACGTTTTGGGAAAACGCTTTTCATTTAGTCGAATGCGTTTGGGCAATTTACAACGGCCACTTCGATGAATTTTTTTAACAATTCCCAATTTTATGTGGAGCGGTGGCAGCAAGATGTCTTGAGTATTGTCTATTAAAGGTGCATTCCTCAGTTTATGTTGTTTCATTTGTTCCTCCACACTTCCTCTTGGTCTCCACGAATTACATTGGTATTGATTCAGAGGTGAGCGCGAATCCCAATTACAAAGAAAACAAAAGAACTTTGGAAAGCCGCCCTTATCGATGATCCCTTGCAAAATGTTGATGACCTTCAAATCACAGCAAATCTTCCATTTATTTTCGTACTATTTGATTTTTTCCATTATATCTTTCAATGTTTCATAGCTTTCTTTCATATTAATACCCATTGCTAGCGGAATGGAAGATTTTCCGTTCGACACATGCAACAACACTGTTTTCAAGCTTGAAACAGAACCATCAATAAATAATCTCCACTCACTAGCGATGAACTACCATTTTTACCACCAAAGCTTTTACATCGTTGCAGTAAGCGAACGGATTGTCATCATTTAAAGGCTCTGAAATTCAGCTTGCCGTTTGCGGTACGCCGTAGAGTTCACATTACCATGTGTGAGTTTTCTTTGCTTTAAAAACGCTGTCAAAAATATGGCTAGTCGCTGCGATAGTCCAAATATGGCCACAATGAAATCCATTTCCATTTGTGTTATTAGTTGTGGTCCATCTCTTCCCTGTTGGGGCTCATAATCGGTATCAAATGGATCTTCATAAGTAACACCACTTGCTCTAGTCATTCCTGTACATTCTGTACTACGATCTGGAGTTAGCGGCCTTGGTGATACAAAATTTTCAGGTGCAAGCACTGGTAGTGTGGCTGTTACAGTTGCTTTAATCCAGTTTACCGGCTTACAATACTTCATACTATGTTTGCCTCCACTCAACCATGCCATGAGATTGTTATAACATTGGCGACACACTGTATTAGGTGTGTAATTTTTACCGGTCAAGTCTTCTTCGTCGAAAAAGAACTTTTATGCTTTCTTGAATGCACTAGTTAAAAGATTATTTTCCTTTTGCAATGTTGTAGAACTATTTTTTCCGATTTGATGACCGCAAACGTAGCAAAATAAATCAATATTTTCACACTGCATATTGAAATTGCCAGTTAGCACTTTCACTTTGTTTGCTCTTACTTTCACTTTATAACTTTCACCTCTTAGCTCTCGTTGACGTGGCGCTGTGTAATGCCTCGATGTGAGCGTCGTGTCGCTTTTATATTATGTGCTGCGTCCCTTGTGAATTCAATGCAGATCTTTGCTTCCAGGTAGTTTTTTGATAGAAGTTTTTTTGATTTTATATGTTCACAATTTCATCTTTATGACAAGAGGTACAATGTGTTTCCAGGTATTTTTTTTATATTTTGGGTTGTTTTTATGTGAATTCAATGCAGATGTTTGCTTCCAGGTAGTTGCTTGATAGTTTGGGCACGGGAACTCACCCACCAGCTTGGGAATTTTTATTAGAATGCACTTACTATCAGTGAAGGTACAGTCCACTCACACACTCGGCCTCCTCACTGACAATTATTTACGTTTAAAGGTTTGGAAATCAAATTTTTTTTAAGAAATCGCTTATTTTCTTACACTTCAATTGATTTTAAGCGAAATTTTGGCTCCCAGAAAGTACTTTTGTTAGAAAAACCTCACTATCTCCGGTCTTAGAAGGGTTAATGCGGAGTATTATACCTTAAAAAAAAGCTTGAAGTGTTGTCTTTTACTGAGTCTAGGAAGAAATAAGTTTACTAGGGCTGTTTTTTGAGAAAACCAGAGTTTTATTAAAAAAGTGAGGTTAATTTGCCCCAATGATTTAATAAAAATTCACATATTTATATACAGATGTATAGCGTTTTCAAAGGTCTTTTCAATGATACCCATCTCAACCAGATCGGATAAGAAATGGGTGAGATATAAGCGATTATATACTCAAGCTATAAAGGCCTATATCTCAAGATGTTGGATTGGCCTCCTTAAAAAAACTTTCGGGTTTTAATCAGCGCTGTAAGCCCTAGCAGGCCAAAGAAAATTGGCGCATGTTTCATAAAGTAAATTTGTTCGCAAAAGCGGAAAATAAAAAAAACGCTTTTTGGGCGATTTTTCGCTCATTTTTTTAAGTTTTTCGCGATTTTGACCTTTAAGATGAAGTTTTTTTGATTTTATAATTCCGAGCGGTTTGCAAGATATGAGCTTGAGAAAATTATCACTTTTTTGCACTTCTTTGGGGGCCCATAAAAAAAACCTGGAGGACTTTGGGCAAAACTGGGAGACAGGGGTCTTTTTTTTGGTCTTTTATCACGTAGTGGTGTTCGTATATGGTTATATTTTTTCGTGTTGCACTGTGTTATTGTTAAACTTGTATGCGTTATTGACTCACTGACTGACTGACTGATCACTCCCAGTCAAAAGGGCGAAAATTATAACCTTGAAATTTGCCATGTACATTTCTTTTACGACGTAAGCGCGCGATAAGAAGGGATTTGTGGATATTCGGACTGCAAGGGGATCAAAAGGGTGTGGCATCACCCACACAGCTCGAAACATGAAATAGCAATATCTCAAGAGCAATTAGAGTTACGAATATGAGATTTGGTACATACGTTGGCCGTACAAGGATAATTAATTGTTTCTGAGAAGTGGGCGGAGACACGTCCCTTTTTAAAAAATCGATATATCGGCCAAATTAGTGGCCGATTGTAATGACATTTTCAGAGTGCGGTACTGTCGGTCGGGCCTCTATAATAGGTTATATAAGATCATAGGGGTGTGGCACTGCCCACACATATCGAAATTTGAATCGGTTATATCTATATATATTATATTTGGTACATGTATATTGGTCGTACAATAGAAATTACTTTTTTGTTAAACGCGGGCGTGCCACGCCCTTTTTAAAACATCGTTATACCGCCAATAATAATAGACTGATTGTAATGAAATTTTAACAGTTTGGTGCTGTCGGTAGGGCCTCTATCATCTAGTTATATATATAAAATTGTTTGGTGACTGACTGGCTGATTCAACATCGCTCTGACCAATCGGCTGTCGAAGTTTGTGGTTGTTGTTCGCCTTATAGAGTAGATGTCAGAGAAGAAGGGATTTTTGAAAATTCCAATTGGGGGCGGTATAAATGGGCGTGACAATAAATCAGAGAAATAGGGATTCCGACTGAACCCAATTTGGTGTGCACATTGCTTTTAGAAAATACTGAATAGTAGATTAAGGTTTTTTACAAATTCCAATTATGGACAATAGAAATGGGCGTGACAGTAAATTAGAGAAATTTTGACTAAATGCGTTTTATTAAAGTAGAATCATGGATTTTGAATATAAAGAAAAATTAATTCAGAATTTTATGAAATTTTAATTAGGGGTCGTATAAATGGGCATGGGACATGGAAGAAATATAATGGTAGATGCAGTACGACAACACATACAACAAGCCAAAAACAACAGGCATTTTGTTTTTGCTCAGTGTCTGTGTTGTGTCAAGTCAGCTGATAGAAAAATGATGAAAATATAAACAAATTTGCAAAAAGTGCCATTTAGAAAATGATTGAGTGTTATTTGATATATTGAAAGTGTTTAAGTGTGAAAATTAAAACGTTTCTATGTAATTTTTGCTGAGAAATATTTCAAAAACAGCAGTTGCTGGTGAACGGGGGTTGCTGACAAACAAATGTAAACAAACTTTGACATAAGAGAAAAACTTACTCACACTCAGTCCAGAAAAAGTTATAATCAGCTGGGCTAGTGCTTCTACCATTTCTTTGTACCATGGTATGGGACTAAATCAGAGAAATTTGTGAAATACGTGAGCCTATAATCATAAAATTTGGAGAGTATGTTCCCTTCCTGGATCAAAAAAATAAGAAATGTTCAATTTTTCGAAATTTAAGCTAGGTGCGGTAGACTCGGGGTCGTGACAATAAATAAAAGCAATTAGCACCCGGATCAAACGACTGAAGTAAGGATTATGCAATTCGGCGTGGGTGTTCTCCTAATGCAGTAGACTTCAACTAATGAGGGATTTTTGAATATCTGAATTCTGACCAAACGACTGGTCCTAGAATCATGGAATTTGCTGTGGATGCTTCCATTATAGAGTACCTATAAATGGGGTCTCCAAAATTTGATTACGGGCGGAGGAAATGGGGACGTGACATTGCATTGATACCCACGAAAACCGGTTATCCTTTACCGAAATCCGGTTATTTAAAAAAAAGCTAGGTGCGGTAGACTCGGGGTCGTGACAACAAATAAAAGCAATTAGCACCCGGATCAAACGACTGAAGTAAGGATTATGCAATTCGGTGTGGGTGTTCTCCTAATGAAGTAGACTTCAACTAATGAGGGATTTTTGAATATCTGAATTCTGACCAAACGACTGGTCCTAGAATCATGGAATTTGCTGTGGACGCTTCCATTATAGAGTACCTATAAATGGGTGCTAATTGCTTTTATTTATGGGGTCTCCAAAATTTGATTACGGGAGGAGGAAATGGGGACGTGGCATTGCATTGATACCCCCGAAAACCGGTTATCCTTTACCGAAATCCGGCTATTTTAAAAATGGTTTTGTGAACAAAGTGGAAAGCATTTTTTTTAAAGCAGGTTTTACCGAAAATAAAACCGGTTTCCCATTTTTACAAATAACCACTTTTCGAAGCCCAGTTTGCGGTTTGTTTGAGAATAAATATTTTCGTAAACCGGTTTTAGTTGCGTTAAACCGGGTTTTCAAGAAAAATTCTTCCATATTCTTGCAAAATCGACTTCCTGTCGATTTAAAATATTATTCCTTTGCATAATTCATACACATACACTCGTTTTAAACATCTTTCTTTTTAATTTAACAGAGGTGTTTACTGAAACGAGTATAAGAAAATAAATGGAAGAATTGTTTAAATATTATTACTCTCATGTACACTTTTCAATCATGAATTACTTAACAAACTTCTCATCTTTCCCCTTCGTAAATTGTATCATTGTTGTTTCCATACATGTAAATTAAGAGCCAGTTTCTGGGTTACAGATCAACGCTGGAAGAGTAAATAGTTATACATAGCTATATGGGATTTTTGTACACTCAAATTGGGCGCAGTAGAAATCGGAGCGTGGCATGAAATGGGATTAATCGGCGTAGCAACAAGAAGCTAGACGTATGAAATTTGGGTTCAATGTTCCCTTGTGGATTAGATAAAAACGAAGTTTTGGAATCCTACTAGGATCGGTACAAATAGGCACTGTGGACTATATTTTGAGAATTATGTTACTAATTTAAAAGTAAATGCCAGTGAATCTCGGGAGCCAAAAAATTACAGCTCTATTCCAACTATCCCATAGCGAACAGGGTGATCCAAAATATATTTTGTCATTATTTTGATAAAATTAGAAATTTCTTGGAAAATTTTAATTTTAAAATGACTATAACTTTTTTGGTTTAAGAGATTTTAAAGCAAGGTAAATTTTGTATAATTATGTAACTATCAGTGATGGAAAAATAATGGTTTTGTCACTCTTAGAAATTCGTCATTTGATGTACTTATCCAGTATTCAGGAGGTAACTTTTTTTTTGTCCATTTTGGGTTGTTTACGATTTTGTCCATTTTTTGTTTGTTTGTATTGTCTCGTGGGTATTCGCAGGTTGTTATTTGTCCTTTCATCTACTTTGTCAAAATCTGTTTGTTTTTTGTAGGTTATATTTTTGTCGACGTAATCACCTTATTGGTCAGGTATATGGCACGCAGATGTTTTCCCTTATATGCGAAATAGATCGCCCTTTTTTGGTTCTTACCTATTGACTTTTATCTGTTTCAGGTAATTTCAATAAATAATAATTATAATAATGTTTTCATAATTATTATTCACTACAGTTTCACTAATGGCTAAGATCTCGCTGATATTTATTTTGAATAAAAAGATGTGGACGATACAATGTCGCACATACTGAACAATCAATTATTAAAGTTATGCAATCTACAATAAATTGAAGTACATTAAAAATAAAATAAGAAATTTTGCAGCAAGTTTGAAAACACGGTATATTCAATGTATAGATAAAGGAAATAAGTAGGTATCGCACAGGCGTTGTCAAGTACTGCCAGTAGGTGCTGTGTTGTCATTTTGTAACTCTCATTGACGTTTCTCATAACATTCACTGACGTTTACCTGGCGTTTACACGGGACAGTTTTGCTCCGACAGTAGCAACACATTCACACATTTTTACTACACACTTACACTTCTCTCACTTGCCTCGCCACCGTCTCTAATTTTTCAACGACAGTAACTTCGGCAAGAGATTTGACATAAGCGGCCAGATCATGGTTGAACAAGTAAAGGTTGGCGCAATAGAACAACTGATTTTCCTTTCTTATGACTCTATCTGTTAAATTCAGTGTATTTTGTTGTTGTACTTTTTTGTTTACTGTGTTTGTTCATATGGATGTGTTGAATTTCACGGTTAGAGTCATGAAACAAAAACTAAATGCCTGTTGTTGGTTTACACAATTACAACAAATCCTACTGCTTCAACCTCTACTAGTTCAGCCATCGGCCATATCGGTGACGTTTCGTAGTAATTTGAGAAAAGAGCAAAACATCGCAAACGACTTTACAAATTGGGAAATATATTTGTATTTGAAATGTTTGCTAATTTTTATTGAAATATTGTTTGACAATATAAACATGAATACATGTCTAATTTTGCAGAGTACATCAGTTCCATTGTAATTTGGAGAAGTAAGACAAAACACAATGGCAATAGAGCGAAGAAACAAAAAATCAGAGCACGAAATTTAACGAAACGACTCTGTCGGTGGTTGCTTAAAACTGTACTACCTTTATAACTGGCTGGACGCGTACGTCACACAAACAATTTTTCTGTTTGTGACAACTAATACATATTCTCAACTATCTTGTCTAAAACTGTCCCGTGAAAACGCACCGTTATTCAACAGAGTGGGAAATTTTTTCAATACAAAAATAGAATCATTTTCCAGGTTGTGCTATTCGAACAACTAATTTAGTTTTTTTCATGTCGTTGTGTTCCTCACTTTCAAATTCAAATGTATTTTGGTAATGTGCTATTTTGGTGTACTGTTATTGTTGGTATTTGTTTGTGTTGACTTGTACAGCATCGGCCCGCTAAACAAAACAAAATGGCTGTTGATGTTGCCTACAACACCTACTGCTATCACCCGTTCTAAATACATCTCGTAAGGCATATTTTATTTGGGATCAAATGTTATAATTATTGCTTTCAGCTCCATCTAGAAAATATCCCATTGAACAAGAAATTTCCCAAGGTCTATGATTCAATGCTCTCAAAGCACGAATGGTTATCAAAGGAACTTATTTACTAGTACTATTGTACTTTTTTGTTTACTGTGTTTGTTCATATGGATCTGTGTTGAATTTCACGGTTAGAGTCATGAAACAAAAACTAAATGCCTGTTGTTGCCTGTTGGAACTTATTTTAGATCATCTAAAACCGTCAAGGGAAATGGAAAACAGTGTCTACCAGCAAAACCAGTTGGCGGATGTAGTGAAAGACTTCGAAGACGCAAGCTTGAATATCAAAGACGAAATTTCTAAAAGTTTCATTAAGGATTCATTTATGCACAAAATTCAACCAACACAAAATAATAAATTGAAATAATTGAAAAAATAGTGGAAGCGAGCCTAAGGCGCACAAAGAGGGTTATAAAAAGCAGTCTTACACCAGTTGAAGATAAGAAATTTACTCCATTAGTAGTGTACGCTCTATTTTTGGATTTGAAATTGACTAAAAATCGGTATCAAGAATTGAGGAAGCGGACGAATGGAAAGAATTGTGGATTTTTATCGAGGTTTAGTTTCTGTCAAAAAGGAATGGTTACCTTCACAAACTGCTATAAGTGTCACTTCAAGTTCAGCAGAATTAAAATTCCAATATCTTCTGGAACATACTGCAGAGCGATTATTAAATACGCTTGATAATGATCATTTGATCCTGTAAATGGCAGCATGACTTTAATTTCTAAATGTGGATGTGGTGGATCTTCTTGCCAGAAACAATACAAACAATATAATGCCGAAAATTCATCTGATGCTAATATATTTATGGTATCTTTCATACCAATGCACTTAACGAAAATGAAAAACTGCTTAGAGCCGTCAGCAAGTAGAGCAACAGAAATTGATGTGTGGAAAAACAAAATATGCCATAAGAAAAGAAGTTGAACAATAATAGATCGAATTAAAGAACTTCAACCATAATAGATCGAATTAAAGAACTTCAACCGGTAATATTTAAATTTAATGACCAAGAAAATTTTAAAATGTATCTCACAATGACTGATGGAAAAGTTTCACAATTTCTAACCGAAACAAAGACATCGTAAAACTGCATTATATGCCAAAAGACGGCTTAAACCTAGAATAGGTCGGCAACTCGCTTCGGCTCCAAACTATTACCATTGGATGGAACTTTTAATTTTAAGTAAAAAAAATTAAATAAAAAAATCGGGGGCAACGCTTATTTTCCGAGTTGTGGGCCCCCAAAGTTCGGACATACAGGATGATACTACGAGTGTGGTGCCGTGTTATGGGACCGATTTCACAACTTTTTTGTATAAAACGAGTCGAAATAAACAAAAATAAATAAATACATTTTTTCGATAACTGCTTAGTTATCCGCGTATCGGATTTTTAAAAATATCCAGAAAATATTTTTTTTTCAAGCAATCGAGTGATTTTTTGGATTTTGCCACACATCGACTTCAGGTACAGAGGGAATTTGAACCCCCCTGTCTGACTAATTGCAATATAAATTTAACGATTTTCCAAAAGTTCTACCACACGGTAGGAGCAACATAGGTCCCTGCCAGGGCTACTTGGCCCGTAACTCCCAAAATAGGGGTTCCCCCCGATTTTTTTATTTTACTTTTTTTACTTAAAATAGCGATCCCTACAACCAAAAAAAAAAGCAAAAAAATTGGACGTGCCGATCTATACTAGGTCTGTTCCCAAAAGACATCAAGTCAATTAAGCCAACTCCCAACATAAGTCGATAGTTTTAAGGAAGCTTATGAATTTGGATTGTACCCCTTCCATCCCAGAATACGTTTTATGCAGCATATTTTTAAATTGGGTTGATTTGCAATTTGGTCCGTTAGGCGAAACAGTGCAAAAAAACAAAGAAGAAGAAAAAAGACAACAAAGAAAAAAAACCAATTCAAGAATAATGTCTTCAGCTAGGTCTCATAATCACCCAACCAACACTGACAGTAGACTGCAGCAGATGATTCAAAATCATATTACAAGTTATATCACGTACCCAAAAGAAAAATAAAAAAAAAATTAAAAAAATTGTCCCTTAAAACAGTTGTACTTCTTCTCTACCCTTGTTTCTATACCCACAGTTCAAAAAATGTAGTACCATGGGGAACAAATAGTGTAGTTACGGCCTTTTACATTTTTGGTGACGATATGTAGATAACAACTCGATCTTCATTTAAAAAATTATGTAAATTAATCAATATTTATTTCACAAGTTTACAATAAAAATTGATATAGAAATATAAAAAAAATAATAATAAAAAAAAGTTTTAAACTAAAATAAAACATACGACAAACATAGTTGACATAAATTTCGCGCTCTGTGTTATCTCCAAATATCCTTGAAAATGATCAACGAAGTTGGTCGAAATATTCGAAAATATTATTAAAATTGTTTTTTTTCTCTCTTCTTTATTTGCGATCTATTTTTAGTACAAACAATAAGCAAATTTTGTAAAAACTTAACAATAACAGACTAGTTAAGTTCCATTAACATATATAGAATATAATACAAAACATATTATTTAATAAAGACATAATGTTGTTACAGAAAGGGAAGATCAAGAATATGTGGTCTTTTTAATCTTTTGACTTCTGTGTCATCTAACAGACTTATGGCTAATATATTTGTATGATTATTTAATCTGCCAAGATAATTAGTGCTAAGTTTTTTAATTTCCTCTCTTACGGTATTAATATTTAGATCTTTTCGTATATTTTCATTTTTTACAAACCAAGGTGCATTTACTAACAGTCTAAGAGTTTTGTTTTGGTATCTCTGTAAGATTTCTACGTTCGGGTTGCTAGCGGTTCCCCATAATACAATGCCATAGGTCCATACAGGTTTAAGAATTGCTTTATATAGTATAAATTTATTTTCTAAGCTTAGTTGTGACTTGGGTACTAGTAACCAATACATTTTCTTGGTCTTTTTATTTAGTTGCTGTCGTTTCGATTTTATGTGATCTTTCCAAGTCAATCGTCTATCCATTTGAAGGCCAAGGTATTTTACGCTATCAGCTGTGGGAATATTGACTCCATTTAACCTTAAAGTTGGACAACTTTCCTTCCTTAATGTGAATGTTACGTGAATAGACTTATCAGGATTCACTTTGATGTTCCATTTATTCAACCACTCCTGAATCGAATTGAGTTGATTTTGTGCAATATTTGAAGCCTCTGCAGGGGAAGTGTGGGTAGATAAAATTGCAGTGTCATCCGCATACGTTGCGATTGTAACGTCATTATTTGTAGGCATATCCGCCGTAAATATTGTATATAAAACAGGGCCCAATACACTCCCTTGTGGGACGCCTGATTTTATTGATCCTTTTTCCGAGTTCTCATCGTTAATCTTCTCCTGTGTAGGTAAGATTTGAAT
Organism: Phaonia tiefii; assembly: GCA_963931995.1. Classification (NCBI taxonomy): domain Eukaryota; kingdom Metazoa; phylum Arthropoda; class Insecta; order Diptera; family Muscidae; genus Phaonia; species Phaonia tiefii. The sequence goes on along the minus strand of OZ008371.1, from coordinate 87,294,331 downwards.
AGTAAGTAAAAAGGAATAGGTAACAAGATCTTCAGCTTATATAATAACCCATTATGCCATACTTTATCAAAAGCTTGTTTGACATCCAAAAAGACAGCTGAACAGTATTGTTTATTTTCTAGCGTATCTCTTATTATCTTAACGACCCTGTGGCATTGTTCAGGAGTTCCGTGATTGTGCCGAAACCCAAATTGATGATCTGGCAATATTTTCAATGCATCTAGGATGGGAAACAGCCTTTTTAGAAGAAGTTTTTCAAACAGTTTTGAAAATATAGGTAACAAACTTATTGGTCTGTAGGAGCTTATCAGTGATTCGGGCTTATTCGGCTTTAACACAATCGTTATTTTCGCATGCTTCCATTGAGTTGGAAAATGAGATAATCGTAGAATAGAATTAAATAAAACTGTTAGAAAAATTAATCCTTTCTTAGGCAACGATTTGATAATTTTCGAATCAATTTTATCGTACCCTGGTGATTTCTTGCAGTTAAGCTTCTTAACTTCCGTTTCAACCTCTCGAAGAGTAAAGGGTTTAATTGGCTTACACATTTGACAAGGCACATCCAAAAAATCATTTATCTCCGTAGAATCGTCAATAGTGCAAAAATTAAAGGGGGTAAAACTTTCTTCCAAAAAGTACTTAAATGCATCTGCCTTTACTTTGTCGGATCTACACCACGTTCCATTAGAGCATTTTATTGGAACATTTCTTTTTTGCGGGCGCTTCAAATATTTTGTAGCCTTCCATAAACTGTATTCATTGGTGCTTGTCGTACTAAGCCGACCAAGAAAATATCCCACTGAATCATTTTTAATTGCCTTAATTCTCTTTTTAACGTATCTCGAAGCCCGATTAAAATTAGTTTTATCAATGGGGAGTCTTGTCCTCTGCCAAATTTTACGCAGACGTCATTTCATCTTAATTAGTCTTTTTATTTCCGTACTGATATATATATTTGAGATATTTTTCTCATCTTCTTGTGGCGAGGATGCCGCTTCATGAATAAGAAACTGCACCGTCCAGTTCAATAGCATCTTTTATAGATATGTTTAGATTTAAATGTGTATCAATCAAAAATTTAAATAATTCAGTATTAGTTTTATGTGAGAAAAGATTTTTATTTTTATGTCGGTGGATGGGAATAGTCCTATAGTTAGCTATTATTGGACTATGATCAGAACTTAGGTCATCACAGGCAATTATATCAAAATTTGAATCAGCTATACCAGAGTATACAATAAAGTCCAAAAGGTATGGAGTTTTATTTGGATCACTAGGCCAGTAGGTTGGCTTTCCGGTCGATAATGATTTTTTACAATACATTTGTATAACTCGCTTCCTTTGGGATTCACTATTCACGAGCCCCACCAGGGATGCTTAGCATTGAAATCGCCGCCAGAGATAAATTTATTACCAAGTTTTTTAAAAAAGGCTTCGAAGTTCTCGCATTTTACACTAAATCTCGGAGGGAAATATACTGCAAATATTGATACTTTGCTATTGTCACATATTATATTTTCCCCAGCTGCTTGTAGGTACTTTTCTGTCACCGCTTCAGATCTATCATATTTCAAGTTGTTTTTTATTATAACAGCAGCACCCCCTCGAGCCTTGTCATCAGGATGATTCGCGGTTATGATGTCGTAGCCTCTAATCCTAACAAATGATTTGCTTCTTAGATGTGTTTCGGATACTAGTAGTATGTCAATATGATTTAATTGTAGAAAAATTTCTATTTCATTCAAATGATTAGATATGCCATTCGCATTCCACTCTGCAATTATTAAGTTTATTTGCATAACTTGCTCATAAGCATTGACATCATGTTCATTAAAGAATTTAATAAATCAATTTGTATTGACATCATAGCTTCTATTTTCTGCAACACTGGGCTTTCTAGTTGGTCAGTACCTCTTATAGCTTGTGCATATGATATTGGATGTCCACGGTTAGAAGTTTCGAAGTTTTCAAATGAAGCGTGGTAATTATTTTGTTGATTATTTTCTCTATGAACTGACCTAAATCGTTTATGGGCAATATTTTGATATACCGAACATCCTCGGTAGCTGGCCGTGTGTTTCCCTAGGCAATGCACACATTGAGCAGACGCTTCGCGAGGTGTTATGCACTCAGTTGTTGGATGTCCTAAACCACATTTAACACACTTAAATGGCTTTTTACAATAAGATTTTGTGTGGCCAAATTGTTGACATCTGTGACATTGGACAATATCATCAAATTTTCTGGGGGCTATCAAATACTGACTGATTGTTTGGGTTAGGATCCAAGTCAACAAAAAACATTGGAAGAGGAGTCTTCGTAGTACGACTTACTATATTTCGGACACTTCTTACTTGATGGCCTTTTGCCATCAGATGTGCGTTAATGTCGGGCACTGGCGTAGAATGATGAATACCCTTAACTACAACCCTAAAAGCTCTCTCTTGTTTTAATTGATAAGTAGGGTAGTTAATCTTAATAGCGTCTAAATGATTAATTACTTTTCGATGCGATTCAATTTTGTTTACAACCAACCTAATTTCATCATTTCTTAAGCATTTATAATTATAATCACTACTGGGCACAACCTTACTTAAATTTTTAACCATTTTAGTGACGTCTTCCACATTTGGGATAAATATTGGAGGGGGCTTAGGAACCGCTTCTTCGTTTGCTATGTTGTCAGCAGTTTCATTTTCTCCTTCATTGGTGTCCAGACTCAGAAATCGATTTGATGTTGATGGTGCATTGCCTTGATGTCGTTTTTGCAAAACTAAATTTGGCGATTCACAACGTTTACGTTTTGTTGGTACCTGTTGCCAGTTGTTTTCGTCATCCTCGCTATCATCACTTGGGTTCAGTGATGTAGTCAAATCCGTCATGATGGAGGTTTTGTTGTTGCGTTAGATGCACCAAATGCGCGAACACTTGGTGCATGTATTTTTTGTTTCGTATGCGAATCACAAACCCGTTTATGACTTTGTAAATTACTTTGTGACAGAATTGAAGTATGTTGAAACTTGTGAATTTAATGTTTGTAAAGAGCTCGATGTATTCCCGTAATGAACGTCACAGTGATTATTAAAATTGTCAAAAGAAATACTTGAAGTGTTTTCTTTTTATTCTTATGACCTTAAGCCGAAAAAACCAAAAAACAAAACATACGACTTTTTTATAATAACTTCTCTATCTTAGCTGAATTTCAACCAATATCAGACAACGTTTACGTTCGCTACATAATAAACTACATTTCAATACTGGCATCTTCAAAAAAACCGACCTTTGGCCCTTACGAATTAAAATTATTATTAAAATTGGTAATAAATATTTGTTTGTAAAAGTAGCTGGTAAAATAATACACTATCTAAAAAACACAGTTTTTAGGATGTTTTAACACTTCACTGTTATACTAAAATTCAACAAAAAACGGAAATGTATTTTAAACCCTCCATAACTTTTTGTTTATTATCAGACGATTTTTACGTTTAATAGCAGAACAAAAAATATACAAAACAAAACACGTATAAAAATTCCAATCCAAATCAAAAGTTATAGATTTTTTACCCGCTTCTCGAGAATTGGTCCACTGTGCGCCGTACTGAATCAAAGTAATAAGTGTTATACCGAAAGGCTAATCTTAGATTCATCTACGACAAAGAAATTAACAGAAAAGGGAGTATTCAATTGTGTTTCGAAAATTTATGATTTGGGACGGTACCATTTGGAATTCAACCGGATTAATGAGAGTTTGGTCCAAATGCTAGAAGTTGGAGCAGCACATGGTAGAAATATAATGGTAGATGCAGTACGACAACAAATACAACAAGCCAAAAACAACAGGCATTTTGTTTTTGCTCAGTGTCTGTGTTGTGTCAAGTCAGCTGATAGAAAAATTATGAAAATGTAAAGAAATTTGCAAAAAGTGCCATTTAGAAAATGATTGAGTGTTATTTGATATATTGAAAGTGTATAAGTGTGAAAATTAAAACGTTTCTATGTAATTTTTGCAGCGAAATATTTCAAAAACAGCAGTTGCCGGCGAACGGGGGTTGCAGACAAACAAATGTAAACAAACTTTGACATAAGAGAAAAACTTACTCACACTCAGTCCAGAAAAAAGTTCAAATCAGCTGGGCTAGTGCTTCTACCATTTCTTTGTACCATGGAGCAGCAGAGATCGATTATTTATCGTATGTCAACGGGCTTATAGTCCAGAGTATAGTCGTCTATCAAACGGTAGTTCATTAGCCCTGTTCAAAATATAAGTAAATTTGAACACAATTATCTTCGGGCTAATGTTATTTCATGCAAACAAATGCTTATACGATGCTACCGTAGGCGCATTTGAGCTAGAATGTGTGTGGTGATCAAGAATCCCACCCCTGTTTAGTAATCTGTCTCTCTCTCTCTCTTTCTTCATGGTACAATTATGTACTTAATATTTATTTGACTTCTTAACTAGTAAGTAAGGATATTTTAAATAAAGGATCAGTGTCTTACAAATACCCAAGAAGTTCAGTGGTTTTACTTCTGAAATTGAACCAAATATTCTGAACAAAAGCGTGGACGAAAAGCGTTAAACATCGTCAGAAGAACGAAAAGTGTGGTCATGGCTTATATAACTATTCCTAAAAAGCGTAGACGGGGCATAAACATCGTCAGAAAGGAAAGCGTGGTCGTGGCTTAGACAACGATTCCTAAAAAGCGTGGACGGGGCTTAAACATCGTCAGAAAAAAAGCGTGGTCATGGCTTAGATAATGATTTCTAAAAGCGAGGACGAGGCTTAAACATCGTCAGAAAAAAATCGTGGTCGAGGTACAGCGATCTACAGAAGTGTCCAAAGCGTAAAACAGCGACATCGTTTAAAAAAACAAGGTCAGTTATCGGCGGACGATGACATTAAAAGAATCCAGGAAGCATCAACGAGAGCGGAAGGAGCCAAGGTGGATATCGCGCTACCGATGCATACTTTCGCCAGCACATGGGGATGGAATCACAAAAAGTCAGTTCAGGAGCTTAAGAACAGGCATCAAATGATGAAGAAATACAAAAAGTCAGTTCAGGAGCTCAAAAAATTAATTTTCAACGAGAAGGTGCAGCAAGTTCAACAAAAAGAGGAATCAGTAGCGAGCCGATTGAGAATAAAAACAGGACAAAAGCAGACGTTTTAATATTCGAGATCAGGAACTTCAAAATGGCTTTGGATAAGCTGGACAACTTGAAGGAAAGATATTTGCTGGAGGAAGCACAAGAATCCTGACAAAGAGACAGGAACGCCATAAACGACCTTTATCTGAAGCTAATGGTTGATTATCAGGTTTGATATCCAGGCATGATATTATGAAGGAGTAGAGAACGAATAGATTAACTAAAATAATGAATGTGAGAATTGGCGGTCCAGATAAATACAACTAAAATGACAAATAGTAAATATTTGTACTTATATAATAAAAACAAATTAAAAAAAATATATACATTATGAATTATATAAAAAAATATATTAATAAAAATTAATATACATATATAAAAATACAAAAAAAAAACAAAACGAAACGGTTTACAGAAATGCTTTCTTTCATTCTCGTTCGTCTTAGCTCTAAAAGAAAAAAACCGTTTCCATTACATCCCATGAAGGGATTGGAGAGAGCTTCTCACAACCAGTTTTATGGCGGTTCCGAACGGTATTTTGAGAAGCTTTTTCATGGCTAAGTGCTCGATAGTGTCGCCATCACTAAGCGAGGTGACCGTCGTCGAAGGACATTTTAAGGTTGTCAGAGCATGAATCGAACCCCCGTTCTCATGCACAAGAGCTGCTCACACTAGCCATTGCATCACCGATGGTCTTAGCTCTAAGAGAGTTTTAATTCTTTTACTTTCTCATCGTTTTTTTTTACTCAGATCAAAAGTGACTGGCAAACTTTAACCTCTTTTTCATCTTCAGATTACATTTATATTGAGATTTCTTCTCTTTTGTTCAACGAATTCGACCTAATATTCACCTTCATTACTTTATTAGTTTCTTCCTTCATACATAGAATTAAATTTTTTTGTTTGATTGATAAGAAAGCGCCCGCAAGATTGTTTGCACAAGAAAAAGCAATGCAAAAGAAGAGGGAGTCAAGACAAAATACACCAATATAATGAACGATTACATTTCGTTGGGACATATGCAGGAGTTGAAGGAATCTCGCAAAGGGAAATATTATCAAGCGGTCATCAGAGAAGATAGCTTAACTACGAAATTGAGAGTGGTTTTTGATTTTACAACGAACGGGAAAAGCCTTAATGAAGTGCTTTTGGTTGGTCCTCGTTTGCAACGACCTATATTCGATATATTGGTGAGCTTTCGATTGAATAAATATGTAATGACAGCAGATGTGGAAAAAAAATTATCGACAGATAATGGTACATGATGATGATTGAACAAAAACTGTCAATCCAACATCAATAGGGAATTTGGTGTTTGGGCAAATTTAAGCTTCTTGTTGTTGGAGTGGTGAGCGGATTGGTAAACAGGACTGTGGACAGAGACCGAATAGCTTCCGATATAATATGCTGATCTGGTGCGACAATCTTCTTTGTGGGTTTGGGCTTCCTTTTCTGGGGTTTCTTCTTCTTCGGCCTTGTCTATGGGCCTTCGATCTTCGGCCTTTTGGCTAGCCGGCTTCTAGTTGGCCCTTGGACCCTTGGGTGTTGCGGATGCAGCAGCGTATGATGGAACTTCCACATTTACGGCATGTGTCGTCGGATCGGCAAGCGTGTGAAGCATGGCTTTTTGCCAAGCAATTGATGCAGTATTTGTACTTCCTGGCAACATCTTCTCCCTCTTGGGCATCCATCTTCAAAAACTTCCTGCAGAACCGGATGGAGTGGAACTGTGAACACAATTCGCACTGATACACCGAGGATTCACCTCGAGTTTGGTGCTTTTTGGAACTGTAGGAACTGAGGAGAAAAGGCAAAGAAAGTGTGGACAAGTATTATCAGTAAATATTTAGCTTAAGATGATCAAATATGTTAGATATAATGTGCAGAGATTAATATTGTGTTTGATGAGGTTCAACGTCATTTCGATAGGGTTGGCAATTCGAACATCTGCTACGCGGACATTGTGATCAGATCCGAAATGGACCTTATCAATTCGGCCTAAACGCTATTCACTTGGGGATAATAAGTCATCCATGATAACTACCAAGTCACCCACATTTATATTGGGTAGGGAATTCTTCCATTTATAAAGTTTTTGAAGGGACTTGAGATAATCTTCCTTACAACGTACGGCAAATTGGTGGTGAATAGCTTTTAATTTTTCCCATCTATTTATGATCGACAGATTCTGGGTTCCACTTTCCGGCAAAGACATAATGGGAGCACCTTTGAGGAGACTGCGGAGATTGTGCGAGAGTTTACAACTCCCTCGATCCGCGCTAGGACAGTGGCAAATTGTTCAAATGTGAACTTGTTGGCACTCTCAACTCTTTTGAGGTGATGCTTGAAGCTTTTTACAGCAGCTTCCCACAAAACAACCCATGTGAGCAGCGTGAGGTGGGATACAGCTCCATTCAAAGCCATTTGAGGCATATTTGTCCGAGATGTCACTGGCAGTGGATTGTAAAAATTCAGAAAATTGTCTAAGAAGTGCTCTACTTGCACCAATAAAGTTTCTGCCGTTGTCTGATACCACCCTTCGGGGGGGTTCCCGGCTACCAACGAAACGCGAGAATGCTGGCTGAAATGCAGCAGACGATAAGTATGAACAGACTTCTAAATGAATTGCTTTTGTGGAAAAGCAGACAAATACTGAGACATAGCCTTTCATCAAAGGTGATCTCCTTAAGGGTGAACTCTTCAGTTCAATAGGTCCAGCGAAATCAATTCCGGTAACATGGAGGAGTCTGATAACCTTCCATTCACTCGGAGAACTTGGTTTTCATCCAAGAATAGGTTCAGGGGTTTTAGCGAGCTAGACATTGAAATTTGCGCTGAATTTAAAAGCGCGTTGTATTCAGAATCGTAATGTTGTCTCTGTGCCAATGTTATCAGACGAGTTTTCATAAATGAGATTTCGTTATGAGTAATGTTGTGATTAGTTTATCGTGCAAATGTGTTCGAACTACGATGAGTATGGTGGAAAAAGCGAAAAATGTATGACAAAACTTAAGGGCTCTAGGAAATGATGAGAAACTTGTCAAAATTTGAGGTTCATCTGTTGCAGCACTTAGAGCTTGCACTTTCACCTGTGGTTCTTGAACCGATAGAGGTGTGGATATTGGGCATGTTGACGGTGGGTTTGTAATCCACTTAGGACCATTCCACCACATTGTGTTATTAACGAGGTCTTGTGGTCGACAACCACGAGTTCCAAGATCCCCGGGATTATCATGGGTAAGTACATGTCTCCATGTTGCTTCTGATACTAGAGAATGTATTTGAGAAGTGCGGTTGGCTACATAAGTTTCCCATGACCGTGGGGGTTTTGATAACCATCCGAGTACTATGGACGAGTCTGTCCATAATATGGTTTCAGAGACCTTGAAGTCTACGGTACTAGATATGAAGTTTACCAGCTTGGCGAAGAGTAAAGCTCCATTGAGCTCAAGTCTGGGTAAACTCACACTTTGTAAGGGAGCGACTTTGCTTTTGGCCACTAGCAAAGTAGAGTATGCCACGAATTCGGCTGATTGGCATCTTGCATAAACACAAGCACAGTATGCCGCCTTTGATGCGTCTGGGAATCCATGAAGTTGGATGACGTCGGAAGGTGCGTACTTAATACAACGTGGGATTGCGATTTTATCAATATTTTTGAGGTCGTTGTGGATAGTTTACCACTTTGCCAAAACCTACCCACTAAAACTCTCATCCCACTTAACACCTTCAAGCCAAAGTTCTTGGATAAGTATCTTTGGTCTGATAATTACCGGTGTTATCCAGCCTGCTGGGTAAAAGAGTTGAGCAATAGTTGAGAGCACTATTCGTTTTGTAATATTTAAAGGCGCCTGAGTGAGATTGACCGAATAACTAAACGTATCGGCAAACGCATTCCATTTTATACCAAGTGTTTTGGTAGAACTGCTTTCATGGAAGTGTAAGAATTCTGAATCACAGAGGTCTACAAGAGGCAAACCATCTAATATTTGGTTGTCATTTGCAACGAATTTCTTTAGAGAAAACCCTGCCGAGCTGAGGATGTCAATAAGATCCTCTTCTTAATGCTGAGTTTCTTCGATTGAAAATCCACCCGAAAGTATGTCGTCAACATATGTACGTTTCCTTGCGCAAAATGAATGCCACATGGGGATGTGAAGCTTCGGAATCGCTTGTCAATTGCAAGAGAGTCCTAATGGCCAGGAACGGGCACAATTGATACCAAAGGTCACTGTGTTCAGTTGGTAGTCTTTTATTGTGCTGTTCATATCGGGTTGATACAGAATTCGTTGATGGGATCTATCTTCAGGATGAACCAAGATTTGATGGTACATTTTCTGAATATCAGCGCCAAAGGTATACTTATATTTCCTCTAATTGAGGACGGTTGATACAAGATCAGTTTGAAGTCTGGGGCCAGTGTAAAGTACATCATTGAGCTACTATCCCGACTTTGACTTCCGAGAAGCATTGAATACAACTCTAACTTTGGTAGTCTTGTGTTCAGGTCTAACCACAGCGTGATGTGGGATATAAAAGGAGTTGAAATTCCCGTTGGAGATCATTTCGAAAGAAGATGTAGTTTCCATATGGCCAAGAGAGATATACTCGTTTAAAACATCATTGTACTGAGTGTTTAAATCGGGATCTTTTGATAGAGTTTGTTCCATCCCGGCAAACTGACCCAGAGCAATAAACCTGGATGAACCGAGCGATATGGAGCTTGGAAACTCGCTTTTAAATGACAATCTTACGACATACCGACCATCTAAGCGACGCGTCGTGGTTTTCGAATAATATTCTTCACATGCGGTATCCTCGGGTGATGCACTGGGTACCTCTTCTTGCTCCCAGAATTTACGAAGGCTATTGCCTATGTCATAATCTTCGGTTGGAATAACATTCGTAGTGAACGAGTGAATTGTTCTGGCTTTCATGGGACCGCTGAGTACCCAGCCGAAGATCGTGGGCTTAAACCTAGAATAGGTCGGCAACTCGGTTCGGCTCCAAACTATTACCATTGGATAGAACTTTTAATTTTAAGTAAAAAAAATTAAATAAAAAAATCGGGGGCAACGCCCAAAAAAAAAAGCAAAAAAATTGGACGTGCCGACCTATACTATGTCTGTTCCAGATCGTGTTATACGCGGACGTTTGCCCGCAAATATTATTCTGAATATATTTATATATCGCTCGGAATCATTACCCAATATGAGATAAATTTGGGCAGATTTGTTCAAATTTGGATCTGCTAGATCTAATGCCAGAAAGTCTGTTGGGTTCGGTATATCGAATGATGTATTGGGTAAGCGTTGTGTAAGTTTTGGAAGGACAATGGCATTGTGAAACGAATATTATGCCTCTTCAATTTAAATTATACTTGATATAATTCAACCGCATTAAATCCAAATTTGAATTTGAGTTCCATAAATTTCCAGTGTTAAAATAATGTAAACAAACCTCAACAAGAATTAGCGGCGAATTCTTCTTCTTTTTCCGATATTGTGTTTACATGAGAGAATGAACGATTAAGCGGGATCAAGGCTGATCTAGTAGAGGTTAACGCAATAGAACAGCTGATTTTGCTTTCTTATGACTCAATCTGTCAAGTTTAGTGTAATTTGGTTATTGTACGTTTTTGTTTATTTTGTTTGGTCATATGCATTTGTGTTAAATTTGACATTTGGAGTCATAGAACAAAACCAAAATCCCTGTTGTTGGTGCCGTATCGGCCGATTTATGCTTGAAAACCGTCGAAAATTGGGTTCAGCGTCTGGACTTCTGCAAGCGTGCCCGTGGTGGCCATGCAAAAGAAATCGAGTTCCATACATAATGGCATCGATCGTACTTTCACAGGAATAAAGAATTTCATTAGTATCTAAAACCGGTTTTGTTTTATTTAAAAAAAAAACTTTTGGAGCGCTCTTATTGAAAAACCCGTTACATATGTAGGAATAAATGCGGTAAAAGAGTTGTTATTTACTCTTAACGTAATTATTGCTTTCATGTATCTACGTATGACGGAACGCGAAAATGAGAAATGGTATGATATGTGTGGAATGTGTTTTGTGGAATATAATTTTTGTAATTATGAATGCACCGAGTAATACTATAAGAGTGTGCACTAGTTGCTTTTTGTGTAAACGAGTTCCGTGGAAGACTTGGGAAACATATAGAGTATAGCGTATTAAAAGAAAATGTGTTTTGTTCACTTTTGTTTTGGGTTGTGCTTCGCTTTTTGTTTGAAGATTGATTTTCAGGATTTGTGTCGTGTTTCATTTGCTTCCACCGAATAACCTCTAATTTGTTGATATATTTTATGTTAAATTGATCACTTTTTACCACATTTTTAATACAATATTTCACAAAACTACCCGAAATTAAGAACGCGCCACGAACGAAAAAATCAAAACAAAAGTGAAAACATTTTTGCTGAATTCCAGTCAGCTATCACCATTTCTTCTTTGAAAGCTTATTCTCTATCTGTTATCCAAGTACTAAATTGACCAGCTGTCTCATCGGTGCCCCCTGTATGATTGAATGTGGACTTGATGTATGTATGTATATATTTTTGTATATCGATTGTGCAAACAGATTTTAAACTGTTTGTATGTGCAAATTGGAGGTATCGGTATGTATGTACAAATGTTCATGTGCAAAGGGCAGAAATAGACAATACTGAATGTATATATGGAAATGTGAATATGCGAATATTTTATGTACATATGTATGAATGTTAATGTACAAATTTGAGATATTGCAAGTACTACTGTACATACATATGTATGTATGACTGAATGTACTGACAGAATGAAACTGTATGTATGTATATGGAAAAAACTTCGTTGACTTACCGGCCTTCCAATGCCGCTGTTACTCGTATAAATAAATTTAGCTGTGCGTTATGTCGGAAACTTCTCGTTTCTTGCACTTTCCGTCACAGATTACATATTTATGTTTCTCTCCCGTTTCAGAGTTTACTCTTCACTATTTTACTGGGTTTTCTCCACAGATTTTTAGGCATTTATTTTGGAATTTTAAGATTTCGCACTTTTCGTATGGGGTTTTTTTCAACTTCTCACACTTCTTTGCCTTTTTTTTAAATTTTCACAGATTTTGCACATACATACATACTATTTCCTTTTCAGTTTTCTCTTTTCAACAATTTTATTTTCTGTTTTCGAACTTATTGTTTTCCGATATTTCTTCTTTTGTAACTGTTGCACAATCTATTATTTTGTATTTTCACAATTTTTACTTTTAAACCTTTTTGGTCGTCTACATACCTTACAAGCCACACAACAAACCACCAAAAGTGTTATCCCATATGCTTTTGTTTATCAAAACACAAAAATTCGGCAAGACAAACGAACTGCTTTCAAAATACCAGTCTGGATTTAGAAAAAAATTTTCTTGTGAAACAACGGTAAACTATGTGATAAATAGATGGAAATATAAAGAAAAAAAGACGAAGATCATGGCATTATTTTTGGATTTTCAAAGAGCATTTGAGACAATAGACAGGGAAATAATGATTGAAAAACTTTACATGTATGGAATCAGAGGAAAAGAATTACTTTGGTTTAAATCCTATTTAACAAACAGAAAACAAATAACGAAAGTAAATGGTGTTAAATCGAAAGAGATCGATAATGAATTTGGTATACCGCAGGGTTCCGTTCTAGGAGCCCTACTGTTTATTATATATATAAACGATATGCCGCATATTTTAGAAAAATGTGAGATAGTATTATATGCAGATGACACACTGATATTCACGGAAGGAGATAATAACGAAGAATGTACAGATAATTTAACACACGATGTAAACAAAATTAACCAATGGCTAAAAATGAACAAATTAAAATTGAATGAGAAAAAAACCAAATTAATGGAAATAAATATGGACAATGACTCAAATTTTAAAATCAACAATAAAGTTATAGAGAAAGTTGAACAAATATCTCGGGTTTATAATCGACAAAAATTTAAAATTTACACAACATGTGGAATATGTATGTAAAAAAATAGGAAAAAAAATCGGATTCTTTAAACGGGTGAGAAAAAACGTAACATTAATGACGGCAATAAATATTTATAACACAATGATAAAGCCACATTTCGAATTTGGATCTACAATTCTATACACATGCTGCACAATTACACAGATAGAAAGACTACAGAAATTGCAGAATAAAGCTATGCGATCAATCTTAAAGTTTAATCGATATACACCTATTCAATATATGCTGGACACACTAAAATGGCTTAATATAAGACAAAGACTGGAACTAAACACATTAAATTTTATTCAGAAAATGAAGATGGGAAATGCTCCAAAATATCTAATTGAACAACTGCATTATGTTGGGGATATACAACCATATAATCTAAGGAATGCGGAAGACTTCAGACTACCAACGGTTACAACGACAGCTATGCAAAGATCTATATTTTTCAAAGGATTAAAACTATATAATATTTTGCCTAATAATGTTAAAAATGAGAGAAATATTAACATTTACAAACGTTATGTTGTAAATTTTGTTAGAAGCAATATGGGTGAGATAATGTAAAGAAAATTTAATTTAAAATGTAATATGCTGAAATGTAATATATCGAACAAATCAAAAGTATTATAAATACTCCTAAATAAATAAATAAATAAAAAAAAAATAAATAAATATAAAGTTGGTGAATCAAAAATTGAGAGCGTAAAAAAAACTGCTAAGAAAATAAAAATTGAATTAGAGTCCAAACAGAACCAGACACACCAGACGACGACGACAAAAAGCCCCAGCGTCTAAACCAAATGGGAGAGAGAGCGTCTGGCGACTTCAGTTTATTTTTTTCTCTCTGCGCCGCGTATAGTTCCGCTCTTTTCTAGAATTTGTTTGAAAGTTTGGAATCAATAAGCTTTTTTTATTCGCCGCTAAACTATTTTTTCGACCACTTTGTATGGCGAGCTAAGCGATATTAACCGATTTTAAGCGGCTCTCCAAACAAAGTCGTCGAAATATAGTTTAGCAGGAATTAAAAAAACAAGCTTAATATTGAGCCTGTTTTTTTATTCCCTGCTAAACTAACTGTTCGACCGCTTGGTATGGGAAGCTAAGCGAAGTTAAGCGATTTTAAGCGGTACCCCAAACAAATTAAAAAAACAAGCTTATTATTGATGTCCAAAATTTAAATTGGTTTTCCAGCTTTTAACAATTTTTCATTCACTTTAATTGTACAACAACAACCTGATATTTTAATTCCTCCTAAACTAAATTTGGATGACTTTGTATGGTAAGCCGCTTAAAATCGGTTAATTTCGCTTAGATCCGAATACAAAGGGGTCGAAAAATTTGTTAAGCTGGACTTAAAAACAGGCTCATTATATCATTTTCATCCCTCTTCTTTTGTAACAAAATACGACTTTTTTATTCCCTGCTAAACAAATTTTGCGACCACATTCTGTGGGGAGTTAAGCGATATTAATCGATTTTCAGCGGCTCTACATACAAAGTCGTCGAAAATATAGTCTAGCGGGGAATAAAATTACAAGCTTAATATGTATGTGTTAGGTGCTCTAATGATTTTTGTGAAAATGTGGCAACTCCATTCTCTCAATTGAGAGGATTCGTGAGAACGCCGCCAAGAAATTAGAAATGATTCTATTTATCGGCGAGTCGTCAGACGCAGCGGTTTTTCTTGGCGATTTTACCCTGACATAAGAAAAAAATCCACAGCGACTATACGAAATGGGAGAGAGAGCGTCTGGCGACTTCAGTTTATTTTTCTCTTTGCGTCTCGTATAGTTCCGCTCTTTTCAGGAATTTGTTTAAAAGTTGGAAAAAATAAGCCTTTTTTATTCCCTGCTAGACTAATTTTTAGACCACTTTTTATGGGAGTTAAGTTATATTAACCGATTTTAAGCGGCTCCCCATACAAAGTCGTCACAAACTTAGTGTAGCAGGTATTAAAAACACAGCTTAATATTGAGCCTGTTTTTTTATTCCATGCTAAACTAATTTTGCGACTACTTTGTATGGGAAGCTAAGCGATTTTAAGCGGTTCCATATACAAAGTCGTCGAAATATTAGTTTTTATCAGGAATTACAAAAACAAGCTTATTATTGATGTGCAAAATTTAAACTGTTTTTCCAGCTTTTAACAATTTTTTATTCACTTTAATTGTATTGTGTTTAACAATAAGCTTGTTTTTTTAATTCCTGCTGAACTAATCTTCGACGACTGTATAGTGTGCCGTTTAAAATCGCTTAATTTCGCTTAGATCATTTAAATCAGTTTCATCCCTTTTCTTTTGCATCAAATTAAACCTGTTTTTTTATTCCCTGCTAAACTAATTTTTCGACCACTTTGTATGGGCAGCTAAGCGATATTAAGCGTCTCCCCATACAAAGTCGTCGAAAAATTAGTTTACCGGGAATAAAAATTCAAGCTTAATATAAGCTTGTTTTTAATTCCTGTTAAACTAATATTTCTACGACTTTGTATGGGGTGCCGCTTAAAATCGCTTAATATCGCTTAGCTCCCATACAAAGTGGTCGAATAATGAGTTTAGCAGGGAATAAAAAATGGCTCTATATGTTGGTGGTGTTGGTTGCTCTTAGGATATTTCTGACAATGTGGCAACACCATTCACTCAATTGAGAGGATTCATGAGAACGCCGCCAAGAAATTAGAAAAGATTCTATTCTAAGGGCGAGTCGTCAGCCGCAGCGGATTTTCGTGGCGATTTTCCCTGCCATAAGAACCCATGTAAAAAAAACCACGTCGTCTGTAGCGTGTTTGATTATGTTTGGGGTCTTAATTGGCAGTGGTTTTGAGAGTGGTTTGGCCTCTCAATTTTCTATACGAATTTGACACCGCTGCCGCCGCCTCTGTATTCTGTTTCTACTCATAGTGTTTGGAACCAAGTGGCCGTTAATACATTGTTATGGTATACAATCGTTGAACATTCGTTAACTTTTGTAACCATTCACAATAATTGATCGATTTTTAGAACAATATTCTATTACAATTTGGGGTACATTTGTGACATCTTGTAAGTATGTAAATTTAAGATAAATAAGTTCAGGGTACATATCGTACATTTCAGATTTAAAATTCAAAGTAATTCTCTTCAATATAATTCAATTTAATGTAACTTAATTCAATTTCGATTATATAATAAGTATAAATGTCTAGTTTACACAATGATCTAAAATACCAGCTTGTTTTATGGAGAAGCTGCCGTAAAGATCCAGTTAAGGAATACAAGCTTACAACAGTCACATTTGGAACAGCAAGTTCTCCATTTTTGGCGGTCAGGACGCTCCTCGAGATTGCGGCGGAATGTTCTGATATAAAGGTACGGGAAGTTACTCGCATAATGCAAGACTTTTATATGGATGACTTGCTAACTGGCGTCAATTCCGTTAGAGAAGTTGGGAAAATAAGAAGCAACGTGGCACAACACCTGGAAAATATGGATTTTGTCTAAGGAAATGGTGCTCAAACAAAGTAAGTCGAGCAGGAACAACGAAATGGTTGACATAAAAGAGAATGACAAAGTGAAAACGGTGGACCTTCAGTGAAAATCTAAAGAAGATGTTTTTGTATTCTAGATACATCCTAATGCTACAGCAAAAATTTCGAAAAGGTCAGCCAATTATAATTGTTGACCTACTTTGACTGTTAACGCCGATAACAGTAAAACCAAAATTGTTTATTCGGAAGCTGTGTCTACTTAAAATGTGGAATGAAGTGGAATGCTGAAAATAATGGTGTTAGCTGATATTAATTTTTCTCGAAGGATGAAAGCACGGTCAACCAATAAAATCCTGTTACTGGGATTTGCAGATGCACCAGAAAAAGCATATGCGGCAGTAATATATGTGAAACATGCAGACAGAGTGTCGATCTTACCGGCAAAAACTAAAGTGAATCCTATCAAAAATAAGAAAGTTGGAGTTATGTGCGCCTCCCCTGTTAGCCAAAGTCTTGACTCGACTTATGAGAATATTTAAAGGAGAGGGGGAAATTCATCCATGGACCGACTCCACAATAACGCTTTCGTGGTTGAGTAATAATAAATCCAAAGACAAGTTCATTCGTCCACAGACGAAGTGAGGCTACGTCAGATCAAAAAAATCCAGCATACGTTCACGGGGTAAGTCCCCAGATAAACTTAAAGACTTGGAAGGATCTCAATGGCGACAGCAAGTGGAAGATGACTGACCAGTAGCTAACCCAGAAGTAAAAGTGCCTACGGTCACTAACGTTTCTGAAGGATCATAGTACCTACACGAGCGTACACGGAAGTTTCATAGTTTAAAAAACTATATAAGATACGTATACATATTGCGTTTCATCAAAAAATTGATGGACGAGAAGAAACAGTCATATTACTTGACAGCAGAAGAACTAAATGAAGCAGAGGTTAAAATAATAAAATGTCATCAACAAGTGGAATGGCGTAGCGAATGCAGCTGCGGAATGAAAATCAAATAAGTCACAAACACAAATTGGCAACCTTGCAACCATATGTAAAGTAGATGCAAACGGAACTATAAGAGTTGGTGGGAGGCTACACCATGCAAATCTGGCGCGGAATCGGAAACATTCCATCATACTTCAAAAATCGGCATTGGTAATTTTAATAATTGAAGATGTTCACAAAAGCACTCTTCATGGATGAACCAGGTAGTCGAAAATATGGTGAGACAGAAAGAAGTACTGATTATAAATGCTAAGAACTGCTTTCAAAAATGTGTATCAGGTAATGTACTATATGTATCCGATATAAACAACAAGTTAAAACTCAATTAATGGGAATTCTTCCGGAATATCGGGTCACCGTGTCTGCTCCGTTCTACCATTATGGTATTGATTACGCTGGACCTATTCAAATGAAGTTTTATAGTGGCAAAGGACAACGGTCTTACAAAGGATATACTGCGGTATTTGTATGTGTGTCCACAACGACAATAAATTTGGAGGCAGTTAGTGGTCTCATAACCGAAGCCTATCTGGCAGCGCTCAAACGTTTTTCGCGAGACGAGGAATATGTGGTCACATGTACTCTGATAACGGGACTAATTTTATTGAAGCTGCCAAAAAATTGAACACGGATTTCGAAAAGGCTGTGCGGTGCAATTCTTTATTTGCACAGATTTTAGAAGATCAGAAAGTGAAATGACATTTTATTCCCCCTGCGAATCCTCACTTCGGTAGGATATGGGAAGAGGCAGTGAAATTTATGAAGCATTCCCATTACCGTGTTTTCCTTCTTTACTATGCTCAATGCTGAAGTCATAGCTCTGCAGCCTTTCAATCCAACGAACACGTTGGCCTTCGGGGTTCTTAAATTGCAGTAGCCACCTTAGCGCCGCATGATCGGTTCTTAACTGCAAAGTCTGGCCGTACAGATACTTGTGGTAGTGTTTGACACACTCTGTGACTGTCAGTAGCTCTAATCTCGTAACATAGTAGTTTTCTTTGGCTTTGAGAGTATTCGGCTGTAGTACCCAATAACTTTTTCCTGGTCATTGATTTGCTGCGAGAGCACACCACCCATTCCCTAACCACTCGCATCAGTATCTGTTAAGTTTCCGCACCCACTCACTCAGATGCGACTCCAGTACTTTCTGCTCCTTTACTGATAGTCTGCTGCAGTCACAATTAACTTCATAGTTGATGACCGCGTCGGCTGGTGTACATTCTGCAAGTTCTGTGCGGTCGCCGATCACCTCCTCATTGTTGGACAAATTTAGAACTCGTACAGGCAAGTATCCTTCATTATTAGTTTTTATTAGGGCTTTGCCAGTGATGATGTTATAGTTTTTCATACTTGCCGGTTCAACCGATCTCACAATCTCACTTCATTCGGGCCCATACTATGGTTTCTAAGTTTGGTGGCAATTTGACATGTTTGAGAGCGATCAGCCTTCTAATTTGTATTGTATTTTCGTATCCCACATTGAGTGGAATTTCGACATTAGCCCACGTCATAACTTGCTAACCCATATCTAACTTGAGGCCCTGGGTAATCATAAAATCTGCGCCAATTATCACTTCATCTGCAATGTCGGCGATAATAAACACGTGTTCGATGCTCTTGTTGGCAATGGCTAACTTCAATTTAATTTTACCATGTACAGTTTCTGGTTCACCCGTTGCTGTGCGGAGTCTTACACCATGTAACGATTCCATTGGTCCATTTAGCAAATCAGATCTGATGATAGATTGTGACGCGCCTGTATTCATAGGCGCTCATATTCCGACCACCGACAGCTCCGTATACAGTGAGGTTGTTGTTCTTCTCTTGTATTATTTAGATGGAGATCGTGGAGCCCTTGGTTGTGGGAGACAGTCCATGCCCCTCTGGGCTAGCTCGTATTAGTTTAACGGAGATTCATTTTTTGTAGTAAAATTTGCCCGTTTGTTGCCACGTTAGGGTGAGCTCGATCTTGATCGTTTTCGTGGTCCTCTGCAGTTTCGTGCAACATGACTAGGTTTGTCGCAATTGTAGCACTTTGGTCTGGGCTTATTTGTGCCTGATAACGCTTTGGTGAGAAGTTGGGTCATTTCTTTAAGATCGTTTATGACACTCTTCAAATCTCCTGACTCCGACTCCATTTAAATTTTTCGAACTCTTGTAGTGTTGCATTATGCTTTTGCACTCGGCCTCTTAATTCCATGCCATATAAATCTTTCTTGATCGCCACCATACTTGCGTTGTAACGCAGCCAGTATATCCTCGTAGTTGTTTCTGGCGATGACGGGAACGCTTTGGATGACTTCTGTTACGTTGCCTTTCAGTGCTAAAATTAGCTTTGCTGCTTTGTCGTTTCTGTTCCACAAGTTCTTAATTGCGACCATTTCGAATTGGAATTTATTAACGTCGAAAGGGGTAGAGCCATCGAAACTGGTAGCTTTCAATCTACTATATAATTCAGATATTACTCGCACTGGTCCCTCTTGCATCTGAAGTTCATTAATTTTTCTTTACAATTGACTTACAACATTTTTTAGTTGTTCAACTTTGAGTTCTTGAAACTTCATCGTTGTCCTTAATTCGTAATTTCACTTCTGACACCAGGAAGAAGATGGTTTAATTTCCTTATTCGTCCTTTTTGCGCTGTTTTATTGCCAATAATAAAACAAGGTTCGTTTTAAATTATGGTAATTACAACAGTTCAACTTCCTTTTATTTTACTTATATAGTACAACAGTTTACTTTAGTTACACCACTTTACAATAAAAGCCTTATGTTTTAGTATCAAATCGCGTTGATTACTTTCGGGCAGTTAATCTCAAACTGACTCTCTGTTGCAAAGACCTCAGGTATTTAGACGAACTCACCATACTCAAATATAATTATTTCTAGCGAATTCAAGAACCTTCTAGTCATTATTGTTAGTTATCTTTCTAATAATTAATGAATCCACCTCTGGAATAATGTAGAACCACCGCGAATAGTGAAGAATAATCTTAACTGAGGCGAATGCATGATACTGGTTGAGCGAGCTGTGTTGTTACAATCCATACTATTAGGCATACACTAATCGTACTGTTATTTACATAATGCTGTTTGGTAATTAAAAGTAAGTAAAAGCTTTTACTTGGGACATGGGACTGTCCGTGGAGGTGGAAAGTTTCTGATTGCCATTCACTTGGGAGTGGCCAGAAATGATTCCTTCATTGGGCAGTCCAAGCAGCTCACTACTTCCACGCAGTATGTCCTGGGCAATGGCTTTTCGGAAACCTCCGTTAGCTAGCTAGAGTGAGAAGGCGAAACAAATGAGCATCAAATCAGGTTTAGTAGGTGACTGATGTCACTGAAGCTCATCAAACAATCGGGCATATTCTTTTGTCCTTAGAAGGCGGATGAGCCAAACACACGGGCCAACGGCGGATAGAAACTAAAAGAAGAAAATACAGGTTCAACATATCGCATCCTGGTCAGCGTCTGATCCATAATGGGCGGCTGCAATCAAATATCCTGGCAGTAGGTAAAATGCAAAAACCCGGTGGGCTGGGTGTGCCTCCCGCCACCGTTCATAATGGCAGTGAAAATACAAAAACGAAACAGAAAACATAAACAACCCCTATTTGTTGACGACCCCCGCAAACGTTATAAGGACCACGATTTACGGATATGCACTTGGAATGTAAGAACTCTATATAGATGGCAGATGTCCTCGAAAGTTATAAGGCTGACATTACCGCTATCCAGGAAATGCGATGGACAGGACATGGCTGCACAAGAAAAAGAAACTGCGATATATACTACAGGTGCCATGAAAAAAACATGAATTTGGTTGTAGATTTGTAGTTGGCAAAAGACTGCGACATCTAGTCTCTAGGTTCAATCCTGTGAGTGAACGAATAGCCACAATCCGCATAAAAGCGAAATATTTTTATATTTCCCTAATTTGTGTGCATGCCCCGACAGAAGAGAAAGATGATGATGCCAAAGACATATTCTATGAGCTCCTAGAGGAAACGTATTAACGCTGCCCTGGCCATGACATTAAGATTGTACTAGGAGATTTTAATGCCAAAGTAGGAAGGGAGAATGTGTTTAATCTTCAGTCTTCATGCTGACAGTTACGACAACGGTATGAGACTGATTGACTTTGGCGCGGCAAAAAACATGGTCATCAGTGGCACAAGATTCCAGCATAAAGACATCCACAAGGCTACTTGGGTATCCCCTGATCAAAGAACTAAGAACCAAATTGATCACGTGGTAATTGATGGAAGGCACTCATCCAGTGCAATGGACGTACGAGTGATCAGAGGAGCTAACACCGATTCTGATCACTACCTGGTAGCAGCAAAGGTTCGCACAAGATTAAGTAGAGCGAAAATCGTACGAAACCAGACGCAGAGGAAGCTGGACATCGGAAAGCTGCAATTACCAGAGGTAGCCACAGCCTACTCAAGGAAGCTCTCGCAACTTTTGGGACAGAACCCACCCCCTCCCGATGACGATCCTGATGCGCAGTGGAAACCCATTTCCGACTCTATAAAAACTGCCGCAACAACCGCACTTGGTTTCGAAAAACCGCTTCGCAATAAACCGTGGTACGATGAAGAGTGTCGCATAGCAAATGACGAAAAGAACGCTGCACGTATGGTAATGCTTCAGTCAATTGCAACGCGAGCTGCAACTGAGCGGTATAGGGAGAAGAGAAAGGAGGTAAACCGTCTCTTTAGGCGAAAGAAACGGCAGTGGAGAAAACGCGAGAGTGAGAAAATTGAGACATACAGAAGGAAGAACGAAGCCCGAAAATTCTACCAAAAAGTTAAAAACGGAACTAATGGACATGGTTCAGGGCCCCCCTTCTGTAAAGACAAGGACGGAAATCTCGTCGCAGATGTGCAGAGCATGTTGGGAATATGGAGAGAGCATTTCTCCGCGCTACTAGTACCTGAGATATCCGATGACGATGGGACAATCGATCACAATATGGACGACGACGTCGATTGCCCCCCTCCTAACCAAGACGAGGTCAGAACAGCTATTGCCCGGCTTAAGAACAACAAAGCCGCAGGAGCCGATGGATTACCGGCGGAGCTATTTAAGACTGGCGGCGATGAGCTGATAAGGTGCATGCATCAGCTCATTAGCAAAATTTGGTTAGATGAATGCATGCCCGGCGATTGGAGTCTCAGTGTACTATGTCCCATATTTAAAAAAGGTGACCCGAGTATTTGTGCCAACTACCGTGGAATAAGCCTTTTATCCATAGCATATAAGGTTCTATCAAGTATAATGTGCGAAAGACTAAAACCAATTATCGCTGACCTGATTGGACCATACCAGTGTGGCTTTAGGCCTGGAAAATCGACAACTGACCAGATTTTCACGCTACGCCAAATCCTGGAGAAGACACACGAAAAACAAATCGACACCTATCATCTATTTATCGATTATAAAGCAGCCTTCGATAGTCCGATACGGGAGAAACTCTATGAAGCAATGTCTGAGCTTGGTATTCCTGCAAAACTCATACGCCTTTGCAGGATGACCTTGACGAACACCAAATCCGCAGTGAAAGTTGGTAAGGATCTTACCGAACCTTTCGAAACTAATGATATAGATATCATTGGGCGCACAATTAGAGAAGTTACTGCGGTTTTTTCGAGAATTGAGAAGGAGTCAGCAAAAGTGGGTCTGACGGTGAATGAGGACAAGACAAAATTAATGGTTTCAACGAACAGGGCCTCTACGCGATTAGACCAAAGCGTGAACGTTGATAACCGTTATAACTTCGAGGTAGTGGACGAATTTATATACCTCGGATCTGCCGTGAACAAAAACAACAACGTCAGCCATGAGATCAAACGCAGAATTGTGCTTGCGAATAGATGTTATTTTGGGCTAACCAAGCACTTTAGAGATAAAGCCCTCTCTCGAGTAACAAAACTCCAGCTGTACCAGACTCTCATTCAACCTGTCTTGCTTTATGGCGCAGAATCCTGGGTCCTATCGCAAGCAGACGAAACATCTGTAGGAGTCTTCGAGAGAAAAATACTCCGAAAAATGTATGGCCCTATAGTGCACAACGGCGAGTATCGGCGACGCATGAATCATGAGCTGTATGAGCTTTATCCTGACATTGACATAGTAAAGCGGATCAAGATAACGCGATTGCGCTGGCTAGGCCATGTCAGTAGAATGGATGAAGATGAACCAGCGCGAAGGCTTTTCGAAACCGAACTCGAAGGAAGACGAAAAATAGGAAGACCAAGACTCCGCTGGAGGGATCAAGTTGACGAATCCCTGCGTACACTTGGTATTGCCAACTGGAGAGATAAAGCAAAAGATCGAACTGGTTCAAACTCTTTCAGACCGTACACATATCTTACAATGTTATTAAAAACTACAGTCAATTTACGCATACTAGACGAATCGCAATTACCGAAAAGCTCACGACCATAAAGCAATCCCGGCATAATATATGATTTTGCTAAGAGAGTTCTAATTTTCAGGGGGTGAAGGATTGTGTTTGCCAGAGTGATCGGAGTTTTGAATATGTGTTACCAACAATGTTATTAACGTGGTTCGACCAGGTCAGGGTGTCGTTAAATACAATACCTACATTTTTCACATGGTGCACAATTTCAATTTTCTCCTGATTTATTACTATGTTATAATCATTGGTGCGTTTATAACTTGTCTTGTGTATTGAAAGACATTTCGACTTTTTCGGGTTAAGACAAAGTCTATTAGCAACTGCCCATCTTTGAATACTAGACAGATCAGCATTTAGCATATCAATATGTTCCTCAAGAAGGTTTATCGGACTACTTAACAAAAGCTGAATATCATCTGCATACAAATGCACTTTACAAAATGAAATGAAGCAAATGTAGCAGAAAAGGTAAAAGTATTCTTACAAATCGTGGATCCATATTGTCGTATCCAGTTGCATTGGATTTTACGATGGAGAAGGCGTTTAATACATCCAAATCATTAACGCATGCAAATTCAAAAGAATTATCGAAATTGGCAATGGGGTTAAAATTATATATGTCAGTACTTGGTTCGATTGAAGGTAAATTAATAAAAGATTTATTGAGTTCATTCACATCGACAAAACTACTCCTGTTTACGTCAGACTTCCCTATTCCAATGTCACGTACTGTCCTCCACGTTTGTTTTGATCCTAAGGCTGAACTAGGCCTAGAATAATATTCAATCTTCGCACATCTGATTTTGTCATTAGTATCCCTTCTTGCATCCCGATATTCTTTGTGGAGCTCTGGTGTTCTAAACCTCTTCCATCTCAAACAGGCGGTATCTATCCTTTCAGTGGCCGACTTAATAACATCCGAAAACCCGGGCCTAGACTTAGCGAGATTAATCCTAGTTTTAATTGGAACGGTTGTGCTATAAAGGCTAATGATATTATCCTGTAGAAAGCAGAGTTGATCATCCACAGATGGCATGTCATAAATAGAGTCCCATTGAACACAAGAAAAGATTTCCTCCAGAAGTCGATAATCTAAATTTTTAAGATCTCTGAAAGAATATTTCTGATCCAATATTTCAATTCGAAATTCATATGACATAAAGATTAAATCATGTTTAGAGAAACATGGGGCAGAAACTGGATCATATAGTAAAACTTTAGGGTTATTATTGACAAAGAACATATCTAGCAAAGAGTTCGATGTATGAGTAAAATGTGTGGGTACAGAAATGTTTATAGGCCAAAGACCTACGGAAGACATGCCATCCAGAAGCGGCGATTCTATCAGAACGTTGGAGTTGAAGTTTCCGGCAACAATTATATCAGTATACGATACCATCAATGTTTCAAGCATGTTGAAGAAATTTGCAAAGCAATATTCCGATTTGGACGATATACACTACCAATCAATATTTTCGCCTCGTAGGAAGAAACTTCAACAAACAAGTATTCCACAGAGTCACCAACTACAGACTTTTCACATAATCTAGATCTCAAACTAGATTTCACATAAATGGCCACACCCCCGCCATGACGAGCTCTATCAACTCGGTAAATAGTATACCCCTGAAGCATTAGAAGACCATCTTGTGTAGATTCTCTAAACCACGTTTCAGAAATGCAAATTACATCTATTCCAGAGTTTTCAAATGTGTGTTGAAATTCATCAATTTTGTTGTTTAGACTCTGGGCATTAATATTGTTACGAATTTCCTTATTCGTCCTTTTTGCGTTGTTTTATTCCCAATAATAAAACAAGGTTCGTTTTTAATTACGATAATTACAACGGTATCACTTCCTTTTATTTATTTATACAGTACAACAGTTTACTTTATTTATAACACGTTACAAGTCTTGTATTTTACTATCAATTCGCGTTGCTTACTTTACGGGGTTTAATCACAAACTGAACTCTCCATTCCAAAGACCTCCGCTATTTATACCAACTCACCATACACAAATGAAGGTACATATATCTAGCGAATTCAAGAACCTTCTAGAAAATAGATGTTGTTGTTGTTGTTTATCTTTGTAGAACATTCTCCTACACAGGAGAATTATCTTTACTGAGGTGAATTCATGCTACTGGTTTACCGAGCTGGTACGTTGTTACAATGCATACTTTCAGGCGCAGCACTAACCGCCTGTTGTTTACATACTGTTAGTAGAGTCATTAACAGTAAGCAAAAGCTTTTACTTATTCGTAACACTGCCCCCCACTTAAGCCTGTTCGTCCCGAGCAGGCTCAACCCTCCGTTTTCCATACAGAGCTAGTCTTTCCAAATGCACGACTTTCATTTTAGCTCTTGGACTTTGGCTTTTCTGGATTCGGTAAACCACGTCATTTATTCGTTTGACAACCTTGTAAGGGCCTTCCCAGTGAGTCTGAAGTTTTGGAGATAAACCCTTCTTGCGCTGTGGGTTGAACAGTAAAACTAGCTGGCCTTCATGAAATCCTTCTGAATTTGCCGCTCGGTCGTATCTGGCTTTCATTTTGTTACTGACCATTTTTAATTTGTTGCGCACAAATTCATGGAGATCATTAAGATCCCCCGTATCATGGTAATTGACATCACTGTTCGCAGGGTCAGACGCTGGTATGGTACCGAACTCCAAATCTCCAGGCAGCTTCAGCTCATTTCCGAAAATTACTTTAGCGGGTGTTCGCGAAGTGGAGTCATGGGTGGCCGTCCTATATGCCAAAAGGAACTTCGGTATGTGTTCATCCCAATCTCTTTGATATGCGCTGACTACTTTTCTTAGGTATTCTTCAAGAGTTCGGTTGAATCTTTCAACCATTCCGTCAGACTGAGGATGCAATGGTGTTGTTCTTGTTTTCCGAATACCGTATAACTCACACATTTCTTTGAAGATGGTCGATTCAAAATTCCTACCCTGCTCCGAATGCAGTTCTAAAGGGACACCAGTTGTTCACGATAGCTTTGCTTATTGTTTTCGCTTCTTTATTTGGAATAGCGTACACCTCGGGCCATTTACTGAAGTAGTCCATAACGACTAGGGCATATTGGTTCCCAGAGCTACTTGTTGGATATGTACCTGCCACACACATGGATATTCGCTCGAAGGGAGCACTTGGGCTCTCCTGATATCTCTGTTCGCAACTCCTCCGCGTTGGTCCTTTCGTTGTCAAGCACTGGGTGCAGCCTGCAATCCACTCGGATACAGCTTTTTGACGACCAACCCAATAGAAACGTTCCCTTAGTTTCTCCATAGTTTTGCCTTTTCCGAGGTGCCTACCACTCGGACCATTATGAGATTCTGCAATTATCTCTTTCACTTTCAAGGCAGGTACCACAATTAGATTTTTCTCCGTTTTTCCATCTTCACTTTCTCATACACGGTATAGACAGCCATCTAGCAATCTCAGGCTATTCCACTGGGCCCAATATGATTTTAAAACGGGGCTTTCTGAAGCGATTTCATTACGCGTTAATTGTCTATTCTCTTCCTTTGCCAAAATAATTTTTGCCAATACAGGATCACTTCTTTGTGCCGTGAACCACTCGTCGTCCGATTCAATTCTCAGGGATCGGACGTCAATAATTTGCTCTTTTATCTCAGCCTTAGAATTCTGCGTACGCTCGATTACATGTGGACGGTCATTTACTCGTCCGGTATCGGCCGTTATCGCTGGAGATCTTGAGCGTTTTCTCAGGTCTCTACAGTCCCGCCCTATATGGCCACGTTCGCCATGCTTGTCACCTCTCAATTTTCTTGCTTGCCATAGCGCTTTCGTGAGAATCCGAATCACTTCTTTCAGTTCGCTAACGGCGCCTTTCAAATCTTTTGATTTGACTTCCGTTTCTACCCTTCGCACTTGATGTGTCTGTTGACTGGAAACAACCCTTGCCGTCTCATTCGCCAAAGCAAATGAAACTGTTTCCACAAATGTAGCTTTTTGTGTGGCACAAGTCACGTATTTTATGTCAGGATCACGGATGCCGTTGACGAATGCTTCAATCTTAAATTGATCCAAGAATGGGTGGGACTCACCAGGATAAGTCATCAACACCAAACGTTCCACCTCGGTTGCGAAGTCATGAAGCGTTTCATTATGCTTTTGCACTCGGCCTCTCAATTCCATGCGATATAAATCCTTCTTGTGATCGCCACCATACTTGCGTTGTAACGCAGCCAGTATATCCTCGTAGTTGTTTCTGGCACTGACGGGAATGCTCTGAAGGACTTCTGCTGCGTTGCCTTTCAGTGCTAAAATTAGCTCAACGGCTTTGTCGTTGCTGTTCCACAAGTTCTTAATTGCGACCATTTCGAATTGGAATTTAAAAACATCGAAAGGTGTAGAGCCATCGAAACTGGGAGCTTTCAATCTACTAGAGCCTTCAGAAATTACTCGCACCGGACCCTCTTGCAACTGAAGTTCATTCATTTTCCTTTGCAATTCGCTTACATCGTTTTTTAGTTCCCGTTCGACTTCCTCGAACTTATGTTCGACTTCTTCAATCTTCTGCCCCATTTCCTCGATTTTTTCTTCAACCTTTTCGAATTTATCGTTCACTTGAATCTCCATATTGCCCACAACTTCGGAGATTTCTTGCAGTTTCTCATTTGTGGTATTTGATGTTTCTTGAATAATTCTAGAATTCTCGCTTAATTTATCGTCCATAATTCTAGAATTCTCGCCAAATTTCTTTTCAAGTTTTTCGTCCATAATTCTAGAATTCTCGTCCAATTTCTCGTTCATAATTCTAGAATTTTCACCAAATTTCTCATTCAGTTTATTATTCGAGAATTTTCGCTCAATTTCTCGTCCATTATTCTAGAATTATCGTCCAATTTGGCCATCATGGCAGCAAACATTGTAGAAACATCTACATTACCAGTTGCTTCTTTTGCACAAACCTCCATTTCGTCTTTGCACTCGAACTGATATGTGTCAATGTTGATGTTTCGGCGTTTAAATTCTTCTATTAATCGCCTCTGCAGCTCTACTTTATTACCAGCTGTCGGTTGATCCAATTTGCTCAACTCCTTTTTTAGCTGTTCAACTTTGAGTTCTTCAAACTTCATCGTTGTCCTTAATTCGTAATTTCACTTCTGACACCAATGTTACGAATTTCCTTATTCGTCCTTTTTGCGTTGTTTTATTCCCAATAATAAAACAAGGTTCGTTTTTAATTACGATAATTACAACGGTATCACTTCCTTTTATTTATTTATACAGTACAACAGTTTACTTTATTTATAACACGTTACAAGTCTTGTATTTTACTATCAATTCGCGTTGCTTACTTTACGGGGTTTAATCACATTCCAAAGACCTCCGCTATTTATACCAACTCACCATACACAAATGAAGGTACATATATCTAGCGAATTCAAGAACCTTCTAGAAAATAGATGTTGTTGTTGTTGTTTATCTTTGTAGAACATTCTCCTACACAGGAGAATTATCTTTACTGAGGTGAATTCATGCTACTGGTTTAGCGAGCTGGTACGTTGTTACAATGCATACTTTCAGGCGCAGCACTAACCGCCTGTTGTTTACATACTGTTAGTAGAGTCATTAACAGTAAGCAAAAGCTTTTACTTATTCGTAACAATATGACATACATATATTCAGCCCATTTCTCTGCCTTGCCAAAATTCTCACCATGTTGTATGTTGCGTCTTTGGAAATCACTGCAGAACTACTTATGCAGCTCATAGAGAATATTTTTTAAAAGAAAGTCAGATCCCTCAGCAACGCCAATAATTGTTAGAACGAAGAATAAATGTATGAACAAAGAACAAATGACAATAAACAATAATAAAACATGATACAAAACTAAAAATAATACAACCATAATAACGAAATGGAATAAAATATTAGAAATAAAATGTAATAAACATATTATCGTTTTAGTTATCGGCCATAACATCCACATCTTTATCAGCACGAAAAATCATGTTCAGATCAGTGATGTCCTCAATTAGCTTCGGTTCATCGGTGGATACACATTTCACATATATAAGACCCCGTAAGGAAAAGGCAGATGATATTAATTTTTTCCTTTTCAAGTTTAAGGAGGCTTGGAGAATTTTAAAGTTTGCCGGTGTTAGATTTCCGTTGATATATACATATATGTTGATTTGATTCAAAACCAATGTGGCGAAGATTTAATTGGGATTTTCAATTTCTTTTAAAAAGTGCAAGTGCCCTTAATAATGCATTTTTCTCGTACGGTGTAAGAAGTTTTACTACAATAGTGCCATCTTTAGCGTTTCGTTAATTATTTTTATTGTTTACATGGTAAATACTTTTGTACGACGGTGTATTATATTGAATGGCTTTGCATATGTTGCCGAAGTGTTCGTGCAAGTTTTCCGTAGAAAAATAGGGTATATCGTTTATTCTCAAGTCGCAAGAAACTGTCAAGTTTTCCTGTTTATTCAATTGACTTTTCACCATTTTCATTTCATTCCTTAATTTGCTCTCGGTCAAGGATTCATTTGCACTTTGGGCTTTTAGTTCATTTACTTGCCGCAACTGTTTCTAGTTGAGTAACTCTTTCAGTTACGTCGCTTATTTCGTCTCTGATTTCGCAGAATCTCTTATCAATTTCATTTAAGAGTCGATTCTCACATTCCTTTATCATTTGTTTAACTTTCATGGTAATATTCTCCGTAATTCTGCTTTCACTATTAGAAAGAAGAATATTAATTTGAGTGAAACGGTCATCAATACTCTCATTAAGTTTGGTGAATTTTTTATCCAACCACTGCCGAACAGAGACATAATCAGATGTTAGTGACTCTATCGCACTTAAGTCAGCCGCTGCTGCTGTTCTCTTAGAGGTGTTTTGGCGCGAATTCATATTGTTATTTGAGTAATTGAGACGAATATTTCCGTTGTTATTGTCAATGTATGATCTGGTTATTTTTTGTCTCTATTTATTGTTGTTGTTTATGCTTTTTGATGTTTAACTTTGTGATGTCATCAGACAAGTTTTATTGTCTTGTTTTTTTCAGAGTATTTATTGGGGTATGTGTAGATTTATCAAACGATGAAGTGCAAAGACGCAATATTTTGGCATAAGACTGTTTTTAAAGCAGACGGAATTAATTAAGCGTTGTAATTGTCGAAATTAGTGGAGCGATAGAAAAACACGTCTAATCGAGTAACTTAGATCAAGCGCCTCAACAACATGATGCAAATGGAATCAATGAACATAAACACAAGCCAAATATATGACGTAATGGAAAGACTTCGAACGGTAGAGAAGGCTGTTATTGAGCTGAAGGACTTGAATTTTCATCATGTCAGCGGACATTCATCACTTATAGGGGTCATCATCTTAAGCGCTATATTAGGTATATATTTTTTTAGAAAATCAATTATTAGACGGGCAATATCACGGTTACATTTCCCTAATGGAAATTTTGATATATAAGGCGGTTGTTATTAATTATACAGTCCACTCTTTATGAAGGTAATACATATTAGTTGCGTTAATCGAGGTTGTACTGTACTTTGTATTTGTTCAGTATGTCGAAAGTATACGCCAAACTTAAAGTCCACTGTGCTGCTGAAGCTCCAAGTGATGCTTTTGCGGAGAGGACGTGATGTATTGTATAAATTGCCCTGGCCGCTCCATAGGCCGGTGTGCGGAGTGCTGATAGCAACCACAGCAACAGTGGTCATCAGTGTTGTAATAGATAGGGTCGGCCTTCATAAAAAAAAATTAGGTCAATCACCACCCGATTTAAAGATTAAGTAACAAGAATTCCAGAATCACAAACAAAATTCCGTGCACCCTAAATACCACCCTTATAGTTTTTTTCTGCGCTGTGTCGTCAGCGGTCGGAGGAATAATTATACAGTTAGTTTTATTTTTACAAAAGCCACATTCCCCCATATATATTTTTTCACTCACTTATATTTTGTTTTCGACCCCGTTAATCGGGACATTTTTGGAACACAAGTAAAGGCATTTCAAAATCATGAAACTTTTGCATTTGCAGTATCGAGTTTTATTATTAAAAAGTTACAGAGGTTTCAAAATATCAAAAAGTACCAGAGGTTCCAAGTATCGACTTGCTGCAGTTGGTATCACTCACTCACACTACACACACAATCACTGAAACATCATAAATTTGCATATTATAAAATGAAGCTTGGCGGGAATCTAGTTTGGTATAACGCTAGCGACTTCCAATTTTGGAAAATATATAGCCCGTGCGATTTTCACTGATTCATTAACAACGCGAACAAAACGGTCGGTATTTTGTGAATGGAACGAAAATTCTGTAAATATAAAGGTGTTTAATGAATATATTACCTGAAACTTCTATAATTTCATCAGACGAATGTTGGTTGCTATTGCGCTAATTGCTCATCGGTATAGAATTCAATCAGATCGGTTAATTCAATACGATCACCTTATTGAACGATTTTACTAAGAATTCACCTTAAAATATCCAAACAATATGAATTCTAATTTCATTTCCATAGAGAAATGTCTTTGAATTCATAGAGAAAATCTTATTGAAACGTTTTATTTGGTATGAAGAAAATCAAATTATTTGTATTAAATATAATGGGATCTCCTTCAAATGCTAAAATAATAACATTTTTCAAACTATGTGACATCTATATAAAGTGCTGTTTTAGAAAGACATCCACATAGTATTTAAAAATCGCTCTAGAGGGAGCCCCATCATATAATTTTTAGGTGACTTTCATATAATTTTTAAGAGATTCACTTAAAAACAATATGATTTCCTCTTGATATTAAGTGGATAACATAACTTCTTATTGTTAGCAAATAATATGATTTCCGCTTAAAATAAAAGTGTTTTCATATTTCTCTATGGGATTTCCATATTAATTCAAAGAGATTCATATTAAAAATATGAAGAGTTCTTCTCGTTAATATGTGGTTACTCGTTTAAAAAACGTGGCAATCTACTTCGATGAAAACCATAGAAAACTCTCAAATCGTTTTTTCTCTGTGGATATTGTTCCAATTTATTATTTTATTTATTTATAGTACCTGAAGTACCACGTATCTCTAAAAAATTTTGCTTTTGGGAATTGACTCAAAATTTTCAACAGTTTGTATAAAAACAGTGATGTGAAAAAAAGTGGTCCAATATTTTTGTCAGTAGTAGTGCTTCCAATTCTACATCGATTGGAGTTAAAATATCCAAAGTCATGCTGCTGCTAGGCTACTTTATATATCCGAAAAAAATTATATTATTCCTGGAAAAAACAAATTTTATAAAATACTAGCTGACCCGGCAAACGTTGTTTTGTCATACATTTAGATTTTCGATATAAATCCACAATCGCGCCAAAAATTAATTTAAAAAAAAATTGTATGGGGACCACCCTAAGGGTTGAAGATAGATGGTAGATATGTTCTGGTAAACTGTTGGGATTGCAAAAATATTGAGGTCGGTCATACATTTGACACCTCTAGGAGGCACCATTGTAATATAAAACGTTAAACTTTTAAATTTCGACAACTGCGCCACCTATCGGCTCCATGATAAATAGATGTTGGTCGATTCGCAGACCTACCCGATATGCAGACAAAATTTCATACAAATCGGTCCAGCCGTTTCGGCGGAGTTTTGTAACAAACACCGCGACACGAGAATTTTATATATTAGATTTAACCTCCATAATATGGCACTATTATTTTTTTTATTAAAATGATGCTTGTTAGGAAAATACATTCAAAATACGAATGAGATATTAAAACACAAGCTGGCATCTTCTGGGGCGAAAATAGTTATATAATTATAGTAAGTTGCGTTAGGAAAATTCTTGTAAGAAAACACTCGACATTTGTTTGGATTTTTTAAATTTCTTCAAAACTTTGTATTGTCGGGAGAACCTCCTAACTTCCAATGAGATACAAAATATATTTCGCAACTTTGGTTTAAAGCCGTAGTTAAAAAAACAAAATTTCACTCCACGCCACTAACTGGTTAACCTGACCAACTGGTTGTGAGCAAAAAACCGGACACAATGGGTAATAAATGGAAATTGCTTGGTTTCAAAACAAAACATTTATAAAAATAGTATTTAGTTAAAACAACACTAAATATGTAAAATAAAGCGCATATTTTGTATACTTATATAATCTTGTTGGTATTTTAGATTTATAATTATATTATTTTATATTTATAATAAAATTAATATAAACAAACCAATTCAAATATTTTAATCTTCTACTTTCATCTATAAAAATAAAATACCGATATTGACCATATCCGAAATTATTTTTGAGATATAGAACGAAAACGTAGTGCATATATTAATATGTAGTATAATTCCTTTTTTAAATCAGTCAGCTATTTTTTCACATACGTGTAGATAACTCAATTTTTTTGTTCATTTTTTTCGCGGTATCATAACGCGATAAATTTTTAGCAAAAGTGGGTATACTCGTCCAAGAAAATGCCACTATAATATCACAGAAACCATAAGAGATAGGGCTGTGGGGATTAAACAGATCAATAGATCTAAAAAGAAATAGTCTTAACTATTTTTTTTTTTTATTTTGTGACATACGTGAAGGAACGGAACGATGATATTTCACATTCATAATCAATTTGAAATTCTCGAATCTCGTCAATGAAAGTTACAAAACGACAGCACAGCACCTAGTGGCAGTACTTGACAACGCCTGTGAGATATCTACTTATTTCCTTTATCTATAGATGATCTATAGTATGAGGCATAGATAAAGGAAATAAGTAGATGTCGCACAGGCGTTGTCAAGTACTGCCACTAGGTGCTGTGTTGTCGTTTTGTAACTTTCATTGACGTTTCTCATAACATTCACTGACGTTTATTCAACAGTGTTGGACATTTTTTCAATCCAAAATAGAATCATTTTTCAGGTTGTACTATTCGAACAACTAATTTAGTTTTTTTCATGTCGTTGTGTTCCCCACTTTCTAATTCAAATGCATTCTGGTTATGTACTTTTTTGGTGTACTGTTATTGTTGGTATTCGTTTGTGTTGTCTGGTACAGCATCGGCCCACTAAACAAAACAAAATGCCTTTTGATGTTGCCTACAACACCTACTGCTATCACCAGTTCTAAATACATCCCGCAAGGTATATTTCATTTGGGGTCAAATGCTATCATTATTGCCTTCAGCTCCATCTTGAAAATATCCCATTGCACAAAATATTTCCCAAGGCATGTGCGATATCTAGATATTTCCTTTATCTATGGTCTGAGGACTCTCGGGAACCAATTTATTAGGACAAGACGGTGGTGACATTGCTGAAATTCTACTTTAAGTATTCTTGATATTTTTGTTGAAAATTATTTTTTCTTTTGATATGAAATTTTAGTTTTTTAATGTCATATTTTTTTACTTTTTGTTTTGGGATCAATAAAAATCCCATTTATTGCTTTCAACGACATCTAGAAAATTACCCATTACACTAAATTGCTCTAATTTATGCTTTATGAAATATGAAAACTTTACAATGAGGTACTGGTGCCCAGCTGACCAGTAAACACAACGACATGAAAAAACTAAATTAGTTGTTTGAATAGCACAACCTGGAAAATGAATCTATTTTTGTATTGAAAAAATGTCCCACACTGTTGAATATACGTCATAGATAAAGGAATTAACTAGATATCGCACATGCCGTGGGAAATTTATTGTTCAATGGGATATTTTCTAGATGGAGCTGAATGCAATAATTACAACGTTTGATCCCAAACAAAATATACCTTGCAAGATGTATTTAGAAAAGGTGCTAACAAAAGGTGTGGTAGGCAACATCAACAGGGATTTTGTTTTGTTTAGTGGGCCGATGCTGTACAGGTCAACATAAACGAATACCAACAATAACAGTACACCAAACAAGCACATAACCAAAATGCATTTGAATTAGAAAGTGGGGAACACAACGACATGAAAAAAACTAAATTAGTTGTTCGAATAGCACTACCTGGAAAATGGTTCTATTTTTGTATTGAAAAAATGTCCCACACTGTTGAATAAACGTCAGTGAATGTTATGAGAAACGTCAATGAAAGTTAGAAAACGACAACACAGCATCTAGTGGCAGTACTTGACAACGCCTATGGGATATCTACTTATTTCCTTTATCTATGATATACGTCAGTGAATGTTATGAGAAACGTCAATGAAAGTTACAAAACGACAACACTGCACCTAGTGGCAGTACTTGACAACGCCTGTGGGATATCTACTTAATTCCTTTATCTATGCTTAGAAGTGATTGGATAAAGGGCGTGCCACTGCCCATACAACTTGAAATTTAAAATGGACTTTTAGAGGTAGAGCCATGGTGAAAGTAGGATGTGCCACGCCCCGTTTGCAGGATGCCGTTATAGCAGTCATAACAACAGTTTGATCGGCCTGAAAATTTCACAGTATGTTACAGTTGGCCTACACATTCGAACAGGCATTTTGGAAGCAAGTTAACAAAAAAGGTCGAGGTGCCGCCCACGCACGCCAGTATTTGCTTACAACTATCATAATGAGAAACTTTTTAAACAAATCAGCACACGATCGAAATCTAAACAAATACTTCTAACAAATAGTTATTTTACATTCTTCTTCATAATATTCAAGTTAACTTTAGGTTTATTTGTCCATTGTCAATTAAACGTGGCATATCCCGTGTCGGAACGCCAGCAGATCTCTTCATTTACAGAAAACATAATGGAACAAAATAATTTTGTTCATCCTTTGGCATTACAAAACTTTGAAGGCAAAACGAAGTTTACCGGGTTCAGCTGGCGTAGTTTTGAAACCAATAAAAAAATAAATTTACAAAAGTCAAAGTGAAAGAGGTTTAAAGAAAAATTTCTTAAATAAGTACATTTTCTTAAAAAAAGTAAATTTCCTCCAAAAAAATACAAAGTACCTTTTTTTAAAAAAATACATTATCTTAAAGAAGTACCTTTGCTTAAAAAAATTAATTTTTTTACCAAAAGTACCTTTTCTTTAAAAAAGTATTTTTTTAAATACATACCTTTTTTTAAAACAGTAAATTTTCGTACAACAAACTGCATTTTCTTAAAAAACGTCATTTTCTTTAAAGAGTAAATTTTTTGTGAAACAAAATAATTTTGTTTGAGATAAATACATCGTCTTAAAAATGTACCTATTCTTAAAAAAGGATCAATTCTGAAAAAATTCCATTTCTTAAAAAAACCATTTCTTCAAAACAATATCTTCTCTTAAAAAAATACATTTTCTTACACAAATTCCTTTTCTTAAAAATATAATAATACCTTTTCTCTTCTCTTATTGAGACAAGTAGCCTTTCTGGAAATACGCATAATTTCTTAAAAAATAACCTTTTCCTACAACGAGTACCACTTCTTTTAAAAACTACCTGTTCTTAAAAAGTACTTCTTTGTAAAAAAAATGCATACTCTTCTCTTACAGAAAGTACTTCTTCTTATACAAATTTTATAAAAGAAGTACCTTTCTTTAAAAAATTACCTTTTGGGAAAATATAATACAATTTTCACAAAAAGGACGTAAAATATACTCTTTTTAAAAAAAAAACATTCTATAAAAAAAAATTGTGTTTAAAAAGTTTATCATTTACAAAAAGTATCTTTTCTTAAAGATCCATATAAATTATCATATTTTTCAACGGGCGCCGTAGACGTGTTGGAGCTAACTAGTACGAAATATATAGCGAAAGGAACTACGTTCCAACCGGGTGACATTTCCAACCCTGACACCTCATGTAATTTTTTTTCTGCCCATTGCTCTAACACTGGCTTTGTGTGTTCGTTTGTGAAAAAAGTGCGACCTTATTTCAAGCTTTTGTGTTCTTTTCTGAAAATGTTGCACTCAAAAAGTGCAAAAATTATGCAATTTCTGCCAAATCAGAGAGTTACAGGAGAATGTTGACCGGTAAAATGGCATCAAAATAATGTTGCCCGTGTCTGAGTCGACATTTATCACTATGCTGCCATTGCCCCTTCACTGTTCAGCCTTTATGGTGGTGAAAACAATATAGAAATGTTGATTTTCTTTTTCATTTTGGCATGTTTTATTTACTTCGCTTGTCTAATGGTGATTTCGTTTCTAAAAAATTATGTTGCCAACACAATTGGTATTTTGGTTATTCCTACTAAAATTAATTTCGACCACTTATGTTGAATTAGTTTCTAAAAATTAGTGGTACCCTTGTACATAGTGCGTATCATAAATAGTAAATTCTAAATGGTTTTTCTAGGGGCATCCTCTGAAGGCAAAGGCGCAGATCCTTTGATTTAATCAAAATTGCTCGGTACGTTATCGGATTCTGGGGTTCCACATTAACACGTGCCCGATTTTTTCGCGGAACTTTTCTAAGAAAGTCTAATTATAACTATCGACACTATTCACATATTTTCATATTTCCAATTTCATGATTTTCCTTCAGTTATGGAAATGCATAGTTTTCATTCTTTCTTGGATCAAATGTCTTCCTTCAGATACCCATTTTCAGATTGGAGAAAACCATAGATGGTAAATATAAGTTTTGGATTTGAAAGTAATGGGAAGTTTTCTAGATGGCGCCAGAGGGGTGGATATGAGCATAGATAAATAAAAAACCATATATGGCGAAAGACGGGTGTTGGATTTGAAAGTAAAGGGAAATTTTCTAGATGGCGCGTGAGAGGTGGATACGGGTAAATCTCCCTGGAAACAGAAACTATGATTTTTTGTATAGTCAATTGTCAAATTTTCTTTTTTCAAATTTCTATTTTCATTTTCAAATTTAAACAACAGAATTAGAATAAAAATGAAGTTGA
Source organism: Phaonia tiefii (assembly GCA_963931995.1). Taxonomy (NCBI): domain Eukaryota; kingdom Metazoa; phylum Arthropoda; class Insecta; order Diptera; family Muscidae; genus Phaonia; species Phaonia tiefii. The sequence continues at coordinate 87,255,412 of OZ008371.1, read as the reverse complement.
AAGCTTTTTCGTCGCATCCGAGTGAAAAATAGTCGTACGGTTACGAGTAAATTTCCCTGGAAACAAAAAAATTGAAAATGTACACTGGTCGAATATCATAGTTAAGCGAGGTAATAAAGATATGCTAAAAAGCCATACAGTTGTGAGAAAATGCAAGCGAATTTAACCGATTTTAAGTTTGCTTCTAACCCTAAAAAAAAGTATAACTTTAAAGGGCGATGGCAACATTTTTTAAAAGTCGCCTCGTACAAGGACAACATTATTTGTTAGAAACGAAATCCCCATTAGCGAGGACAAATAACACAAACAAAATTGCCCAAAATATTCCATTTTATCGGGCAACGTAAAAAAACATGACTCGGTGAGAATGCAACATTCTCAGAAACGAACACAAAACTTTGAAGTAAGATTGCACTATTTTCACAGACGACCAAGACGTTTTTTAATTTTGCAATTTTGGTCAGAAAAGAAATCTTCAAGAAATCCACTGGAGTCGCAAAACATCTGGAGGTTACCGTAATGCTTCATATTTACATTCAGCATTTTGTTTATAATATTGTTGGAAATCATGGGAGTTCTCATGGCGTTTTCAATTACATTCAGCATTTATATTATTAACTCTCCGCGTATAATGCGTATCATAAATAGTAAATTCTAAATGGTTTTTCTAGGGGCATCCTCTGAAGGCAAAGGCGCAGATCCTTTGATTTAATCAAAATTGCTCGGTACGTTATCGGATTCTGGGGTTCCACATTAACACGTGCCCGATTTTTTCGCAGAACTTTTCTAAGAAAGTCTAATTATAACTATAACTAGTTACTTTTGATAATATACATAAGCTTATGGTAGGAAAAATAGGATAAATATGTTTTTAAATTAAAAGAGTAAGGATAAATGATAAATAACAGACGCAAATCAATTTGATTATTTGAAAGTTATTTATTTTAATGTACTAAACGTCAACTGTCAGCTGCTGTCAAACAGCATCAAGCAGCATTGTTATTTTGCTTACTTGGCAGCACTTTCATTTAACATGTTAAATTCAAATTCACATTTAACATTTTGTTTCACTTAAATACATAAGTAAATACGCGAAATTTCAATATTTCATCAATCAAAACAACAGCCGAAGGTTTGTGTCCACACTAAAACAGCAGCATAGTTTGTGTTCACGCTACAAACTCAAACACTCAACCAAACACCACACATATGGTTGAGTGTATGTGTTTAAATAATTTTCATTTGAGAAATTTAAATATTAGGAAGATATCAACCAATATGAAATGTATATCAAACGAAAGATAACATATTCATTTACCTACAAAAAATTTTAAAAAAGTTATCTCGCCGTTTCCTCATAGTCAATGAAATAAAGATTACAACAATAACAATCTGACATGACTCCCGATACCGTAAGGTAAGACGTATTCTACGCCAAAAATATTGCCATCGAACCTTCAAAGTTGTGCCTTTTTTAGGATGTGCAACGAACTAAAAATGTGGAAATGTTGCATTTTCTCACAACTGATAGCAAACAAATTCGACCAGTGTATAATAATTCTTAAACGATATTAAGCAATGTTAAGCGGCGCTAAGAACAAACTGGTAGTGAGCTTGTTTTTTTATTCCCTGCTAAACTAATTTTTCGACGTCTTTGTATGGATTGCCGCTTAAAATCGCTTAGTTTCCCATACAAAGTCGTCGAAATCGAGTTTAGCAGGGAGTAAAACAATAACAGGCTTAGTATATGTCGTTATTCCCCCTTAACCAAAATCTCGTCCACAACATTTGAGATTAAAGCAAAGTTAACTGAAATCGCTTCATTTACCATTCTGCAAGCACAAAAGGTAGAAAGAGTAGCTTAGCTAGGAACACTGGCTGATGGGCCCAAATATAACATTTTTACATTTTGTAAGTGCAACATTCTCAGAAACGACGTAAAACCCTTAACTGGGGTCGCAGTTTTTTTACAAATGGCACTTTATTCTCAGAAACGAAATTAATTTACAGCCTACTTTGGTCATGACATCTGATCCAGTCAGATTATGAACCAGATGAAATGGCTCATAGTCTATCCGTTCGTTGGTGTCCTTGTCCTTGCTAAGCTGATTTGTTTAAGTTTTTTATTAGACGGTAACCTAATACAAAAATGATAGAAATGGCTTAGAGGCTGGTTTCGATTATTCGCCATTTTCACCAGATGGCAGAGGCTGTTTCCGTGCGAACATGTTTCACTAGGTTACGCCGAAGAGTGTACAAAATAATATTTAATAATACGGATCAAAATGTTACACACATCAGGACGAAATTCGTTTTGGGACTTATTAAGACGATTGAGCCATGTCCGTCTGTCTATCTGGCTGGCTGGTCAACAAATCATTTTGTCAGCGACTATTATTTGTCCATGGTTTAGTCGAAACAGAATCAACAGGCTACAGACGACTACGTTTCTTACTTAGGTTTCTTATGAGTCCAAACATAATCAAACACGCTACCGGCGACGACGTTTTGTTTACATAGGTTTCTTATGGCAGGCAAAAACGCCACGAAAAGCCGCTGCGGCGGTTTTCTCACGAATCCTCTCAATTGAGAGAATGGAGTTGCCACATTTTCACAAAAATCATAAGAGCAACCAATCCATACATATTAAGCTTGTTTTTTCATTCGCCGCTAAACAAAATTTCGACGACTTTGTATGGGGAGCCGCTTAAAATCGCTTAATATCGTTTAGCTCCCCATACAAAGTGGTCGAAAAATTAGATTAGCAGGGAATACAAATGGCTTATTATCCCTTTCGAACCGAAAAAAAACTGTTGGGTATACAATATTGGCAGTTGGTGGACCTTAAAGACTTTGAAAAAGTAAACATTTGAACCGAGCCAGAATTTCAGTTTTCGCCACTAGAGGCGCTGGGGCTCTGGAATATATAATCCCAACAGGTGGTTTTGATTTGAAATTTGGGATATAATGTCCCAGCAGGTCTCATAACTAAAACACACACTAGTAAGTTTTCAGTAATTTTATTGATTTATAAAAAGTTTTTTTTTACATATGATAGGGTGAAAAACACTTGAAACATAGTAAAGAAAGTACGCTTGTCATTCTTTCCACCTTTCTTATCCTTTGAGCACTTTACGCATCGGCGACGTGTTGGGCCTTCAATTGGCATGTGATCGCCAACTACACCATAATTGACATCTCGGTTCTTCAAATGGCGTCCAGACTTTTTCTTCTTAGGCACCTTAGTTTTCTCCAGCCCAGTCTTTATCATATCCTCCGCCAATGCAGCAATAAAATCAATATAAGAAAGATTTGGCAAGTGATGCGTTTCTTTATAAAGTATCCAGCTGTTGACACAGGTGGTCTGGAGAAGTTTGTAGAAAACCTTTTTCCACCATTTTGTGGACTTCCTGTTGATGTCGTATAGTTGCGACATTTGGTCGGATAAATCAACACCACCCATGTGTTGGTTGTAATCGACAATGGACTTTGGACAATTCAATGTAATTTTTTCACCGCTTTTCTGTTTCCGTTGAATCAACCCCATTTCTCCGCCATGACAATTACTCATAACCGTCACCAGTTTTGTGTCATGCCATAATACGCATGACGTTCCAAATTGATTTTGATAGCACACACTCTCTCCTCTTTTTAATTTCTCAGTACATGAAGGAAGCTGCTTCCGATTATATATTATAGTACCAACAGCATGGAATGGAAGGCTGTTGAAGAGGTATACTGAGGAAAAGAATCTATCGAAGAGAAGTGCCACATTGGTTCGCTTGATAGAGGTCGCCAATGCTAAGACTACCCTCTCGCCCAATGTCGAGTTGTCGACTTCTTTTTCTGAATCATTTTTTCCACAATATATATTGAAGTCATATTCGTAGCCAGACGCTGAATCAGATCTTTCCCATATTTTAATTCCACGTTTGATTGGTTTCATTGGAAGGTATTGCTTTAGAGTGGATCTTCCTTTGAACTTAACCATTGATTCATCTAAAGCTTGAAAAGAGCTATCTTCACGGCATGCAGCATAAGTCTGTTTTAGACTTCCTCAATATAGTAGCTCTTTGAACAGCCATTTGGCTTTTCAGGAGAGTTACAATAAAATTTTGAATGAAGCAAGAGGAATCGATCACGAGACATGCTATCCCTTATCAAAGCGTTTCCAACAGACTTTCTTTTAGACCAGTACATTGGCATTTTAGGTAGTCTATTGTAGGAAGTAACCAGCATTATTCCCATCATTGCCAAAATTTCGTGCTGGTCTGTTTCAGGAATGGATCGAGTGGGTTTTTGGTATGCACCTTGAGCTTTCTTCACGATACTTATTCTTTCATTTGTGCACTGGCTTATCCATATGAGCAAACTTCGTGGGAACAATTTTAAAAATATGTATTTCCAATTCACTGGAGCCTCTATTTATATTGCAAAGCACAGACGGAATGTACGTTGGAGGCATTTCTTTTGGTGGATGGAGATTGCTGTTCACCGTCCATATATTTTCCGTAGTATGTGTTACTGTAATGGCGCAATCTTCTTCCACGCAGTCGGCACCGATCTCTTCATCACCACTGGACTCCTCTTCCCCAAGGTCACCACATTCCATATCGAGACACTCTTCTCCCTCTGAAGATGATTCGTCATCATCCGATTGTAGATACTCGGATCCACTGTCTTCATATGGCTCCGACTCACCTGAAGTATCGTAGAGTACATTTTCGATGTCTTCGGCAGATAGCTTACCTTTCTTGCTGGTCATAATGCCTATTGAATGAAACAATTTGATTACTCCTGGGATATATATTCCCTAGTCAAAATACTACTGGGACATATAATCCCACGATCAGAAAACACTAGTTATATCACAAAATAATGTATTTCTAAACTTGTATTATAATTGTAAAGCACAAACACATGATAAACACACGATAAAAAACATATAACATAACATTTACCGTTTTTTTGTAGTTATTATTTAATTTTTCTGCAGAATTTCGCAACACGTGCTCACTTTCTCACTGATTACTAGCAACTGTATCAGTCAAATGTCAAACCAGAGTCAATACTTTGTACTAGAGATGTATTGAAGACCATAGAAAGAAAAGAAATGGTTTCCCATTACATCCCATGAAGGGACTGGGGAGAACTTCTCACAATCACTGAGCTGTGCGCTTTCCAGTTTTCAATCACTGATTGGGACCTACAGTTTTACACCGATTCCGAACGGTAATTTGAGATGCTTTTTCATGGCTAGATACTCGATAGTGTCGCCGTCACTATGCGAGGTGACCGCCACCGAAAGAAAATTTGAAGGTGGTCAGAGCCGGGTTCGAACCCAGGATCTCATGTACAAGAGCCGCGCACACTAACCATTGTACCACCGACGGAAGACCATAAACAACTGAAAAAACACATTTCCATGCATATTCTTTAGCAAATATTACCAATAGGTGTTTTTAAATTTTTTTGGGATATATTGTACCGACCAGGTCGAAAGAGTTATGATACAAAAGAAAAGGGATGAAATTATATAATGAGCCTGTTTTTTAGTCCCTGCTACACAAACTGTTCGACCACTTTGTATGCGACCACACCATACAAAGTCGTCGAAAATTTAGTTTAGCAGGAATTCAAAAACAAGCATATTGTTAAACACAATACAATTAAAGTGAATGAAAAATTGTTAAAAGCGGGAAAAACAATTTAAATTTTGCACATCAATAATAAGCTTGTTTTTTATTCCCCGCTAAACTAACTTTACGACGACTTTGTATGGGGAGCCGCTTAAATTCGCTTAATATCGCTTAGCTCCCCATACAAAGTGGCCGAAAAATTAGTTTAGCAGGGAATAAAAAAACAAGCCAAACATATTCCTACCAAGAAGGGCAACTGTACGCGACGCAGAGAGAAAAAATAAACTGAAGTCGCCAGATGCTCTCTCTCCCATTTCGTTTAGACTCTGGGGATTTTTTCGTCGTCGTCTGAAGCGTGTCTGGTTCTGTTTGGACTCTATGGAAGGGAAAATTCGCCACGAAAAACCGTTGCGTCTGACGACTCGCCCCTAGAATAGAATCTTTTCTAATTGCTTGGTGCCGTTCTCACGAATCCTCTCAACTGAGAGAATGGAGTTGCCACATTTTCACAAAAATCATAAGAGCAATCAACACATACAAATTAAGCTTGGTTTTTATTCGCCGCTAAACTAAGTTTCCGACGACTTTGTATGGGGAGCCGTTTAAATTTGCTTAATATCGCTTAGCTGCCCATACAAAGTGGTCGAAAAGTTAGTTTAGCAGGGAATAAAATGATTTAATGAGCCTGTTTTTTATTCCTTGCTAAACAAATTTTACGACCACTTTGTATGGGGATCTAAGCGGAATTAACCGATTTTAAGCGACACACCATACAAAGTCCTCGATATTTGTTTAGCAGGAATTAAAAAAACCAGTTTATTGTTAAACACAATACAATTGAAGTGAATGAAAAATTGTTAAAAGGTGGAAAAACTATTTAAATTTTGCACATCAATAATAAGCTTGTTTTTGAGTTTAGCAGGGCATTAAAAAACAGGCTCAATATTAAGCTTGTTTTTTCAATTCCTGCTAAACTAAGTTTTCGACGACATTGTATGTGGTACCGCTTAAAATCGCTTAATATCGCTTAACTCCCCATATAAAGTGGTCGAAACATAGTTTAGCAGGGAATAAAAAAACAGGCTTATTGTTTCCAAACTTTCAAACAATTTCCAGAAAGAGCGGCTATACGCGACGCAAAGAGGAAAAATAAACTGAAGTCGTTAGACGCTCCCTCTCCCATTTCGTTTAGACGCTGGGGTTTCTTTCGTCGTCGTCTGAAGCGTGTCTGGTTCTGTTTGGACTCTTTAGTTTGGGATTGAAATTGGACGTTTCAGCCACGCACCTTCTGGTACTCTCATACAAATCGACACACTTAGAACGAAATCTTGTTTCTTCTAAAACTTTTTTCTGGTAGATGTGATTAGCTGCAACTAAAACAATGCTTAAAAATCTGTAAATGTCTACTTTCCTGGAGAAAATTTCGAGGTTGCCACACACATTCTGGTACCTCCCATACAAAGCTTGGAGGTCGTCCGGGTTGTCAATGCGATAATTCGCGTGAAACACTTCCGATCTTAATGAAATTAGGTTATAGGCTTCATGTCATCAAACGCGAGTCACCAAGCCAAGGGTGATTTTGCCACGCCCATGTTGACACCTCCCATACATATGTAAGTTGTTCGGCCGGCTACTTGTTCCGCAAGATAACACCCTCAAAACTGAACCAATCTTTATGAAATTTGGTACTAGACAAAGTTTATTCAAATGCCACTCTTCTATGGAAAATCAGTCGCTTTGCCACGCCCATTCTGGTACCTCCCATTCAAAAGCTTGATGGACGTCCGGGTTGTCAATGCGATAATTCGCGTGAAACATTTCCGATCTTAATGAAATTAGGCTATAGGATTCGTGTCATCAAATCACAGTCACCGATTAAGACAAGGGTGATTTTGCCACGCCCTACCGAGATAAGTTGTGAGGCCGGGTGGTTGTTCCGCAAGATAACTCCCACAATACTGAACCGGTCTTTATGAAGTTTGGTACTAGACAAAATTTTTATCAAATGCACACAAAAGGTGGGCGGATGACCGGTTGATCGACACGATAACTCTCGTAGACTACAAGCGATATTAATGAAATTCGCTACTTGGCAATGTTTTCCTAAAAATGAAAGGCTAACTACTGTCCACGCCCGTTTTCGTACCTACCATACAAAAGTTGAGCGGCTACTCGATATCTCCCGTATACCACAACCGATCTTAACAAATTTTGGTACTGATCAATATTTTGTGTAATACTGTGTAAAAACAGATGAACAACTTCCCCATACCCATTTTTGTACCTCCCATATAAATATTGGGCGGACAATTGGCTGGTAGTCACGATAATCACTTAGCATTGTAATTAAGTTGGGTATGGAATAATATTTAGCGCAATGCCACACTGCTATTGAATATTGAATGGTCATAATGGATGACTTCGGGTGAGGGTATTTATAAGTCGGTTCACCTGACTGAAATTTCTGTACTGGTTTGTCAATATTTTAATAATAATAATATTTTATGTTAAATTGATCACTTTTTACCACTTTTTTAATACAACATTTCACAAAACTACCCGAAATTAAGAACGCGCCACGAACGAAAAAATTATGTTTCCCAAGTCTTCCACGGAACTCGTTAGTACAAAAAGCAAATAGTGCACACTCTTATAGTATTACTCGGTGGCTAAAAACATCTAAAATTAATTTAGCGATTTTTAGCTACGAATGCAATTCTGTAACGTGGATCTAAATTTAGCTATCTCTTACAAATTGAATTCGCCGTATTTTTTGCGTTTGTTGTCATCGCTAAAATTCGCTTATTTTGCATTCTCTAACGATTAATCAGCTGTCAATTGTCTCTTAAATTTAAAATTTTTAGAAACTAACAATTGAAGCCGCTAAAAGGTAAGTTAAACAAAATTACTTTTAGATTTAAATTCAGTCTAATTAATCTTTATATTAGACGTTGTCGGCCAAATCCGCTCATGTTTATTTTTTATATCAATCTTTGTTACAACACAATATTCACAAACTGTATGTTTCACCGAGTAATACTATGAGTGTGCACTAGTTGCTTTTTGTACTAACGAGTTCCGTGGAGGACTTTGGAAACATATAGAGTATAGCGTATTAAAAGAAAATGTGTTTTGTTCACTTTTGTTTTGGGCTGTGCTTCGCTTTTTGTTTGAAGATTGATTTTCAGGATTTGTGTCGTGTTTCATTTGTTTCCACCGAATAACCGTATTGTATATAATTTGTTGATATATTTCATGTTAAATTGATGACTTTTTACCAGTTTTTTAATACAATATTTCACAAACCTACCCGAAATTAAGAATGCTACCACGAACGATAACATCAAAACAAAAGTGAAAACCACCGAGTAATACTATAAGGGTGTGCACTAGTTGCTTTTTGTACTAACGAGTTCTGTGGAGGTCTTGGGAAACATATAGAGTAAGATTGATTTTCAGGATGGCTCCATTAAATGTGGCCCCAGTGAAAAATTACCCCAAACCCAAAATGAAAAATGACCTCAATATGTTCTACTACCTACAACAACACAAGTTTGCGCATTTTACTTACGTGTTGTTGTAGGTAGTACAAAATATTGGGGTCATTTTTCATTTTGGGTTTGGAGTAATTTTTCACTGGGGCCACATTTCATGGAGCCTTCAGGATTTGTGTCGTGTTTCATTTACTTCCACCGAATAACCGTATTGCGTCTAATTTGTTATTATATTTTTTGTTAATTTTGCCACTTTTTTAATACAATATTTCACAAAACTACCCGAAATTAAGAACGCGACACGAACGAAAAAACCAAAACAAAAGTGAAAACATTTTTGCTGAATTCCAGTCAGCTATCACCATTTCACCATGCCTAAATCGTCTTTTGAATCTATTTGCTTTTAGAAAGAGAAGCATTTTACGCAGGGGGTACCGATGAGCCCACCGTGTAATACTATAAGAGTGTGCACTATAAGAGTGTGCACGAGTTCCGTGGAAGTCTTGGGAAACATATAGAGTATAGCGTATTAAAAGAACATGTGTTTTGTTCACTTTTGTTTTGGGCTGTGCTTCGCTTTTTGTTTGATTATTGATTTTCAAGATTTGTGTCGTGTTTCATTTACTTCCACCGAATTACCGTTTTGCATTTAAATTGTTGTTATATTTTTTGTTAAATTTATCACTTTTTACCACTTATTTAATACAATATTTCACAAAACTACCCGAAATTAAGAATGCGACCACGAACGGTAACATCAAAACCAAAGTGAAAACAATTGATTATTTTTGGAAAATTTTTGCTGAATTACAGTCAGCTATCACCATTTCCTCTTTGAAAGCATTTCTCCAAGTACTAAATTGAACAGCTGGCTCATCGGCACCCCTGCATCAGACTGTCGGGAAAAATGTATATTCCTAACCTTTATACTCCACTGATTTCATTTATGTGAAAAAAAAAATATAAATTAGGGACAATAAAAGACAATTCTGGTTAATTTAAAATAAATTTTACAGTTTGGAGTTTCCTTCTGACGTATTATGCCGAAACAACTGCAAAAACATTAACAGCTACATACAACAAATGTATACATACCCTGCAGTTCTGGAGGTGTCGATTAGCCATGCTTGAACTAAATACCTAACTACTCCGTCCATGACTGACCCTGTGGTAAGCGAACGCCGAACCACCGAGAAAAATAATGTGTGCACACAATTCCGTCCTACAATCTGGAGTTAGCGGCCTTACTGATACAAAATTTTGAGGTGCAACCACTGGTATTGTAGTTGTTACAGTTGCTTTATAAATTTTGTTCTTCTCAGCATGTTTAAGAGTATTAACATCCTCATCTCTCTTTACAAGGCGATTGCACATTATGTGCTACTTGATAATTTCAGCCTTCTTCTCAATATACGCAATTATTTGGTCCTCAGTCACACTTGTCTTAACGACGAAACATACAGAAACTTCTAACTCGCAGCAACGTCGAGCTCAAACATATCATTTTCTTCAACCGCAATAACTCGAATCCCTTTTTCTTTCACTGTTGTAACACCGTAACACCAACAACATTACAGACGTCACGATCAGGGGCCTAATTACGGCATTCGATGTCGTCTTAAAAATCGAATGAAACAAAATTTCGACACTACCTAATGTTTAGATCACGGCATTCGATCGTAATTTTAAATTGGCTACTCCGACTTTTTGCAATGCTGCAAACATATTTCTACGCTTGCGACGCACAGTTCATGTTCGATCGAGCTTCAGACATTTGAGATGGAACAGACCCAGAAAAAGCAGCATCATTAATCTATTTTTCTATCACTGCTGTAACACCAACAACATTACAGACGTCACGATCAGGGGCCTAATTACGGCATTCGATGTCGTCTTCAAAATCGAATGAAACAAAATTTCGAAACTACCTAATGTTTAGATCACGGCATTCGATCGTAATTTTAAATTGGCTACTCCAACTTTTTGCAATGCTGCAAACATATTTCTACGCTTGCGACGCACAGTTCATGTTCGATCGAGCTTCAGACATTTGAGATGGAACAGACAAGCATGAAACACATAGACGACGACAGGCTACCGACCACAACCTGTCAAAAATAAAATACATGCGTTTATATGCAAGTAAATATTTTGACGACGGCAAGGCGACACGACTGCAGGTTGTTGTCTATGCTACTTATGTAGCTGTAGTTGAATTAAACTAATTTCTATTTGTGTGGGCGACAATCAACAGGTTAGAGCTGTCAATGCCTGAAGTGGCACCACTGACAGAATAATCAACTGTTTTCACAATTTTTGTTATGTTTGTAATAATATTTATTAAATATTCTCCAGACATTTTATTTTCTTCTAACACAAATAACACAATAACACAAACGTCAACATTACAGATCAACTGTTTACTTTGCAGTTGCCGTCTTGAAAATAATTCAGTAGCTGCCACACGACTACATTTGCAGTCAGCGGCATTTGTAGTCGTGTGTTCATGTAGCCTGTCGTCGTCTATGTGTTTCATGCTACACAGAAAAAGCAGCATCATTAATCCCTTTTTCTATCACTGTTGTAACACCAACAACATTACAGACGTTACGATCAGGGGCCTAATTACGGCATTCGATGTCGTCTTCAAAATCGAATGAACCACAATTTCGGCACTACCTAATGTTTAGATCACGGCATTCGATCGTAATTTTAAATTGGCTACTCCGACTTTTTGCAATGCTGCAAACATATGTTAAGCAGAAAATGTCAAAAGAAAAACATAAAGTAAATTTATCATCTTAATGTTTAAAAAAAATTGGAATTTGGTAAAAGACAAAGTTTTATGTGGAATATAATGGATCCCACGCTATTTTTTTACTCTACATCGACCGAATCAGAGTACGCGTGCAACATAACTTTAATTACAAGAAATATTCGCGATAAAAGTAATCCTCTGTCGCTGCCTGAAGTTGAGTAAGTTAATGTCTTCAAAAAGCAAATTATTTCTAATGTGCTTTATTCAAAATAGATTCAAAAGACGATTTAGGCACTCAAAAGAAGCATTCGGTTACACCAATACTGCAACTCGCCGCAACATTAAATCTTTTGGCCAGCGGTAGCTTCCAACACAATGTAGGAAACGATTTTCCACTTGGACTAGCGCAAAGTACAGTTTGCAAAATAGTTAGAAACATTTCTAGTGAAATTGAAAATGTTATTGTAATGTATTGACACAATTGGAGTTTGGTTTGCTACTGTTTATCAATATTAAATGAACATAAGTAGTATAACATAAGTAAAGCTTAAAGCTATTGTAATATGGATAATGTTAATAACAGGATCAGGGATGTGCATTATGCTATTCATACAAAACACGCCTCCACTTAAGTTTAAAGAATAGTGTATATTTTTATATATGTATATTATAAACATATGTATGGCCGTCGGTGGTGCAATGGTTAGTGTGCGCGGCTCTTGTACATGAGATCCTGGGTTCGAACCCGGCTCTGACCACCTTCAAGTTTTCTTTCGGCGGCGGTCACCTCGCATAGTGACGGCGACACTATCGAGTATCTAGCCATGAAAAAGCTTCTCAAATTACCGTTCGGAATCGGTGTAAAACTGCAGGTCCCAATCAGTGAGTGAAAACTGGAAAGCGCACAGCTCAGTGATTGTGAGAAGTTCTCCCCAGTCCCTTCATGGGATGTAATGGGAAACCATTTATTTTATTATTATATAAAAATATACATTATAAAATTTATGTATTATTTTGTTACAATTCAATTCAATTCATGTACATAATAATTTATTTTGTAGAAATTTTGTTATTTCTTAGTTCTAGGTCTTAAAACTCTTTTCAATAAATTTGCATTTTCCTTTCTTTGAAACTCATTTGACAAATCTTCATTGGTATTACAATTATTTTCAAATTGATCAATATTCAAATTTACAATATCATTTTCAACAACAATATCACTTTCTGTTTCACATTGTGCATTTAATTCATTGACATTTTTGTCTTTTGGTAAAGATGAATTACTACTATTTTCATGTGACTCTTCAACTGCTAAATGCGTTGTATTGTTATGCGAACATGATGGCAATTCGTTTGATATTAAATCATAATTGTGGTTTTGACTTTCTGTTACTCCTGCTCTAATCTGATCAGTATGTCGTTTTATAATTCGTTTATTCGGTAGAATACAATGATATGATCGTGGACCTGTTACATCTTCAATCATGGCAGTGTAATCTCATTCTGTAATCTCATTAGTGTAATCTCTAATAAAAACATTTTGACCTTTTTGAAAAGTGACTGATCTTTTACCTTTATAATTTGAAATGCTCTTCAATTGCTTTTCAATTATTTTGACTTTAATAAGGGGCGGTTTAAGCAAATCAAATCTGGTTCTAATCGATCTTCCAAGGAATATTTGAGCTGGGCTTTCATCTGTTGAACTGTGTTTAGTATTGCGGTAATCCATTAAGAATCGGTTTAAAATTACATCAATATTTTCATTTTCATCTGAACTTAAATTTGCATAAATGGCCTTTTTTAATGTTTTCACAAAGTTTTCAGCTTGACCATTGGTTGCCGGATGTCCAGGAGCTGTTAATATGTGTCTTATTTTACTTTTTAAAATAAAATCTTGAAAATCTTTAGAGACAAACTGTCTGCCATTATCACTAACAATTATATGAGGGATTCCGAATCGACAAAAAGCTTCTCTTAGTTTTGTAACTACAAAATTGGAAGTAATGTCTTTTGTTTTGAAAACTTCTACCCATTTGGAATAGGAATCTATAATTATAAAAAGATGATAATTTTTGATCGGACCAGCAAAGTCTATGTGGATTCTTTGTCACATAGCGCTTGTAGGACTCCATTGTATAAGCACACATTCTCCGGACTTGGCATGAGTTTTTGACAATGAATGCAAGTCTTAACTAAATTTTCAATGTCACTGTCAAGTTTTGCCACCAAACAAATGATCTCGCAAGTGCTTTGGTTTTAACAATGCCTAAATGAGATTCATGTAACAGTGTAAGTACGGATTTTCTAAGTTTTCCCGGTATTACAACTCTGTAACCCCAAAGTAAGCAGTCATGATCTATTGAAAGCTCAATATCCTTGTTTGTGAATGATTTAAATTCTTCGCCCTTTAACTCTTTGAGTTTCGACCCTTGAACAAAGTGACAAACTTTTGAAAGGATAGGGTCGCGTCTCGTTTCTCGAGCTATGTCCTTGAAGTCAAGGCTTAAAATATTTTCTTTTTTTTATCAAATTAACAAAGGTATCATCATTCCGTGCTATGTGCATTGTTCATTTCAATTTGAGGAATTCGTGATAAATTATCAGCTTCATTTAAATGACCTTTTACAAACTCAATTTTATAATTAAACCCCGAAAGAATGAATGCCCATCTTTGAATACGCGCTGCAGCCATTACTGGTATGCCTTTGTTCTCATCAAATATTGATATTACGGGCTTATGATCAGTTTTTAAAGTAAAAACGTTTCCAATTAAATATTGTCTTAATTTAGTAACACTAAAAATAATTGCCAGTGCTTCTTTTTCATGTGTACTGTATTTCTGTTCAGCTTTAGATAAATCCCTTGATATGAATGCAACTGGTCTTAACGTATTGTCATAAAACTTGTGAGACAGTATGCCAGCTATTGCATTATCAGAAGCATCTGTTGTGAGAAAAATTTGCAACTTTGGATTATAGTGTACCAAGACCTTGTCTGAAGTAACTTCAGTCTTTATCCTCTCATATGCAATCTGGCATTCTCTAGACCAGTCAAATTTAACATTTTCCTGGAGTAAATTGTACAAAGGTATAATTTTTTTTGCGAAATTATTAACAAATTTGGAATAATAGTTTACCATGCCTATAAATGCACGTACTTCAGAGACATTTTTTTGAATTGGAGCTTGTAATACTGAATTCACCCTGTCTTTGTTTTGTTTAAGACCAAACTTGTCAATGGTAAACCCTAAATACGATAATTCTTTTTTGAAGAACTCACATTTTGATAAATTGAGTTTTAGTCCAGCCAACAATAATTTACTTAGCACTGATTTTAAATTTTGTACATGTTCTGCCATATTTTTGCCCGTAATGGTAATATCATCTTGATATACAACCACAAACGGTAGGTTTTCCATCGTCTTCTGGAATATTGCAGCAGCTGGCTTAATGCCAAATGGCAAACGCTTCATCTTTAACGTGCCAATGTGTGTTGACCAAGTACATAGAAGCTGTGAATTATCGTCAATACTAAGCTGATTGAACGCATTAGATAAATCAAGCTTCGAAAATAATTGACCTGCTTGTAGTGATGCAAATATTTCATCTATCAACGGTAGTGGATATTTGAAATCGCATAAATATTTATTTATGGTAACTTTATAGTCACCACAAATTCGAATATCACCGTTTGGTTTCAATATAGGAACAAGTGGTGTACCCCAGTCTGAATGATTTACTGGTTCCAAAACATCATTAGCAATTAGTTCTCTTAAATTGCTTTCAATTTTCCTTTTCCATGCTTGAATATCTTGAATATCTATATTCAAGGAAATTTTTCCAAGTTTATAATTTCCAAGCCCACTACTAAAAACTTCAAGAAACTCTTTTTTTATTTGCTCAATAACAATGGAAGATTGATCAGAATTAATAGAATTTACTTGAACTAATTCAAAATTAAAAGTTCTTAAAAAATTTCTTCCAAATAATGGACTATTATTTGTATTCGTAACAACGAGTTTAACTTTTTTTTATACCATTGTACTCAATCAATTCATCATATTCTCCTAATACTTGGATTTTATTCCCATTGTAGTCAACATACGGATCATTACAGAATTTTAAACTCACTTTCTTCTTTAATTTATCAACAAATGTTTTTGATACCAAACTGCAAGTAGCACCAGAATCGCACACCACATTAATAGGAATTTCACATATTTTTACTTGGACGCTATAGAGCCTAGTTGAATCGCCACTATCTTTATGGTTTATACTGTAAATAGAAAATTCATTTAAATTATTATTATAAAAATCTTCACTATTTGAATCTGATTCAGATACATAATTTACAGCTTTTTCCTTTCCTCTGCAAATATTTGCCCAATGTCCAGTTTTACCACACAAATGACATTTACTGTGCTTGAATCTGCATTCGTTTGACTTGTGGTGTCGCCAACCACAGTGATAACAGGCCTTGTGTGTTTTTGTTGTATCAGCTGCTGCTGTATGATATTTCTTTTTACCGCCATATTCATTGTTATTTTGTCCTGCATTCTTGTTTTTGTCGTTGTTGTTGTTGTAGCTTAACTTCTTTTTATACTTGTCATTCTTTATATTTCCAATTTGCATTTCATTATGCATTTTTGGAACCGACTTCATTTCCATTATGAGAGCTTTTCGTAATGCAGCATCAATCGTTAATTTCTCATCTTCCTCGCAAAGCCTCTCAAATATTTTGTCATTAATTCCCATAACGAAACAATCCAAAACAAAAGCATCTAGTTTATCTCCAAACTTACATGCGAGAGCGAGCTTTTTAACTCTGGCATGCCAGTCAGCTACACTTTCATCTTCTGCTTGCACTGCTGAGTGAAAGCTTTTTCGCTCACGGAAAACAATCGTGGGTGGGGTGTAATGCATTTGTAGAATGCTGCAAATCTCTTTATAAGTTTTTGTTACTGGCGCAGTTGGGCTGCACAAATTATGTAGAGTTTCATAAACACTTGATCCCACTGCTTTTAAGAGAATCGCCTTCTTGGTACTTTCTTCACTGCAATTTATTTCAGCAAAGTGAATGTCAAGCTTCTCCTTCCACAATATCCATGACTCATTGCGAGGAGAAAATTGCGGAACATTATTTTGATTGTTAATGGTAACTGTACCACTTTGTGCACTGTCCTGACCTTGAGGCATGATGATTTGTTGTTTTAAAATTTTACACAACTGCTATTTGTTTTTTTTTTATATTTTATTTTCAATTTACTGAATGTTTCATATGTATTTTGTGTTCTTTTATATTTTTATTTTATTTGTTTTTAGCTGATATATTGTTTAGCGAGTATACATATGTATGTATGTACACTTAGGTAAATCTTTTAAATTCTTGTTTCGCGTGGTTAAAATAAATTCTGTTATTTTTATAGCATAATACGCCAGTTACAAAACAAGACTTCAAACTTTAATATTTACTTAGTTTGAGTCTTTGTATATTTTACACAATTGTGATCGTATTTACGATGTTGTTATTTGGTTTATTTTTCCTCGTCGCCAATGTAATGTATTGACACAATTGGAGTTTGGTTTGCGACTGTTTATTAATATTAAATGAACATAAGTAGTATAAGATAAGTAAAGTTTAAAGCTATTGTAATATGGATAATGTTAATAACAGGATCAGGGATGTGCATTATGCTATTCATACATAACAGTTATTGTTGAAAATTTTGTCATTTATTTTATTTATATTTGGTCTTGAAACACTTTTTTCCTATATTTTGTTTAAATTATCCCTGAAAATAAATAAATATTAAATATTTTGCAAAAAAAAAAACAAAAAAACTATTTACATTTTGCCGATGTACTCATTTTTCTTTGGTGTCTGCAAAATTATTAGTCTTTGTTTTGTTTCGATGACATTGGAGCTATCGAATGTAATATCGCATAGTTGCATTACGATATCGACTGCCGTGATCCGAACTATCACCATTTCGATGCAATTATACACGATATCGAATGCGGTGATTAGGTCCCAGTATCTCCGCAGTTACAGTCTGTATATTTACAATGTGCGCTTTGTTATGCGGAATTGGTTTCTCAAGGTTTTTTTTAGAGTTCAGCGAACTTGTGTTTGTTTTCACTTACATCAACACATAACGCAGAAAGAACAATTTGCTTGAGTTCTCGTAATTCTTGAGACAGCAAATATATAGTTGACTTCATATTAGAAGAGACCTTTAAGCGGTCAAACTTTAAGAATACTTAAAAGTTTGGAAGTTTAAGCAGTCATCGCAATTAAAAACAATGTTTTTATTGTCAACCATAAATTGACAAAATTCTGGGTTATCTATTCTCGCGCACACGAAATGAAATTGAACTTTGCATATATGACACGCAATAAAGTTAGATTTTACAGAGTTAGAGTTAGTATCCATAATTAAAGTCTTAACACTTTGGCTGTGGATTTCGAACTGAGCTTCAGCTCAGTTCCAAAAATTACTCTATCGGGTGTTTGAGAGGTGGTGTCATGGGTGGCTGACCTGCAAGTGGTGTACTGTGTTTGGATTTCTTTTTAGAATACTCATTCTTCTATCATTCATTTGAAAAAGTACTACATTATAGACGAATAAATGAATGTCTTGCTGGAGACCTTTATTAAGTATTGCCAATTAAAGGTGCATTCTTCAGTTTATCTTGTTTCATTTGTTCCTGGACACTTCCTCTTGGTCTCCATGAGTTACATTGGTATTGATTCAGAGGTGAGCGCGAATCCCAATTACAAAGAAAACAAAAGAATTTTGGAAAGCCGCCCTTATCAATAATCCCTTGCAAACTGTTGATGACCTTCAAATCTAGGCAAATCTTCCGTTTATTTTCGTAGTATTGGATTTTTTCCATTATATCTTCCAATAATTCATAGCTTTCTTTCATGTTAATACCCATTGCTAGCGGAATGGAAGGTTTTCGGTTCGACACATGCAACAGTACTGCTTTCAAGCTTGAAACAGAACCATCAATAAATAATCTCCACTCACTAGCGATCTTGTTCATTCCCATTTTTACCACCAAAGCTTTTATATCGTTGCACTAAGCGAACGAGTTGTCATCATTCAGCATGTGTGAGTTTTCTTTGCTTTAAAAACGCTGTCAAAAATATGGCAAATCGCTGCGATATTCCCAATATGGCCACAATGAAATCCATTTCCATTTGTGTTATTAGTTGTGGTCCATCTCTTCCCTGTTGGGGCTTATAATCGGTATCAAATGGATCTTCATAAGTAACACCACTTGCTCTAATCATTCCTATAAATTCTGTCCTACGATCTGGAGTTGGCGGCCTTGGTGATACAAAATTTTCAGGTGCAAGCACTGGTAGTGTGGTGTTACAATTGTGTTATAAATTTTGTTCTTCTCAGCATGTCGATTTAGGCGACATGTGTAATTTTCGCATGCATAGCAACTGGTTTCATCATGATCACCTGGACCTTTTCATTGTCGAACCAGTTTACCGGCTTACAATTCTTCATATTATGTTTGCCTCCACTCAACCATGTCATGAGATTGTTATAGCATTGGTGACACTCTGTATTAGGTGTGTAATTTTCACCGGTCAAGTCAATTCGTCGAAAAGCAACTTATATGCTCTCTTGAATTCACTACTTAAAAGATTCTATCGGTTTGAAATATTGTAGAACTTTTTTTCTGATTTGATGACCGCAAACGTAGCAAAATAAATCATTTTTTTCACACTGCATATTGAAATTGTCAGTTGCCAATGTTGTTTGCGAATTATGCTGTGGCAATTTTTCTATAAATTTCACCGGTGAGCTCTCGTTGACGTCGCGCTGTGTAATGCCTCGATGTGATTTTGGTTTTTTTCGTTTTCAGAATTCTGATTTTATTTATACTTAGTAATCCATGAAAAATAACTTAAATCTAACGTTAATCGATCAGTACTCTTATTTCTAACATTAAACAATATTTTTAGAACTGTATTAATGTACCTTAATATGCTTACATACTATAACATTTATCCCACTGACAAGCAGTACCCTCAACAAAAGTATAATCAAAAAGGGGGCCTCGATGTGAGCGTCGTGTCGCTTTTATATTGTGTGCTGCGTCCCTTGTTGCGTGTGCAGAGCTTACTGCTTAGTTAGCATAGTATCTCAATGTTGAAGTAAACGGTGTTAAGAATCATTCAAGTTGTTTATTGATCTTAGGTACATTTTTGTAGTTGATTGCTTCCTTGAATTTGAACGGCTTGCTACCTATGGACCTTAACAGGGGAAAAAAGGTAAAAACAAATCGAATTTTTTAGTTTTTGTTTTTGCGCTTTTGACCTTGAAGATGAAGTTTTTTGTGATTTTGTATGTTCACAATTTTTGTTCTCTATGCAAATCAAAATCCGAAGGGTTTGCCAGATATGAGCCTGACAAAATGACACCGAAGCCCCAAATCTTTGGGGGCCCATAAAAAAGTGCATGACTTTGGGCAAAACTGGGAGACACGTGTCTTTTTCTTTTTGGTCTTTTATCACGTAGTGGTGTCCGTATATGGTTATATTTTTCGTGTTGCACGTGTAATGCAATCATACTAATCGTCTTTAAACAATATGAAATGAATTTAAATTTGAAATGAAAAGGTATTCAACGATTTTATACCATATGTCGATGTTGTTGGGAAGGAAAGTATTGATATTACTTACAAAGATATATGTATATATTACTTACAAAGATGATGAAACTCATCGTGGACGTTATTGAAACTTATGGTGATTTAGTTTCTCAAAAATAATGTAGCCCTTGTATGAGGCGACAAAGTTCAAAGTTGAGCCTTTTTTAGGGTGAGTAACGAACATAAAAATGTTGAATTTTCCCAGAACTGCATGCTCCCTTTTACGTGTCTTTATTACACCGCTTTACTAATATATTCGACCAGTGTATATGAACCTAAGCGATATTAAGCAATTTAGTGACTCAATTTGTACAACCTATTTACTAATTTACTAAAACAAATGGTTTTAGTCGTTATTCGCGCTTAACAAAAATTGCGACCACTTTGTTTGAGAAGGTCGGCTTATTTAATTGAAGCCGCATAAATTAGCCTTGCGCTACCTAATCCCATTAAACTTTAACTTTCAACAATGAGCTTGTTTTTTATTTCCTGCTAAACTAATTTTTCGACGACTTTGTATGGGGAGCCGCTTAATATCGCTTAGCTCCCCATACAAAGTGGTCGAAAATTAGTTTAGCATGGAATACAAGAACAGGCCCAAAACATACTTGTGTATCAAATTTGTTCTATAGCGGTTCCAAAGCTGTTCTCTCCTATTCCAAAAACTGTTCCTTTCTACTTAAAACCTTTTCTATCCCAGATTTAAATCTTTTCTATACCGGTTCCAAAACTGTTATATACCGGTTCCAAAACCGTTCCGACCTGCTGCGACCAATTTCAAAACTATTATTTTCCAATACTCTTTTATATCGCCCCAAAGCGAAACAAATTCTGATAGAATATAAGCCGGTTTTTTTTTTTTATTTTCGACCACTTTGTGTGGAGAGCTAAACGATATTAAGCGATTTCAAGTGGCACCCCTTACAAACTCGTCGAAACTTTAGTCTAGCAGGGGATAAAAAAAACAGGCTCTATATTACTTTGAAATGGAGGAAAATACTCTAAAAGGATTGGCGAAATCGCGAAAAGTTTTAAAACTAAAATTTCATAGTATAAAACTTCTGACAAATTGGAAAAAACATTCAAACCTTTAACAGAACCCTTAAAACCCGTTGTTAAATTAACGTTACAGATATACCAATTTAAAATGTCTCTTCCCATATTTCCAATCATCTAAAGAGAGTCATCAAAAAAGATAATTTTAAATTTACTACTAAATTTACTTTAAATTTAGAAGACGACGAAGGAGAAGACGTAGTAAAAGGTGAAGAAGTTGTTAGCAAATATATACGAGTATGTTGTTAATTCACAAACAGATGATAATAATTTATCATATTTAGAAAGAAATAAAAAACTTGATGAAGTATTTGGTCCTCACATTGTTGAAAATAGTGTATGGAGTCTTGGGAATGTGGACATAAAAGTAAACAATGACAACATAGTCATTGGTAATCAGAATTGGGCACTTACACCAGGATTATATTAACTAAATTTTTATTATGGTGCATCCGAATTGGAAATATTCAAAAACATTCTGTTAAATACAAATAAATACTCAGAAAAGAATATGTGATGGAAACAAGGGGGATACATATAAACAAATAATGAAGAACTTATTTAATATTACCCACACTGCCAATGACTAAATAAGGGTCAATCTTCAATAATCATACTACATATATACTTTATACTGGGACAACCCTAATCTATTAAAACATCACAACACGCTGGTAACAATAATCATATTAATAAAACTGTTCCCTGCTAAACTAAATTTTCGAACACTTTGTATGGGGAGCAAAGCGATATTAAGCGATTTTAAGCGACACCCCATACAATGTCGTCGAATCATTAGTTTAGCAGGAATTAAAAAAACAAGCTTATTAATGAAGATATATGTATCTTTATAGGATGACTGTGTATAAATTTGGTCATAACTATAATCAAAAGTGTAGTGGTGAAAAAAGGAGATTTTTTTCAAAATTTTGGTTGAAACGGATTTAGTAGAAATGGGTAATTATTCAACTGTCAACAACGTTCATTGACACATTCTCAAAATATGCTCGGGCAGAATCATTAAAACCGAAAACTGCATCCGAAGTGTCCAGAGCATTTAAGAAAATACTTAAATGAGGCGAATACCTAAAAATGTTTAAACAGGTGATGGTAAACAACTTTACAATAGAGAGTTAGGCTTGCAAATGCGAAAATATTTAATTAATCATTACTCTACGTATAGTGTAATGATAGCTAATTGTCCAGTTTTTAATAGTACGTTAAAAGGAATGAAGTGGAATGGGCTTAGTAATAACGGAAACATAATTTGGTTGATATTGATAAATGTAAAAACTCTGACTTTCTGACTGTTAGTAGAAACTTTAAGCAACGCTTTTGACTTTTCAGGGTGGCAACACGCCTTCTAGCTTTCGAGTAATGTCAATTTTAAGTGGCAGATGACCACTTTCAAGCGGTTTTTTTTATTATTTTTGCAAACACAACAATTTTTGCACATATAAAAAATATTTTTTTTTGTCAATTTCAATTTAAAAAAAGATCAACTTGTTAGAAATTTTACGTTCCTTTAGCAAGTGATTTTGTTGTGGTGAAAACTTTATTAACCGGTGAGTAAATGAAACTAATTCAAGTCCGCCTTGAGGCGGACTAATGCATTAGGGGTCAAAACAAAAATGCATGCATTAGAGGGTTAAATAGACGGAAATCTCGTTAAGTGATCAATTTGTCGAAGGTGTTCTGATATTTATGAAAATTGGTGGAAGTGTAAAGCATAGCCTCCTAAGTGCCCAAAAAAAGTTTTTTTTAAATAATTTTCTTAACTGTGGTTATCTCGAACTTTGAAATTGAAAGATGTAGGATGAAATGTAGTAAGGTGACTAAATTTAGATATTCATAACTTCTACATAATGAAAGATATTGAAAAATTCTTTTCCACAGAATTTGTAGGCACCTAAGGCTTTGTAAAATAGACTTAGTAGTTTTTTAATTTTACAGTATTTTCTAAAAATACATAATTTTAAATTAAATAAAAAAAACCTTTTTCTGTATGTGGAAGTTGACTCCTATGTTTTATACATACCCTGCATATTTCAACAAGAGCTTGCTAAAACTTTGCAAGATATGAAGACAAATTTTATTTTTTTTTTTTTTTTAAGACCAGCACTCAGGGGATGCCCCCTATAAATGCAATGCATTGTGCTGGCGACGGAAATTTAGGTAGAGGAGGGTGGAAAGAGGGAGTAGTGCTTATTTGCATTTGCCTTGAATCGCTGTATGTCACAATTGGCGGGAAATACACTTGCGGGAAGTTTATTCCACATACGGACCGTACGACTGAAGAACGAATTTTCTCTGTAGTGTGTTGTGCGATCGACTGGCCAATAGATAGTAAACGGATGGGAGTTCCTTGAAAGCCGCGTACTTCTGCCAAATGTCCTCACATCTGGTATAAGTTGACGGATGTCCGAGGAACACGCACCGTGAAAATACCGATAGAACAGTGTCACGCAACCCACATTACGCCGATGCTCAAGGGAGGCAATAGAGCTGGACACCCTACTGTCCCCTATCAACACCTTTGCTCTCCTTTGTACACGGTCCAGCAACTCCAAAGATGACTTTGGAGCACCTGTCCATATATGGGAGTTATATTCCATTCGCGGCCTGATGTAGGTGGTGTAGATATTAAGGAGATCAGATGGAGTGAAGTACTTCTTGCACCGCTTTAAAAAGCCTAGGCACTTCGATGCATCTTTCGACACTTCAAATACATGTTTTGCCCAGCGAGCATCACATTGTATTTTCATGCCCAGAACATCAAGAGCGTCTGATTCCTCAATATCCACACCATCCATAGATAATGACGATTCGACTGGGTCAGCTGTCCGCTTGTGCGAAAGCAGACAGCACTGGGTCTTCCCCGCATTAAAACTTACTCTATTCAATCGACCCCACTCAAAAATGGCCTCGAGATCGCGGTTGAGTGTTTCATTCATTAATTGACGTTTATCACTAATTTCCTGAAGATTTGGCCTGTGGTCGAATGAATATGAATGGCAGAGATTACTGTCATCTGCAAAAGAGTAGATTTGGTTCACAGTCCGACCCAGTAGATCGTCAATGAAAATAAGAAAAAGAGAAGGAGAGAGAACAGAGCCCTGTGGTACCCCTGCCGTTAATTTATGTTCATCGGAAGAGATGCCATCTATAACAACTCTTATAGTGCGATCTCTGAGAAAACTCGATATAAATCGAGTGAAATTATCACCAACACCAAAAGCAGCCGGCTTCGACAAGAGTGCCTCATGCCAAACTCTGTCGAAGGCCTTGGAAATATCTAGAGCCTTACTTACTACTTACCACCTTACTCTCACCAAGCCGGTGGATGGATCGACTCCACTGTTCCGAGAGGAACGCCATCAGGTCTCCCGTAGATCTTCTCCTACGGAAGCCATACTGTCGATCATTAAGCAGGTAATTTGACTCGAGATACTTCACAAAATGGTGGTTAACCATGCTCTCCATAACTTTCGAGAGCGCAGAACAAATAGCAATTGGGCGGTAATTGGCGGGGTCACTTGCATCACCTTTTTTGGGAATAGGCTGGACGTTGGCTACTTTCCAACACACCGGGTAAACCCCAGCGCGGTATGCAAGATTGAAAAGGTTGCGCAGTGGGCGTGCCAGCGTTGAAGAGCACTTACTTAGAATTGAGAAGTGGAAAATGATTTCCTAATACATACTAAAAAAACAATACTTTGAAACACAACGTTATACTCTACGCCACAAATATTTGTAAAAATATGAACTCAGTATCCCATAACATATTTCTTTGGCAATCAAAGTATGCCATGTAATCCAAATATTCATATTTACAATTTAGTTTTTGAGTTTAGAACAGAACTTGGAGTTGGCAAGGCGTAAATTTACGGCGCTAAAAATGTTTAATTTTTGAGTGCATTATCAAATTTTTGTTGTGAATCTTTCTAAATTAATATAAATATGCATGATACGTTCTTAACAAACCTTAATATTGTTACGAATTTCCTTATTCGTCCTTTTTGCGTTGTTTTATTCCCAATAATAAAACAAGGTTCGTTTTAAATTACGATAATTACAACGGTTTAACTTCCTTTTATTTTACTTATACAGTACAACAGTTTACTTTTTTTATGACACTTTAACAAGTCTTGTATTTTACTATCAATTCGCGTTGCTTACTTTACGGGGTTTAATCACAAACTGAACTCTCCATTCCAAAGACCTCCGCTATTTATACCAACTCACCATACTCAAATGAAGGTATATTGAGCGAATTCAAGAAACTTCTAGACATTGTTGTTGTTGTTTATCTTTGTAGAACAATCGCGAATGGCGGAGAATTATCTTTACTGAGGTGAATTCATGCTACTGGTTTAGCGAGCTGGTACGTTGTTACAATGCATACTTTCAGACGCAGCACTAACCGCCTGTTATTTACATACTGTTAGTAGAGTCATTAACAGCACGCAAAAGCTTTTACTTATTCGTAACACTGCCCCCCACTTAAGCCTGTTCGTCCCGAGCAGGCTCAACCCTCCGTTTTCCATACAGAGCTAGTCTTTCCAAATGCACGACTTTCATTTTAGCTATTCCACTTTGGCTTTTCTGGATTTTATAAACCACGTCATTTATTCGTTTGACAACCTTGTAAGGGCCTTCCCAGTGAGCCTGAAGTTTTGGAGATAAACCTTTCTTGCGCTGTTGGTTGAACAGTACAACTAGCTGGCCTTCATGGAATCCTTCGGAATTTGCCGATTGGTCGTAACTGGTTTTCATCTTATTACTGACCAACTTCATTCTGCTGCGAACAAACTCGTGAAGTTCACTAAGCTCTCCTGGGATACCATCATTCTCCCCACTGTCGGATGTTAGGCAGTTGCCAAACTCCAAATTTCTAGGGAGCTTTAACTCTGTCCCGAAGACGGCACTAGCTGGTGTTCGGGCAGTGGTATCCTGGGTGGCCGACCGGTATGCTAGAAGGAATTTTGGTATGCGTTCGTCCCAGAATTTTCTATCCTTACTGACGATATTGCTCAAATATTCTTCAAGAGCCTGATTAAATTTCTCTACCGTGCCGTCAGTCCGAGGGCGCACTGATGTCGTTCTTATACCACGAATTCCATTCCTCTCGCATATTTTTTTCAAGATGGCAGATTCAAAATTCCTACCCTGCTCCGAATGCAGTTCTAAAGGGACACCAAAACGACTTATCCAGTTGTTCACGATAGCATTGCTTATTGTTTTTGCTTCTTTATTCGGAATAGCGTACACCTCGGGCCATTTACTGAAGTAGTCCATAACGACTAGGGCATATTGGTTCCCAGAGCTACTTGTTGGATATGGACCAGCCACACTCATGGATATTCGCTCGAAGGGAGCGCTTGGGCTCTCCTGATGTCTCTGTTCGCAACTCCTCCGCGTTGGACCTTTAGTTGTCAAGCACTGGGTGCAGCCTGCAATCCACTCGGATACAGCTTTTTGACGACCAAACCAATAGACACGTTCCCTTAGTTTCTCCATAGTTTTGCCTTTTCCGAGGTGCCTACCACTCGGACCATTATGAGATTCTGCAATTATCTCTTTCACTTTCAAGGCAGGTACCACAATTAGATTTTTCTCCGTTTTACCATCTTCACTTTCCCGTATACGGTATATACAGCCATCTACTAATCTCAGGCTATTCCACTGGGCCCAATATTACTTTAAAACGGGGCTTTCAGAAGCGATTTCATTCCGCGTTAATTGTCTATCCCCTTCCTTTGCCAAAATAATTTTTGCTAATACAGGATCACTTCTCTGTGCCGTGAACCACTCATCGTCCGATTCAACTCTCAGAGATCGGACGTCAATAATTTGCTCTTTTATCTCAGCCTTAGAATCCTGCTTAGACTCGATTACATGTGGACGGTCATCTACTCGTCCGGTATCGGCCGCTATCGATGGAGATCTTGACCGTTTTCTCAGGTCTCTACAGTCCCGCCCTATGTGGCCACGTTCGCCATAACTGTCACCTTTCAATTTTGTTGCTTGCCATAGCGGTTTCGTGAGAATCCGAATCACTTCTTTCATTTCGCTAACGGCGCCTTTCAAATCTTTAGATTTGCCTTCCGTTTCTACCCTTCGCACATGAAGTGTCTGTTGACTGGAAACAACCCTCGCCGTCTCATTCGCCAAAGCAAATGAAACTGTTTCCACAAATGTAGCTTTTTGTGAGGCACACACCGCATATCTAACGTCAGGATCGTTAATGCCCCTAACAAATGCCTCTTTCTTAAATTGCTCTAAGAAAGTTTGGGGTTCTCTAGGATACGTCATCAGCACCAAGCGTTCCACATCGGTTGCGAAGTCCTGAAGTGTTTCATTATGCTTTTGCACTCGGCCTAATATGTGTCAATGTCGATGTTTCGGCGTTTAAATTCTTCTATTAATCGCCTCTGCAGCTCTACCTTATTACCAGCTCTCTGTTGATCCAATTTACTCAACTCCTTTTTTAGTTGTCCAACTTTGAGTTCTTCAAACTTCATCGTTGTCCTTAATTCGTAATCCCACTTCTGACACCAATGTTACGAATTTCCTTATTCGTCCTTTTTGCGTTGTTTTATTCCCAATAATAAAACAAGGTTCGTTTTAAATTACGATAATTAAACGGTTTAACTTCCTTTTATTTTACTTATATAGTACAACAGTTTACTTTATTTATGACACTTTAACAAGTCTTGTATTTTACTATCAATTCGCGTTGCTTACATTACGGGGTTTAATCACAAACTGAACTCTCCATTCCAAAGACCTCCGCTATTTATACCAACTCACCATACTCAAATGAAGGTATATCGAGCGAATTCAAGAACCTTCTAGACATTGTTGTTGTTGTTTATCTTTGTAGTACAATCGCGAATGGCGGAGAATTATCTTTACTGAGGTGAATTCATGCTACTGGTTTAGAGAGCTGGTACGTTGTTACAATGCATACTTTCAGGCGCAGCACTAACCGCCTGTTATTTACATACTGTTAGTAGAGTCATTAACAGCAAGCAAAAGCTTTTACTTATTCGTAACAATATAAACAATTTTTGTACACAAAAATTGTTGTGATGAAGTATTTTACAGAAAGTTTAATTTTACAGCGCCGATGGGAGGCAATATGGTTGGCGGCTGAGTTAGCACCCGTCGTCGTCACTTTTGGTACGGCTCTAGTCTTTCATATACAACACTGTTGTTATTTGTAAGTCGATTATTGTTGATTGAAAGATATTATTTTGTCAACTTAAAGAATAACAGTGTTAAATTGCCTTGTTTCGTGATTAAAACTGCGTTTTTTGTAATTGTGTTTAATTGGCAAGTGTTTTTGAATAAATTTTATTGGAAATGAGTTTTTGCGTTGAGGGTTTTGTTTGCAATGAAAAATGTGACTGTCCCCAAACATTTTTATTCTTTAAACTTTAAGTCTCACATTCTTAGATATTTTGAACCTGTAAAACAAGAATTCCCTAAATTGGATAAAAGCAGTAGATTTCTATAACAAAGCTGTGAATATGTAGAAGAAATGGAATGCGACAATGGAGTGACTGTTGCTGCGTAAGGAGCAGATATATTGAATGTTTCTCCAGAACCACCAGATGTACCTATGTTTTTGTATTTAATACAAATCTTTTAAACATTAATGCCCGATTTCATAAACGCTAATTAGTGCTTAATCAGAGTTTAACCGGAGATGTTCATAAAATTCGTTTTCATAAACGTTGGTTAGCACAAATCATTGATTAAAGTGCGGTTAACTTAATCAGCGATCGACGGCTGATTAGCTGCTACTAACCGAGGAAATTGTGAATGTACATGTGAAATAGTGTTTACAAAATAAATTATGAATTTGTGCACATTAGTAAAATTTTGGATCCGCCGTGAACAAGGACAACAACGTCAGCCTGGAGATAGATAGATAGGAGTTTAGGAACAAAGCCCTCTCTCGACGGACAAAAGTTCAGCTATATCAGACTCTCATTTTACCTGTCTTGACATATGGCTCCGAAACTTGGGTCATATCGCAAGCGGATGAAAAACACCTGGGAGTTTTCGAGAGAAAAATTTTCCCTAAAATATATGGTCCTGTTAGGGAAAACGGCGAGTACCGACGTCGCTGGAACGCAGAGCTATATAATCTCTATTCTGACGTGGACATAGCTAGACGAATCAAAGTGTGCCAATTGCGTTGGCTAGGCCATGTTATCAGAATGGATGAAGATGAGCCACCGCGAAAGATTTTTGATAACGTACCCGATGAAAGCAGGAAAAGAGGACGACCAAGACTCCGCTGGAAAGACCAGGCAGAAGAATCCCTCCGTATCCTTGGTGTTACCAACTGGCGAGAAAAGGCGAAGGATTGAGCCAGTTGGAAGAATATGTTGAAATTTGTTTAATTTGTTTGTTTAATTAATATGTGTAAGACGTCTGACCTCATGAGGTTGTAATATAGTCAATAAAAGTAAAGTAAGTAAATAAAATAATATAAAGCAATGGCTTAATATAAAATTTAAATTTTGGGTTCACGGCGCCCTACAAGAAGGCCACGAGTGTTTGAAAATAGGCAGAAACTCTTTGAAAAATACGTCAATGAGACTTTTATTCAAAGGTTTCGCATCTCCAAAGAGAGTGTACGGAATATTTTGGCAAAAATTAAAAATAAAATTCGAAATCACACAGAAAGGTTTGTAGAAATATGTATAACAAACATTTGTGTTATATTAATACAATTCGTTTCACAGAAATCGAGTTCTAAGCCCATTGGAAATGTTGCTGCTATCGTTGCGATTTTACGCATCAGGAACCTTTTTGATAACAGTTGCTGATTTCTGTGGTGTGAGTGTGCCTACTGATAGTCGCGTCGTAAGAAAAGTATCATTTGCTATTGCAGAGCTCTCCAGGCAATACATTAAAATGCCGAAAAGCAGTACAGATCTAGAAATAACTATGCGTAATTTCCACCTCATTGCAAGCATTCCAAAAGTTGTTGGTTGCATTGACTGCACTCATGTGAAGATTCAATCACCTGGTGGAGAAAATGCATAAATATTCCGGAATCGGAAGGGATATTTTTCGTTCAACGTAAAAGCAGTTTGCAATGCAGATCTGATGATATTAGATACTGTGTGTCGTTGGCCTGGTTCCGCACGTGATTCAAACATTTTTAACAACAGCCGTATAAAGCATCGTTTTGAGTCAAATGAATTCAAAGACTGCTTCATATTAGGCGATAGTGGATATGGTGTAAGTAAATACATTATGACTCCACTTTCACATCCCAACACTGCAGCGGAACGGTTATACAAAGAGTCTCAAATACGTACGAGGAATTGTATAGAGAGCTGTTTTGGGGTGTGGAAGCGACGTTTCCCAGTGCCCTCGTTAGGGATGCGGATTTCGCAAGATACAGTAATGGCAGTCATCGTTGCCTGTGCTGTATTACATAACATCGCTCGACATAATGGAGATGCAGACCCAGCCGAACAAGATGCTGTAGAGACGCAAGATTCAAGTGATAACGATTCTCAATATAGAGAAGAATCACGGCAAGCTTCCTTTATGCGATTGATCAACGACTATTTTGCAAGGTTAGTTTGAAAGCGAAATCATTAAGCTAACGATTAACAATTAATAAAATTGTTTATTTTATTATTTTCAGACTTTAAAGGGAAAGGCACAATATTTATTGTTGTATTTATGGATAATTTAGTTCATTTTAGATAAAATATATTTACATTAAAGACATTAAAAATGTGTTTTTCAATTACAATAAAGAAAATAAAAATTAAAATAGAAATTTAAAAAAAACAAAATTCTTCGTGAATTTAAAAGAAAAAATTAAAGGTAAAATTTCAATATGTGTAATAACACTAGAGTTTATAAAACAAAATATTTACAAATATATATATAAAATCTAGAACTAGCTAGAGCTGCTAAAAATTGAGATTATATTGAAAAGAGGAAATGAAATTTATTATTTCTTTTTCAATTCAATCTCAATTTTTAACAACTCTAGCTTCATTTGCGCCTCCTCCATCTCTAACAAATGTTTCTGTTTCGAACACTGGTGTCGCTCGGCCGGTCCAACTTGCTGGGTTTTGCCTTTTTCCCAGCAAGCTTTGCCGACGGGTTTTTTCTGAGGGCTGTAGGATTCCATGCGCTCCAATCCGTTGCAGAAGTCTAAAAAGTATAAGTAATATTAAAATATGAATACAATGTAAAAAATAAACTCTTACATTTTCTACAGCCTCAGCTCCCTCCAATGCTGGATCCGAAGTGTAGCTCATCATGGATTCCTCCAGTACTTCGGGAACACCTTCGTACTCGCCCACGCGATCAATTTCATATGCAATTACTGAAATAATATATGTACATATGTATATTACATTAATATATATATTATTACATACTTTGTTACAAGATATATACTATATTATGATAAGATAGATATGTGATATAAAATTAATAAAAAAAACTAATTCTTACCATCGCTATCAAAACGGTTGGACAACCCAGTTGCAGACTCTCCCATCAATGCAGCTAGCCTTTTGGTGTTGGGGTCATTGCTGCTGCGGAAATAACCCCCACCCGTTTTATATAGTTCTCGCCGCTCTTCGGCTATTGCCTTCTTAGCCTTCCGCTTCAGGTTTCCATACTTTTCCTTCAAGTTTTTTGCACCTCTTCTAACGCCCATCTGGGCCTCAAAGGCAATATCAATTCCGCGTCCGTTTTTTGTTTTCTATTATGCTGGCGTGTTGTTCAGCTAAAGTTAGTAACAAGCTCTCTTCTGCTGATGAAAAATTTGGTAGCCGAACTTTTTTCTGATTTGTTTCCATATTTTATCTCAAAACAAATTTAAACATCCAACAATGAAACGAATTTGAAACAGCCAAACAATGAATGTAAACAAAAGTATGGGGTATGTTCAGTGCTTTTGCTGTCATTTTTTCTTTCTTCATTCACAATAGTCAATGTAATCAATGATTAGCGAACCGGGCTTTGGTGAAAACGAAATTGTCACTTCAACTAATCATTGATTACGAAATCATTGATTAGGCAAAATTTAATCAGCGTTTATAATAATGACCCTAAATGTTTAATATACAATAATAGTTTGAGAAACCCGGACATTAGTTCCGATTATGAATCCAAATTCTAAAAAACTTAATTTTTTTATAGATATAAGTACATGTGTATCTGCGGAACCTTGAATAAAATCGATTTAAAAATAGAACATTTTAGTTTTTTTTAGCGTCGTCGCAGTGGATCGCGAAAAAATACATACTTAATCAATATTTTTAAAAAAAATCAATAAATGTTTTAATCAAATTTACAAATTTTTTAATTTAAGTTTTTTTTGACAAATTTACAAATGCCTTTAATTAATATTATCATTTTCGTGATTACACCAAAATCAATTAAAAAATTAATCAAATAAACAAATTTTTTAATTGAAATTGATTTTTATTTTTTTCTGTGTGGTGAGCATTAAGAATTTAAAGTTGTTATACGTAAGTATTGTTGATCAATAATTACACAAATAATGATTATTTGCTAATTTTAGAAGTATAATCTACGGTTTTATTCATAAAAAGTTACGAGAGGTTTGAGAGACAGTTTATCATACAAAAAATGTCTCTCAACCTCTCACAACTTTTTATGAATTTTATGAATATGTATATTTTTAGATTCAAATGTCTTCCAAAGAGTTTCTTGTAATCCGTTTAAAAAAAATTAAACATTGGATGCTTCAGAAAAGCCTTCGGGTAATCAATGGAAGTCTCAAACACCAATACCCCAAGTACGTGCAAGGTCGTTTTGTATGTGATTTATGCAGAAAAGCTTATTAGCCCAATCCAATTTAAAAAAGTCCAGAAGACGATACCTATGTATATCGACGTGAAGGACAAAGATATGTATATCGACGTGAAGGACAAAGATTCTGTGTTTTATGGCGGTAAGGAACATTTTAAAATAACATAGTTTCAGTAGTAAGGAGTAAGTTATTTGACTTGGAAGCAATACCGGCAAAGGAGGAGGCATTTTGAATCATTTAAAAGATATCATAAAATATTAACCAACCTTTCTTATTTTTGATTTCTATTAATTGATTTTTCAAACAAAGACCTCGAGCTTGAAACATAATTTATTGGTGATGTTTTGAAATGTTCGGAATGTGCTAAAAGTAACAATACAACAAAATTATTGTCATTTTTGCCTCGATCTTGGAGCATACAAAAGATTTAAACAGTATTCCCCGTTTCCAACAGATTGGCGCGAACACCAAAACAGCTCATACAGAAAAAAGAATATATTCTTCCGTCACAGACGTAAAAGCGAACAGTAATTTCAAGTCATACAACATTCTACAGAAGTAACGCAATCAGCCGATTAATGCCCGGAAAAAATTATTACAAAAAAGTTACAAAGAGTGATGGAATGAATGAAAAAAAACTAGAAGAGACTGAATTGCATAACTTATTTCTAGACACAAACCCCTTAGTTAAAATCGGGATAACAAAGTTTGTTGAACTAAGACTACAGGAGTGTATTCATGTTTTCTGGAGGGCAAGTAAAATATCTAAGTGAACAAAATATTCTGACGTTTCCGACTTATCAATATTGGATAGCCCAATCTTTTTGTAATCCTCCTGCAAGTGGCTATTTTTCTCGGGGATGCGGGTCTTACAAAAACCTCTTCACATACCGCATTCATTAGAAAACATCGAAAAGGTGACATACATACAATGGATCCAAGTAGATCGATCAAATCTTTTGACCATGTCTTCCCGCTATTGATGACTTCATTGATTTCTTATCTGAAGAATTGAAAAAACATACAAAAACACATTTTACACAATAATTTATTTTTCTGACGGCTGCACGGAGTAGAAATTTGTCAAATAAATAAACCAACAACATGATTTTAGGTACAGTGCAGAGTGACATTTTTTTCACATCTCATGGAAAAGTTCTGTGAAAATAGTAGAGTTGTACAGTTCCGGAACGAACTAGTTCAAAGGAAATATTCAGTGAAAGGAACTGACTGAACTAGTTTCGACTCTTTCGTTCATATAGTTCCTTTTGCTCCATTTAGTTCCAAATCATTATATCTGTCTCTTTCGTGTTGAATTTTTTGGTTCAATGCCGCACAGACAAAAGAAAAATACCATTAAATTCGGAGTACCCACACTTGCAGATAGTCGATGTCCTTTAGATGGCCCGAGTTTTTAACATTGCGATCCCATGGGTCTGATCCGGAATTCCTTCACCAATTTTTGTGGTCGTATTTTAAATTCGAAGTTTGTATATTTTTTTTAACAATGGCTCGGAGATCGATAATTCACCCGGATTTTTTAATATAATTTTTCATTTTATCCACAAATTTTTAATTGTAAATTTTTTTATCTTTATGGTTCTTTTTTACACTTTGTCTTCACGTTTACACTGTGCTTCAGTTGACTGCGTTGAAAACAATAATTTTTAGTTCCTTTTAGAGCTTTTAGTAATGGTACTAAAAAGAACGATGGAACTAGTGAACTATAAAAAGGAACTAGTTCCCGGACCGGAGCGGAGCAGAAAGGATGATCACTCTAGAAAATAGTAGCTACTATTGCCAGTCTTCAACGCCCTCTAGAAAATCAAATTTTAAACGCCAAGGATTTATTCGAATCTGCATACTACTTTTTTAATACGCTAAGCTAATTTTTCGACGATTTTGTATGGAGTGCCGCTTAAAATCGCTTAATATCGCTTTGCTCCCTATACAAAGTGGTCGAAAAATTAGTTTAGCAGGGAATAAAAATACAGGCTCATTATTCGGTTAATCGTGCTAAAAAACTAACCGAACATTTTAATAATTAAATTTTTCGATTAACGAAATCAGCGAATTTATTTAGAATTTATTTTTAATTTAATAAATGTGTTCCCTTAATATTTATAGATTTGTCAACGTTTCTTTTGAAGATTTTCTCTTCTTTTTCATATTCTTCACGCGAACAAAACGCCACATTTATAATTGACAATATTTGTGCTAGGGTACCCATTTAATCGGGATTTTTGATTAATCGGTTAATCGTAAATTTCAATCTGACAATTAACCGAACAAAACGCAATCAAATTATTCGATTAATAGATTATTCGAATAAAATAAAACAAAAAAAAAATAAAACAGTGTTCAAAGTTCTGGCACATTTATTAAAACAAAACGTAACAAAAGCAACTTCATTATAAAGTATAAAATATAGCTACAATTCACAAATCGTAGCTGCAGCAACATGAAAATTAGTGACCTAGCCAAAATTAAAAAAAGTCTCAATGTTTGGACCCAATAGTGCCACGCTTTCCGGTACCTCTCATACAAAGGGTAGGGTCGCTCTGAAACAATATCACACTATAACACTGATTGATTAATTTTTATAAAAATTTCGCAAACGTAATGTATATAGTTTGAGCAGAATCGGACCAGGTATTTTGATACTCCCATACAAAGTGACCAGTGGGTCTTGAAATTTCATCAGACTATTACACCCAAATTAATGAACCAATTTTCAGACAATTTTTTTTATGTATGTCTATGATCCAAAGCACTGTGCGACGCTTTCTCTCAACAATCTATCAAATCTGTTCGAAATGTATGTAAAGTTATGAACTTTGTTCGCAAATTGTTGTTATATGAGTTGCCACATTGTAGGAGTGTTTCGAGACGTACTACGTACTTATACTTTATTAATCGATATCGCTATGATCGAAAAAAGTGATTATAAAAATGTTCGGTTCATTTTTGTAGCACGATTAATCGTTTAACCGAATAATGATTAATTGAATACTTACCCTACTAACGACTAATGGTACCCATTTAATCGTTTAATCGAACAAAACGCAATCAAATTATTCGATTAATCGATTATTCGAATAAAATAAAACAAAGAAGAATTGTACTAGGCACATTTATTAAAACAAAACAAAACGTAACAAAGGCAACTTCATTATAAAACTATAGCTACAATTCACAAATCGTAGTTGCAGCAACATGAAAATTAGAGACTTTTGGTACCAAGCTAAATTTAAAAAAATCTCAAAGTATGGACCCAAAAGTGCGACGCCTTCACCTACCTCCCATACAAAGGGTAGGTTGCCTCATAGAGTAAATCTTACTAGATAGAATATTTGGCTCATCTGACGTTTCCTTTCACACTCTTCTTGGTGCGGTCGTGTGATAGAGAGTTTTGACGAAAAGTGACATACACCAGGTGGAATTACAATAACTTATTGCTTTAATTTTTCGTGTCGTTTTGGTGAAAAACTGTGAAATTTAAATGTGTTTTAAACTATTTAACACAATAATTTTAACATACAAAACGAAATACCGTTGTTGTGATTTTGTTCGTTGTTTTGAACCATTGCCTCTATCTGGTATTTGTAAAGCAATTCTTTTCAACATTGAACGTAAATTCAAAAATTAAATTGTTCGAGCGTTTGGTCGTATTTTTAATTAATTTTATTCTTCGATATTTCGCTACCCTTTGGATAGCATCGTCAGGAAGATAAACACAATTATTAATTAGAAATGAAAACAATTGATACACAAAATTTGTTTCATGTCATTTGAAAAAACAACAATAACAAAAAATTAAACAATTAAACAATTGAAGAAATTTTCTTGTCATAAGGTAAATCAAAAAAAAGAAAATTGTCTCAAAATGTGATCAAAGATATAGGATCGATAGATAACAATAAAACTCAAATAAATTTTAAGGAACTGGTTTCATTTGACTCTCCTAGACTGCACTAGAGGGCGCTAAAGTCAGTGAAATTTAAGCAAAAATTAATGAAATTTATTGCTTCAAGAAAATAATTCCCAAAAATGCAAAGAGCATGAAATTTCGATTTCTGTTATGTTCTGAACTCGGAAAAATAAAATTTGTGTTGTTTTTGTTAACTAGTTTTATTTTTATTCCTCGCAAAAAAAATGTTTGTAAAAAATTTCAAAAGTTTGATGAAATTTTAAAAGAAATCCGAAAAAATGCAAGATTTTTTTATTTTGTTTTTATTCAGTTTATAGTGTTGTTAAAAGGTCCAAAAAAAATTAGAGCCTATTTTTTGCCACAACTTAAAAAAAATTTGTTTTAAAAAAGTTCTAAATTCACTTTTTTACTTAAAATTTTATTAATTATAGAGTGGCAATGTTAAGGTCTCTTTTTAAATTTTGGCGAATATCAATATAAAATGGTAGAGCTAGACGAAAAGTTAAATAGAGAACAATAACAAACATTTATATTTCGAATTAGAGATGAGAAAGTGACACAACATTTTTTAGTTTCAAATGCCCGATTGCTATTTATTATATTTGTGTTAATATTTTACAACGAAGTAATTGATAAAACCAAAAAATAAATTGTTTAAATTCTTGAAACTGCAGTAAAAACCATTAGTTTAACCGGCGAAAGAACGCTAAATTGATAAATATATTTGTTTCAAAGTGCACCCTTGATAATAACATCAAAAAGGGGAAATAAACAAACGAAGCCCTTTGGCTTTGTGCTGCAAGGGAGAAGAAGAAAAAAACATAATAAGCAGGAAAACAAAACACTTGTATGCACCGGCAATTAAGCGCCATGAAAGCTGGTATATGACAACAAAGCCAGATTTGCGCTCATCCGCGTACCGCGTTCGCCGACAAAAGATCAGTCGAAAACAAAAAACAGTGGAAAAACAGATATGTCAAAGATGACATATGAGGATGAGAGCATCATTTCGCGCTCACCCAGCGTGCCGCGCTCTCCGCCGTTAGAAGACAAAACATTGAAAGTGCAGACATGTCAAAAGCACCATCTGTGCATAATAATGGCATCAGTGATCATGTGGGTGATACACTGACAAAAAATTTAAAGTCGTCGGGTACTATACCAAAAAATTTAAGTATGCAACAGATGGAGAAAACGGTTTCTCCATCTATTTCTGGCGGTAGAGAGAAGTCACCAAGTGTTGACAAATTAGTGGAAAACCCCTCGCGGGAAACACCTGTCGTCGTTAGCGTCACTAACTCAAAAGTGGCCGAATCTAGGACCGTTCAAACCGGTATGGGCACTTCTAGGCCAGTGGACCCCTTATCAAAAAATCGTTTCGCGCCACTCTACAGGGACGACGAATCTCGCGATTCAAGCTTGCCTACGGCAACACGCGCTAAACCGCTTCCAATTTACTTACGTGAGCGCAGTTCTAATGACTTAGTTACGAATATAACCAAAGTCATGTTGAATTCGTTCCTCTGTGAAAGGGCAAAATACACGAAACAAAGGTTCAGACCAACGACGAGAAAAGCTTTCGTCGAATAACTAATGATTTCAACAATGCGAAAAGAAATTATTACACATACCAGTTGAAAAGCAGCAAGGGCTTAAATGTAGTAGTTAAGGGCATCGAGCCTGATGTTGAATCGAAAGAGGTTAAGTCGGCATTAGAGGAAAAAGGGTTCAGTGTGCGCTCGGTGATTAATATTTTTAACAGGGGCAAGATCCCCCAACCTATGTTTAAGGTAGAACTAGAGCCACAGAGATCCACCGTCGAATCTCTGTGGAAGAGCCACACAAGCGTTCGGGCCCTATACAGTGCCAAAATTGCCAGGAATACGGGCACACGAAAAAATACTGTGGGTTGCAAACAGTATGTGTAGTTTGTGGTGATCTGCACAAATCGTCCATATGTTCGATAAAAACCCAAGAGAACAAAAAATTTAATAATTGCGGGGGTAATCATACTGCCACCTACAGGGGGTGTCCAATATACAAGGACCTAAAGAAAAAATTGGATGGAAAATTGAGGACAGTTCATGCTCGTGAATTCAAAGCCCCAGAGTTAGAAATTAGATCAGTTTATATTCCACAACGGGATAATGAAATTAGGACAACTTCTGATACCATGACATACGCGAATGTTCTCCCTCATATGTCTGCTGTGCAGCCAGCAAGTGGCATAGAGAATATGATAAGACAACTTATGCAAAGTATGAACCTGTTCATGTCGACAATGCAGTCAATGATGCAAGACTTTATGAGAAGTCAAAATCAATTAATTCAAGCTATTATTAGTAAAATATATGTTACTTCCTAAAAATTTGTACATGGAACGCAAACGGTGTTAGTAAACACAGACTTGAATTGGCTAATTATCTAGCTGATGAAAACATAGACATAATGCTCTTATCTGAGACGCATCTAACAGATAAATATAATTTTAATTTACCTAATTACACATTTAATGGCACGAACCACCCCGATGGCAGGGCACATGGAGGTACAGGTGTCCTTATACGCAAAAGAATTAGGCACGATTTGTTAGAAAGCTACTCGGAACAATATTTCCAAGCAACTACCGTTCGCGTCTCAATTTCTCACGAGACAATTACATTATCGGCAATTTATTGCTCCCCAAAATTTTCGATATCGAGTGATACGTTTACGAGCTTTTTTCAAAGACTGGGGCACACATTTTTAGCCGCCGGAGATTATAATGCCAAACATACTCACTGGGGCTCCCGTCTCGCAAAACCCAAAAGGCAGACAATTGTACAACTGCATC
The DNA here is from genome assembly GCA_963931995.1 of Phaonia tiefii. Classification (NCBI taxonomy): domain Eukaryota; kingdom Metazoa; phylum Arthropoda; class Insecta; order Diptera; family Muscidae; genus Phaonia; species Phaonia tiefii. The sequence continues at coordinate 87,215,190 of OZ008371.1, read as the reverse complement.
ATGTCTCGACAAAATGGGATCGATTACCTATCTCCCTGTCAGCCAACCTACTGGCCGCATGATCGTAACAAACAGTCTGATCTAATTGACTTCGCCATAATTAGGGGAATTTCAAAGACTAACGCGTCGGCAACAACGTCCACCGGACTGTCTTCAGACCATTCCCATGTTATATTCTCAATTAACGCGGTTTATGAGATAGAATCCCCTTTTGAAGCTAACATCTAAGAAAACGGACTGGCTGAAATACAGAAAATACGTAAGCAGCCATGTCCCAATTTTGAACAAAAGTATAGACAATGAGCTTGATATTGACAATCACATCAACAATTTTAACTGTTTGCTCGAGGGTGCAGCCCTTGACGCAACCCCACTTCAGGACGATAAACAAGAGCACACACACACATACACGAATGCAGAAATAGAATATTTGGTAAATCAGAAACGAAGGGCCAGGCGAGACTGGTAGGTATATAGATCCCCCACTACAAGTCTTCGACTCAAACTTGCCACAAGTAGACTACGAGTGGCCTTGAAAAACGACGATGATCTTCAACATGGAAAATATGTTGAGGGATTGACTCCCACGATATCCACAAATTTTTTTTTGTTTACGTCAATAAGAAATCTTAAAATGCCAGTTGAGACAAAGTTTCCTTTACGTGACATACATAAATGGTGACTGGGTTACAACAGATGAGGAAAAAGCTAAACTTTTTACAGAGCACTTGAGTGAAGTTTTCCGTCCCAATCCATGTACTAAAAGTTTTTGTCTATCGAATGTTTATTCGATATGTATCTCATTGGCGCTATATTTCAACAAAAGATAACTCTGCTGACTGTGCTTCCCGTGGTATATCTTCTGTTGAACTTCTCAACCACAAACTGTGGTGGTCTGGTCCTGACTGGTTGTCTCTGTCTCCACAACTGTGGCCTGCACAGCCAGAAATGTCCTATGAAACAAATATCGAAATACGAAAGCCGCACCTTGCTGATAATATAACTACCTCACCAGAATATCCCGAAATATTTCATAAATTTCCATCTTTTTCGAAACTGGTCCAACCTACAACGTATGTACGGAGACTTACCCAAAATGTTCGATATCGTGATAGGCGGAAACGATACTCTGGATGTTTGAATACTTGCGGACTAAATTCTGCTATACAGACTCTAGTACTCTTATCTCAGAGAGTAGATTACCATAAGGAGTTGGCCCAAATGCAGACGAAGAATGGCCTACATGCTGGAATCGAAATTGCTCAATCATGCCCCTTTATAGACGATATAGGGGTACTTCGATTACAAAAAGCTAAGGTTGACTATGAATTTAAACATCATACCCTTTTATTCAAACAAAATCCATTGTATCTTTTTATATTTGCAGATAATCATTTAAAGACGTTACATGTCGGCCTAATCAAGATGCAAGCTTATGAAGATCTATGGCTTTCCGTGACCTATCTCACCCTAATTGGTTCAAAATTCAAACAGATTTTGAAATTAGTGATCCGGTGCTTATTGTCGTCGAACGTTTACCGTCAGGCCAGTGGCCCCTTGCCCGAGGCACAGATATTAACCCTGGCGCTGATGGTCAAAATTAGAAGCGTCCTGTCTCCAAAACTGCCCTGCTGCCATCAATTCTGAGTTTTTCTGGACCTGCAGAACAAAATGAGTTGCTGTGAGCCGAGGCATAGCATGGTTACCTCTGAAAACCAAATAAAACACCTCTCTACATCAGTTTTGGTCCTTGTCAAGAACTAGTCGTTCTTTGTGCGGGGGAAATGTTGGAGATTTATCTTATTTTATTATGTAATTTCACAATTCTACTTTAATTTCTAAATCTTTATTAGTTATTATTCATATTTTTCACTTATTTATTTTATAACTTAATTTCTTATAAAACGTTTATATTTTGGGTCACCCTAACATACAAATGTTCATTTATGACATCACAACAACAACATCATGTAATGTTGTTTACTACTTATTTTCGGTCCGCTTACTGCTGGTGTTTTGTCTTCATCAGTTGTCGGTCCGCTAACTGGTCCTATTGTTGTTGTTGTTTTGTCTCCACCAGTCGTCGGTCCCAACCATCAGTTGGTTGTTCTGTCCGTCGATGCATGCATACGTATGTACGTACGTGAATACGTCTGCATTGTCTATCGCCTATGTAGTTATTGAACTTTGTTTATTATGTCAGCTGATCCTATGTATTTTCGGTGCACAATGATTGTTGTTTGTGCAAATTTGGATATTGTAATTTTTGGAGATTTCAAAGTAAATGAAATGATTTACTTTCTGGCCCTTTTGTAAACCAAACAACAATCGTTGGACATCAGTCATATAAAAGAAGTCAACATAATTACTAGTCTCTACTGCCGTGCTGCTACCTTTTTGTAAACTATTGACAGTGACCTGTCAGATAATTGTTAACTGCCGTGCTGCTGTAAAATCGTTTTAACTTAGACAGTGATCTGTCTGTCCATTAGTGAACTTTTTATTCTTATAAATAAAGAATTATATTTTAGATTTTTAATATCAAAACAAAAGCGTTTTTATTTTGATGGCTCAAGGAGCCAATAATTCTCTTACAGATAGAGAATAAGCTTTCAAAGAAGAAATGGTAATAGCTGACTGGAATTCAGCAAAAATGTTTTCACTTTTGTTTTGATTTTTTTGCTCGTGGCGCGTTCTTAATTTCGGGTAGTTTTGTGGAATATTGTATTAAAAAAGTGGCAATAAGTGGTCAAATTAACAAAAAATATAATAACAAATTAGATGCAATACGGTTATTCGGTGGAAGCAAATGAAACACGACACAAATCTTGAAAATCAATCTTCAAACAAAAAGTGAAGCACAGCCCAAAACAAAAGTGAACAAAACACATTTTCGTTTAATACGCTATACTCTATATGTTTCCCAAGTCTTCCACCGAACTCGTTAGTAAAAAAAACCAACTAGTCCACACTCTTATAGTATTACTCGGTGGTCCCAAGTCTTCCACGGAACTCGTTAGTATAAACAGCAACTAGTGCACACTCTTATTAATATAGCTCGGTGGTGCAGAGGCTCTGAAATTCAGCTTGCCGTTTGCAGTACGCCGTAGAGTTAACATTAGCATGTGTGAGTCTTCATTGATTCCATTTGTGTTATTAGTTGTGGCCCATCTCTTCCCTGTAGGGGCTCATAATTGGTATCAAATGGATCTTCATAAGTAACACCCCTTGCTCTAGTCATTCCTGTAAATTCTGTCCTACAATCTGGAGTTGGCGGCCTTGCTGATACAAAATTTTGAGGTGCAACCACTGGTATTGGAGTTGTTAAAGTTGCTTTATAAATTTTGTTCTTCTCAGCATGTTTAAGAGTATTAACATCCTCATCTGTCTTTACAAGGCGATTGCATATTATGTGATACTTGATAATTTCAGCCTTCTTCTCAATATACGCAATTATTTGGTCCGCAGTCGCACTTGTCTTAACGACGATACATTGAGAAACTTCTAACTCACAGCAACGTCGAGCTCAAACATATAATTTTCTTCAACCGCAATAACTCGATTTCTACGCTTGCGGCGCACAATTCATGTTCGATCGAGCTTCAGACATTTGAGAGGGAACACTGTTGTAACACCAACAACATTACAGACGTCACGATCAGGGGCCTAATTACGGCATTCGATGACGTCTTCAAAATCGAATGAAACAAAATTTCGACACTACCTAATGTTTAGATCACGGCATTCGATCGTAATTTTAAATTGGCTACTCCGACTTTTTGCAATGCTGCAAACATATTTCTACGCTTGCGACGCGGAATTCATGTTCGATCGAGCTTCAGACATTTGAGATGGAACAGACACAGAAAAAGCAGCATCATTAATGTCTTTTTCTATCACTTTTGTAACACCAACAACATTACAGACGTCACGATCAGGGGCCTAATTACGGCATTCGATGTCGTCTTCAAAATCGAATGAAACAAAATTTCGACACTACGTAATGATTAGATCACGGTATTCGATCGTAATTTTAAATTGGCTACTCCGACTTTTTGCAATGCTGCAAACATATGTTAAGCAGAAAATGTCAAAAGAAAAACATAACAAAGTAAATTTAACATCTTAATGTTTAAAAAAAAATTGGAATTTGGTAAAAGACAAAGTTTTATATGGAATATAATGGATCCCACGCTATTGAAGTTGTCGCTGCCTGAAGTTGAGTAAGTTAGTGTATTCAAAAAGCAAATTATTTATAATGTGCTTTATTCAAAATAGATTCAAAAGACGATTTAGGCACTCAAAAGAAGCATTCTGTTACGTCCTCTCGGCAATTAATGTTCCTGGCCATATGTCGACATCGGTTACACCAATACTGCAACTCGCCGCAACATTAAATCTTTTGACCAGCGGTAGCTTCCAACACAATGTAGGAAACGAGTTTCTACTTGGACTAGCGCAAAGTACAGTTTGCAAAATAGTTAGAAACATTTCTAGTGAAATTGAAAATATTATTGTTGAAAATTTTGCCATTTATTTTATTTATATTTGGTCTTGAAACACTATTTACATTTTGCCGATGTACTCTTTTTTTTCTTTGGTGTCTGCAAAATTATTAGTCTTTGTTTTGATTCGATGACATTGGAGCATAGGTTGCATTACGATATCGACTGCCGTGATCCGAACTATCACCATTACTCTATATGTTTCCCAAGTCTTCCGCGGAACTCGTTAGTACAAAAAGCAACTAGTGCACACTCTTATAGTATTACTCGGTGAGTATAGCGTATTAAAAGAAAATGTGTTTTGTTCACTTTTGTTTAGGGCTGTGCTTCGATTTTTGTTTGAAGATCGATTTTCAGGATTTGTGTCGTGTTTCATTTGCTTCCACCGAATACCCGTATTGTATCTAATTTGTTGATATATTTTGTGTTAAATTGATCACATTTTACCACTTTTTTAATACAATATTTCACATAACTACCCGAAATTCAGAATGCAACCACGAGCGATAACATCAAAACAAAAGTGAAAACATTTTTGCTGAATTCCCGTCAGCTAACACCATTTCTTCTTTGAAAGCATATTCTCTATCTGTTCTCCAAGTACTAAATTGAACAGCTGGCTCATCGGTACCCCCTGAAAATATTGCCCTTGTATGAGGCAACATTTAAAAATGTTGTATGAGGCGACATTTAAAAAATTTGAAGTTGCGCCTTTTTTAGGTTGAGAAACGAACATAGAAATACTGCATTTTCTCACAGCCCTAAAAGTGCATTTTTTTGAAAGTTTTGTGTTCGTTTCTGAGAATGTTACACTCAAAAGTGCAAATGTTGAATTTTCTGCCCTCTCAGCGAGTCATTGGTGAGAACGTTGTCCGATAAAATGGCAATTTTTCTCTAATTTTGTTTGTGTTATTTGTCCTCGCTAAGCTAATTTGTTTACCTTTTGAAGGGTGTAAGGGTAATTTAGATGTATTCAGTTAAATTCGTTTACATTCACAAACAAAGTGGTCGAAATATATGTTAAGCGGGAATAACGATAAAAACCATTTCAATTGCTTCACAACGACCAATTTGTATATAGAGTCGCTTATCTTTGCTGAATATCGCTTATATTTCCATATACACTGGTCGAATAACATAGTTAAGCGAGGTAATAAAGACATGCTAAAAAAGCATACAGTTGTGAGAAAATGCAACATCTCTATGTTCGTTTCTCACCCTAAAAAAGGTACAACTTTAACCTCATACAAGGTCAACATTATTTTTAGAAACGAAGTCACCATAAGTCTTCCACTATCGTATTCATCAATCTCTGAAAGGTGGAAGGTGAATTTTTACGCCCAAACGGCACCCTTAGACATTCGTAGTGACCATATTTGATAGAGAAGGCACTCTTCTTCCTATCAGATGGGACCACCTCTATTTGATGGAACCCTTTGGCCAAATCGAGGGTACTAAAATATAAAAATGTATAAGTAAGCCAAAGTTTTTTCAATAATGGTGGAATCTTTCAAGTTGCGGTAGTCGATTAGGATTCTCCACTTTTCTCTTTCGATAAGGGGAAGTACTGTATCAAAAATATGTTGCTTTATCATCTCTTTTACCTGCCTATCTACTTCCTCTATATGAACTTCCGGATACCTATCTATCTACTGTATATTGGATCTTCATATGATATCTTAATACTATTCCGTATGAGTGTTTGAAGGTCAAATCGGCGCCTTCTTATATTCCTCCCGATTGAGGTGTTCGAGACCAAATTTTGGTATTCCGCCATGTATTAATTATTGAACATTTTGCTCGTTAATTATAAACGTATAATTCTCTTCAGAAATTATGGAATTCGATACAGGATATCGGAATACGTCTAGAAACAAATTATTGTTACAAATATCGAAATAAGCATTTAGCATTTTAAGGAATCGCGATTGGTTGATTAGAGTTCCAATTATTTTGGTAATTTTCCAATTATTTTGGTAATTTTGACTGTTAGTATTTTGAAGGATGTTAGAAGATGACGGTGATATTTTCTTGTAATTACGGTCTTTGTATTCGAAGGAATAGTCCCACTTATTCTTAGCACTTTAATTGCTTAACTTAATGTCTGACACTAGGTTGGCGTTAAGCAGTGCCGTTATATGAGCCGGCATACCTTGTTTTAAAATGTTAATACTCTCAACATAACAAAACCGTTTCTTTAATTCACTTAATTATACTCTGTCATTTATTTCACAAATTTCCACGTTTAATAAATCGCAGTATATTTTCACACTAAATATTTTTGAACTTAATTGTACATACTTACATATTTCTAATATTAATGTACTAATTTATTCATACTTCGCAAGAAACGTTTGTAAAGACTTATGTATATTCGTCCCGATTGAGGTGTTCGAGACGAAATGTTGCACATTTAGCTCGTTAACCATAAACGCATAATACTCTTCAGAAAAGTATCGGAATACGACTAGAAACAAATTATTGTTACAAATATCGAAATAAGCACTAGCTGTTACTCAAATTTATTGGGATAGTTTGTTAGGGTATATGTATGTGATATTGGGTTAGTTCTTATTAAGCTTACAGATGACCCCGAGTCAATCAGAAACAAATATAGATTACGATCTATATAAATTCTTATTGTTGGGAGTTTCCTGGGGCTAGAATGTGAAAATTTTGCGAGTCTTGTTCCATCGAAATTGGAGGACTTCCTTCACTTAATTTTACTCAGTCATTTATTTCACAAATTTCCTCATTTATTTGAATTTCCTCATTTAATAAACCGCAGTATATTTTCAAACTATTTTTGAACTTAATTGTACTTATTTCCCATATTAATGTACTAATATCCTTACTCTCGCCAAATTCTGCAATTAGTATGGTTTTTAATGTTATTCAGTTCTCTGGGCTCCCCCTCCATAGTATATACCCTGCGGGACCCGTCAATTCTCACTGCACGGCCTTGAAAAATAGTACTGTGTCTTCGGCACTCATCGTCGCTATTGTTGCAACTAGGGAGTCTATCTATGTATGTGACAAAAAGTGCGAGTTTGTTTTGTTGGGCTTTAAATGGCTCCACAAAGTTTCGATTTTGTAGGACAATCTTTCGTTTTTCTTTATTTTTCATATTCGGTTTTTTCGATGAATGAAACTGTCTTCAATAAATTTTCAAGTCCGTCCGTTAATTATGTTTAAGCTTCTTATTTTCTTTTTTTGTAAATATTTCAATCACTTTAGACTATTTTGTAGGAGTTTGTGCTTTTCTTTTTTTATACGCTTTTCAAACACTTTCAACCGTATTGTTATAACTATTTCTTATATTAAAGAAGTTAACCGATAAGTTCGTTAAAGAGACCGACTGCGCCATAAAGCTACTACCGAAAAGAAACACACGATGTGTCATGTTATTTTCCTCAGTAAAGACTACTTTATTAAAAAATATATTATCATTGATAAAAGATAAATAAATGGTTTCCCGTTCATCCCATGAATGGATTAGGGAGAGCTTCTCATAACCAGCTAGCTGTGCGCGTTCTACTTTTACACTCACTGATTGGGACCTACAGTTTTACACCGATTCCGAACAGTATTTTTGAGAAGCTTTTTCATGGCTAAATACTCGATAGTGTCGCCGTCACTAAGCGAGGTGACCGCCGTCGAAAGAAATTTTAGGTGGTTAGGGTAGGGATTGAACACACGTCCTCATGCACAAGAGCCGCGCACACTACCATTGCACCACCGACGGCCAAACATTATCATTAATCACTTAAGCTAAACTACATGTGGCTTTAGTTTGCTGGCGTGGGAAACTTCAAGCACGACAGTTTTACAAGAGCGAGCATTTACGAATTTGACACTTCTTTAACTCGGTTACTTATGATATATTTAAGTCACTTACGATTTATAAATTAAAGTAAAATTAACTAAAATAATTCAATATCAATATCGTTATTTCGAACATTTAATGTTATTATAGTGGATATCCATATATAGTGGATATCCATCGTTGCCTCTAATTTTTCTGGAGTCAACTGTCTTGAATATCGTTTAGAGCACTTGCCATCAAACATCCATGGTGAATGTGTATTATGTCGATCGTATGGGTCATGTATCATATTGTTACGAATTTCCTCATTCCTCCTTTTTGCGTTGTTTTATTCCCAATAATAAAACAAGGTTCCTTTTAAATTACGCTAATTACAACGGATGAACTTCATTTTATTTTACTTATATAGTACAACAGTTTACTTTATTTATAACATTTTAACAAGTCTTATATTTTGCTATCAATTCGCGTTGCTTAGTTTACGGGGTTTAATCACAAACTGAACTCTCCATTCCAAAGACCTCCGCTATTTATACCAACTCACAATACTCAAATGAAGTTATATCTAGCGAATTCAAGAACCTTCTAGACATTGTTGTTTATCTTTGTAGAATCATCTCGAATGGCGGAGAATTATCTTAACTGAGGCGAATTCATTCTACCCGTTTAGCGAGCTGGTTCGTTGTTACAATGCATACTTTCAGGCGCAGCACTAACCGGCTGTTATTTACATAATGTTAGTAGAGTCATTAAGACCAAGCAAAAGCTTTTACTTATTCGTAACACTGCCCCCCAATTAAGCCTGTTCGTCCCGAGCAGGCTCAACCCCCCGTTTTCCATACAGGGCTAGTCTTTCCAAATGCACGACTTTCATTTTAGCTCTTGGATTTTGGCTTTTCTAGATTCTATAAACCACGTCATTTATTCGTTTGACAACCTTGTAAGGGCCTTCCCAGTGAGTCTGAAGTTTTGGAGATAAACCTTTCTTGCGCTGTGGGTTGAACAGTAAAACTAGCTGGCCCTCATGGAATCCTTCTGAATTTGCCGCTCGGTCGTATCTGGCTTTCATTTTGTTACTGACCATCTTTATTTTGTTGCGCACAAATTCATGGAGATCATTAAGATCCCCCGTATCTTGGTAATTGACTGGTTTTGTACCGAACTCCAAATTTCCAGGCAGCTTCAACTCAGTTTCGAAAATTACTCTAGCGGGTGTTCGCGATGTGGAGTCATGGATGGCTGACCTGTATGCCAAAAGGAACTTTGGTATGTGTTCGTCCCAATCTCTTTGATCTGCGCCGACCACTTTTCTCAGGTATTCTTCAAGAGTTCGGTTGAATCTTTCCACCATGCCGTCAGACTGAGGATGCAATGGCGTAGTTCTTGTTTTTCGAATGCCGTATGCCTCACACATTTCTTTGAAGTTAGTGGATTCAAAATTTCTACCCTGGTCCGAATGGAGTTCCGAGGGAACACCAAAACGGCATATCCAGTTATCAACAAACACTTTAATTATAGTCTTCGCTTCCTGATTTGGATCAGGGTATACTTCGGACCATTTACTGAAGTAATCCATAACCACTAAGACGTACTGGTTTCCTGAGCTACTGACTGGAAATGGACCAGCCACATCCATAGCTATACGCTCAAAGGGTGCACCTGAGTTGTATTGCTGCATATGGCCATGACTTCTTCTCGTTGGTCCCTTAGCTGTCATGCATTGGGTGCAATTTGCTATCCAATCGGCTACCGCTTGTTGACAGCCATCCCAGTAGAACCGTTGCTTCAGCTTTTCAATGGCCTTGGTTATTCCTAGATGTCCTCCACTCGGACCATTATGAAATTCTGTCATTATCTCATTTTCCTTAGAGGAAGGTACCACTATTAACTTTTTGAATATTTTACCATCCTCACTTTCACATAACCGGTATAGGCAACCATCCAATAATTTTAGGCTGTTCCACTGTACCCAATATGCTTTCATCAGGGGGCTCTCTGAGGCGATATCATTTCGTTTTGGTCTTTTACCATCTTCTTTTGCAGAAATGATTTTTGCCAGTGTAGGGTCACTTCTTTGTGCTGTAGACCAGTCTTCGTTGGATTCCAGTCGCAGCAGACGGACGTCAATTATGTTTTATTTCACTTCTGCTTTGGAGCAGTGTTTGCATTCCAGCTTGTATGGACGTCGTGACAGGGCATCAGCATTACCGTGTTTTACTCCTTTTCTATTCTCAATGCTGAATTCATAGCTCTGCAGCCTTTCAATCCAACGAACAAGTTGGCCTTCAGGGTTCTTAAATTGCAGTAGCCATCTTAGCTCCAAATTGATTTCCTGCGAGAGCACGCCACCTATTCCGTAACCACTCGCGTCAGTATCCAACACGAATTTCTCTCCAGCAACAGGATATGCAAGCAAAGGAGCCGTGCATAAATATTGCTTCAGTTGGTGGAATGACTCTTCTTGTTTTTCGCTCCAATGGTACGGCCGTGAAGACTTGCAGCCACTGTGGCGAAACCCGGCACAAACCGTCTGTAGTACGTGCAGAGTCCTAGAAAACTGCGTAATTCATGGAGATTCTGCGGTCGGGGCCAATCCTTCACTGTCAGTAAATTCTGACAGTGAAGGATTGGCCCCGACCGCAGAATCTCCATGATGTCCCAAGTATTTCACTTCTTTCTGGAACAGAGAACACTCCTTCGGGCTGAGTTTCAACCCAGCCTCGTTTATACGTTGAAGGACTTCTTTAAGATTCTTCAGGTGTTCATCGAATGTTTTCCCCATGACAATGATGTCGTCTAGGTACACCAAGCATATTCGCCAATGAAGTCCTTTCAACACGCTCTCCATTAATCTCTCGAAGGTGGCTGGAGCGTTACAGAGTCCAAATGGCATTACTTTGAACTGCCACAGACCATCCCCTACGGTGAGTGCAGTTTTCTCCTTGTCTTTCTCGCTGATTTCTACTTGCCAATAACCACTTTGCAAGTCCAGCGTGGAGAACCATTTTGGTCCTGACAACGTATCCAATGTGTCATTAATTCTTGGTAGTGGTTAACTGTCCTTTTTGGTGACGTCGTTCAGCTTTCTGTAATCCACACAAAATCCAGTACTACCATCTTTCTTCTTAACTAGTACCACCGGCGAGCTCCATGAACTTGAAGAGGGTTCGATTACACCATCCTTGTGCATTTCAGCTACAAGTTTCTTCACCTTGATGTCATGCTTTACCATGGATGTTCTACCTTGGCATTCTTTTTTCAGGGCGAAGGCAGACGCATGCTTCCACAGTAATTTCTTTGCTTTGTTCCTATCAGATGGCTTTAGTTCTCGCACCCACTCACTGAGATGCGACTCCAGTACTTTCTGCTCCTTTTCTGATAGTTTGCTGCAGTCCGAATTAACTTCACAGTTGATGACCGCCTCGGCTGGTGTACATTCTGCAATTTTTGTGCGGCCGCCGATCACCTCTTCGTTGTTGCACAAATTTAGAACTCGTACAGGCAATTATCCTTCATTATTAGTTTTTACTAGAGCTTTGGCAGTGATGATGTTATAGTTTTTTATACTTGCCGGTTCAACTACCCACAAACCGCCGATCTCACAATCTCCCTCCATTCGGGCCCATACTATGGTTTCTGAGTTTGGTGGCAATTTTACATCTTTGTGAGCGATCAGCCTTTTAATCTGTGTTGTATTGTCGTATCCCACATTGAGTGGAATTTTCACATTAGCCCACGTCAAAACTTGCTGCCACATATCTATCTTGAGGCCTTGGGCCTGATGATAGATTGTGACGCACCTGTGTCCATAGTCAATATGCGCTTCCGACCACCGATAGCTCCGTAGACAGTGAGGTTGTTGTTTTTCTGTTGTATTATTGAGATGGAGATCGTGGGGCCCTCGGTTGTGGGAGCCAGTCCATGCCCCTCTGGGCTAGCTCGTTTTAGTTTAACGGAGATTCATTTTGTGTAGCAAAATTTGCCCGTTTATTGCCACTTTGGGGTGAGCTCGATATTAATCGTTTTAGTGACTCTCCGCAGTTTCGTGCAATACGACCAGGTTTGTCGCAATTGTAGCACTTTGGTCTGGGCTTACTTCCGCCTGATAACGCCTTGCTGAGGGTTTGGGTCATTTCTTTAAGATCGTTTATGGCACCCTTCAAATCTCCTGCCTCCGACTCCATTCCAATTTTCCTAACTCTTTGTATTTGAGGCTTGGACACAAATTTCTCTGTCCCCTGTGCCAATGCGAACGAAACGGTGACGGCGAATGTAGATTTTTGTGTGGCACAAGTCACGTATTTTATGTCAAGATCACGGATGCCGTTGACGAATGCTTCAATCTTAAATTGATCCAAGAATGGGTGCGACTCACCAGGATAAGTCATCAACACCAAACGTTCCACCTCGGTTGTGAAGTGTTTCATTATGCTTTTGCACTCGGCCTCTTAATTCCATGCGTTATAAATCCCACTTCTGCCACCAATGTTACGAATTTCCTTATTTGTCATTTTTGCGTTGTTTTATTCCCAATAATAAAACAAGGTTCCTTTTAAATTACGATTATTACAACGCTTTAACTTCCTTTTATTTTACTTGTATAGTACAACAGTTTACTTTATTTATAATACTTTAACAAGTCTTATATTTTACTATCAATTCGCTTTGCTTACTTTACGGGGTTTAATCACAAACTGAACTCTCCATTCCAAAGACCTCCGCTATTTATACCAACTCACCATACTCAAATGAAGTTATATCTAGCGAATTCAAGAACCTTCTAGACATTGTTGTTTATCTTTGTAGAATCAGCTCGATTGACGGAGAATTATCGTAACTGAGGCGAATTTATTCTACTGAATCAGCGAGCTGGTACGTTGTTACAATGCATACTTTCAGGCGCAGCACTAACCGTCTGTTATTTACATAATGTTAGTCGAGTCATTAAGAGCAAGAAAAAGCTTTTACTTATTCGTGACAGTATTCTACAAAGATAAGCAACAACAACAACATCCAGATTCTAGAAGGTTCTTGAATTCGCTAGATATACCTTCATTTGAGTATGGTGAGTTGGTATAAATAGCGGAGGTCTTTGGAGTGGAGAGTTCAGTTTGTGATTAAACCCCGTAAAGTAAGTAAAGCGAATTGATAGTAAAATATAAGACTTGTTAAAGTGTTATAAATAAAGTAAACTGTTGTACTATACAAGTAAAATAAAAGGAAGTTAAACCGTTGTAATTATCGTAATTGAAAACGAACCTTGTTTTATTATTGGGAATAAAACAACGCAAAAAGGACGAATAAGGAAATTCGTAACATTGGTGTCAGAAGTGGGATTACGAATTAAGGACAACGATGAAGTTTGAAGAACTCAAAGTTGAACAACTAAAAAAGGAGTTGAGTAAATTGGATCAACCGACAGCTGGTAATAAGGTAGAGCTGCAGCCGCGATTAATAGAAGAATTCAAGCGCCGAAACATTGACATTGACAAATACCAGTTTGAGTGTAAAGAAGAGGTATCTGCAAAGGAAGCAACTGGTAATATGGATGTTTCGGCAATGTTTGCAGCCATGATGGAAAATTTTAACGAAAACTCTAGAGTTATTAACGCGAAGCTGGACGAGAATTCTAGAATTGTGGACGAGAAATTGAGCGAAAATTCTCGAATAATTAACGACAAACTTGAAAAGAAATTTGGTTAAAATTCAAGAATATTGCAGGAGACCTCTAACGCCACAAATGACAAACTTCAACAAATTTCGGAAGTTATAAACAACATGGAAACACATGTTAATGAGAAATTCGAAAACGTCGAACAGAAGTTCCAAGAAGTTGAGCAGAAGATTGAGCAAGCCGAGAATAAGTTTGAGAAAGTCGAAAATGATGTAAGTGAATTGCAAAGGAGAATGAGTGAACGTCAGTTGCAAGAGGGTCCAGTGCTAGTATTTTCTGAAGGCTCTAGTAGATTGAAAGCTCCCATTTTAGATGGCTCTACACCATTCGACGTTTTCAAATTCCAATTCGAAATGGTCGCAATTAAGATCTTGTGGAACAGCAACGACAAAGCAGTAGAGCTAATTTTAGCACTGAAAGGCAACGCAGCACAAGTCCTTCAGAGCATTCGCGTCAGTACCAGAAAAAACTACGAGGATATACTGGCTGTGTTACAACGCAAGTATGGTGGCGATCACAAGAAGGATTTATATCGCATGGAATTGAGAGGCCGAGTGCAAAAGCATAATGAAACGCTTCAGGACTTCGCAATCGAGGTGGAACGTTTGGTGTTGATGACTTATCCTGGTGAGTCCCACCCATTCTTGGATCAATTTAAGATTGAAGCATTCGTCAACGGCATCCGTGATCCTGACATAACATACGGGACTTGTGCCACACGAAAAGCTACATTCGCCGAAACTGTTTCGTTCGCATTGGCACATGAGACAGCGAAATTTGTGTCCAAGCCTCAAATATAAAGAGTTAGAAAAATTGAAATGGAGTCGGAGACAGGAGATTTGAAGGGTGCCATAAACGATCTTAAAGAAATCACCCAAACCCTCAGCAAGGCGTTACCAGGCGGAACTAAGCCCAGACCAAAGTGCTACAATTGCGACAAACCTGGTCATATTTCACGAAACTGCAGAGAACCACGAAAACGATCAAGATCGAGCTCACCTCAACGTGGCAATAAACGGGAAAATTTTACTGTACGAAGTGTATCTCCGTTAAACTAAAACGAGCTAGCACATGAGACAGCGAAATTTGTGTCCAAGCCTCAAATACAAAGAGTTAGAAAAATTGAAATGGAGTCGGAGACAGGAGATTTGAAGGGTGCCATAAACGATCTTAAAGAAATCACCCAAACCCTCAGCAAGGCGTTACCAGGCGGAACTAAGCCCAGACCAAAGTGCTACAATTGCGACAAACCTGGTCATATTTCACGAAACTGCAGAGAACCACGAAAACGATCAAGATCGAGCTTACCTCAACGTGGCAATAAACGGGCAAATTGTACTGTACGAAGTGTATCTCCGTTAAACTAAAACGAGCTAGCCCAGACTGGCTCCCACAACCGAGGGCCCCACGATCTCCATCTCAATAATACAACAGAAAAACAACAACCTCACTGTCTACGGAGCTATGGGTGGTTGGAAGCGCATATTGACTATGGACACAGGCGCGTCACAATCTATCATCAGATCAGATTTGATAAATGGACCAATGGAATCGTTACATGGTGTAAGACTTCGCACAGCAACGGGTGAGCCAGCAACTGTACATGGTAAAGTTAAATTGAAGTTAGCCATTGCCAACATGAGCATCGAGCACGTGTTTATTGTCGCCGACATTGTAGATGACTGTAGACTTTATGATTGCCCAAGGCCTCAAGTTAGATATGGGGCAGCAAATTTTGACGTGGGCTAATGTGGAAATTCCACTCAATGTGGGATACGACAATACAACACAGATTAAAAGGCTGATCACTCACAAAGATGTAAAATTGCCACCAAACTCAGAAACCATAGTCTGGGCCCGAATGGAGGGAGATTGTGAGATCCGCGGTTTGTGGGTAGTTGAACCGCCTAATATAAAAAACTATAACATCATTACTGCCAAAGCTCTAGTAAAGACTAATAATGAAGGATATTTGCCTGTACGAGTTCTGCATTTGTCCAACAACGAGGAGGTGATCAGCGACCGCACAGAAATTGCAGAATGTACTCCAGCCGAGGCGGTCATCAACTGTGAAGTTAATTCGGACTGTAGCAAACTATCAGAAAAGGAGCAGAAAGTACTGGAGTCGCATCTCAGTGAGTGGGTGCGAGAACTAAAGCCATCTGATAGGAACAAAGCAAAGCAATTACCGTGGAAGCATGCGTCTGCCTTCGCCCAAAAAAAAGAATGCTAAGGTAGGACATCAATGGTAAAGCATGACATTAACACAGGGAAAGCGGGACCAATAAAACAGGCGCCCAGAAGTCTTCCACTTGCAAAAACAGATGAGGTGAAGAAACTTGTAGCTGAAATGCAGAGGGATGGTGTAATCGAACCCTCTTCAAGTCCCTGGAGCTCGCCGGTGGTACTAGTTAAGAAGAAAGATGGAAGTACTCGATGTTGTGTGGATTATAGAAGGCTCAACGACGTCACCAAAAAGGACAGTTATCCACTACCAAGAATAGATGACACATTGGATACGTTGTCAGGAACAAAATGGTTCTCCACTCTGGACTTGCAAAGTGGTTATTGGCAAGTAGAAATCAGCGAGAAAGACAAGGAGAAAACTGCATTCAGCGTAGGGGATGGTCTGTGGCAGTTTAAAGTAATGCCATTTGGACTATGTAACGCTCCAGCCACCTTCGAGCGATTAATGGAGTGCGTGTTGAAAGGACTTCATTGGCGAACATGCTTGGTGTACCTAGACGACATCATTGTCATGGAGAAAACATTCGATGAACACCTGAAGAATCTTAAAGAAGTCCTTCAAAGTATAACCGCGGCTGGGTTGAAACTCAGCCTGAAGAAGTGTTCTCTGTTTCAGAAAGATGTAAAATACTTGGGACATCGAGTGACAGCAGATGGCAGTTCCACCGATGAAGACAAAATCCTGACAGTGAAGGATTGGCCACGACCGCAGAATCTCCATGAATTACTCAGTTTTCTAGGACTCTGTACGTACTACAGACGGTTAGTGCCGGGTTTCGCCACAGTGGCTGCAAGTGTTCACGAGTTGACAATGAAAAATCGGCCGTACTGTTGGAGCGAAAAACAAGAAGAGTCATTCCACCAACTGAAGCAATATTTATGCACGGCTCCTTTGCTTGCATATCCTGTTGCTGGAGAGAAATTCGTGTTGGATACTGACGCGAGTGGTTACGGAATAGTTGGCGTGCTCTCGCAGGAAATCAATGGCCAAGAAAAAGTTATTGGGTACTACAGCCGAATACTCTCAAAGCCAGAGAAAAATTCCTGTGTTACGAGACGAGAGCTACTGGCAGTCATAGAGTGTGTCAAACACTACCACAAGTATCTGTACGGCCAGCCTTTTCAGTTAAGAACCGACCATGCGGCGCTAAGGTGGCTACTGCAATTTCAGAACCCCGAAGGCCAACTTGCTCGTTGGATTGAAAGACTGCAGACCTATGACTTCAGCATTGAGCATAGAAAAGGAGGAAAACACGGTAATGCTGATGCCCTGTCACGTCGTCCATGCAAGCTGGAATGCAAACACTGCTCAAAAGCAGAGGTGAAAGAAAACATCATTGACGTACGTCTGCTTCGACTAGAATCCAACGAGTCTTCGTTCACAGCACAAAGAAGTGACCCTATACTGGCAAAAATCATTTCTGTAAAAGAAAAAGCTGAAAGACCAACACGCAATGACATCGCCTCAGAGAGCCCCCTGATGAAAGCATACTGGGCCCAGTGGAACAGCCTAAAATTATTGGATGGTTGCCTTTACCGGTTATGGGAAAGTGAGGATGGTAAAATAGTCAAAAAGTTAATAGTGGTACCTTCCTCCAAGGAAAAAGAGATAATGACAGAATTCCATAATGGCCCGAGCGGAGGACATCTAGGAATAACCAAGACCATTGAAAAGCTAAAGCAACGGTTCTACTGGATTGGTTGTCAACAAGCGGTAGCCGATTGGATAGCAAATTGCACCCAATGCATGACAGCTAAGGGACCAACGCGAAGAAGTCATGGCCACATGCAGCAATACAACTCAGGTGCACCCTTTGAGCGTATAGCTATGGATGTGGCTGGTCCATTTCCAGTCAGTAGCTCTGGAAACCAGTACGTCTTAGTGGTTATGGAAAACTTCAGACTCACTGGGAAGGCCCTTACAAGGTTGTCAAACGAATAAATGACGTTGTTTATAGAATCCAGAAAAGCCAAAGTCCAAGAGCTAAAATGAAAGTCGTGCATTTGGAAAGACTAGCTCTGTATGGAAAATGGAGGGTTGAGCCTGCTCGGGTCGAACAGGCTTAAGTGGGGGGCAGTGTTACGAATAAGTAAAAGCTTTTGCTTACTGTTAATGACTCTACTAACAGTATGTAAATAACAGGCGGTTAGTGCTGCGCCTGAAAGTATGCATTATAACAACGTACCAGCTCGATAAACCAGTAGCATGAATTCACCTCAGTAAAGATAACTCTCTACCATTCGAGATTGTTCTACAAAGATAAGCAACAACAACAACATCCAGATTCTAGAAGGTTCTTGAATTCGCTAAATATACATTCATTTGAGTATGGTGAGTTGGTATAAATAGCGGAGGTCTTTGGAGTGGAGAGTTCAGTTTGTGATTAAACCCCGTAAAGTAGGCAACGCGAATTGATAGTAAAATATAAAACTTGTTAAAGTGTTATAAATAAAGTAAACTGTTGTACTATATAAGTAAAATAAAAGGAAGTTAAACCGTTGTAATTATCGTAATTGAAAACGAACCTTGTTTTATTATTGGGAATAAAACAACGCAAAAAGGACGAATAAGGAAATTCGTAACAATACAACAAAGTAGAATACGAGAATATTCAATTGAGTACATTCAGCTGCTAAATACTCATTCTGTTTTGTCATGACGATCAGTTTGCGATTGTCCAGGCAATAGACAATTTTTAATTTCAATCCTCTTCAGATTTCTAGTTAAGTGATTTTTTTGTATACATGTTGACTATATACAGTGATACAATTGCCGACATATCAAAATATGATTTTCTATACTTTCGAATCATGAGTCTGTACTAGGGATGCCAAACGGGAAGCCCCGAATCACGAAATCCCGGGATTTTTCGGGATTATTATTAATTTTGAAGAACACAAAACTAAAAACAATGACACAAGTTCAGTGTGGTGTTATTATGTGGAAGAGTCGAAAGGTGCACCTCAATCAAAATGCAAATTGTGCAAAAAGGCTTTAAAAAACAATGGCGGCTCTACAAAAGGTTTAATAACACATTCTAACGTAAGTTAATTTTGGCATATAAATGAGACTCAATCAATTGTTATTATAAGCAATGATTTGAGTCATGGCAAATAGTCGGTACTCACCTTCTTACGAACAATTTCAGATTTTCTGACTATGAAAAGAAATTTCACATTTTTTCTGCTGACTGCGCTGCTCAGTTTAAAAATAAATTTGTTCTATCAAGTTTAATAATGCTTTAATCAATTTACAGTGTCAACATTACATGGTCATTCTTCGCCACATCACATAGCAAGGGTGCTGTTGATGGCATTGGAGCTACCGTAAAAAGATGTGTTTGGACGCAAATAAAATCGCGCCAAACAACAATGAATTCTGCAGAAGATTTTGCCAATTGTGCAACCGACAAACTAAAAAATATTAAAATAATTTATAAAAATAAAGAATCCATAACGGTTACTCGCACACAACTCAATTCAATATGGGAGCATTCGTATTTGCCGGAATTCCAAAGCTCCAATTAAAGCACTTTGTGGAACCTTCACACAACTGCCTTTAGTCTCGCTTTACTAACAAATCCACAGAATATTTAAAAACCGATTACATGAACTATATTAATAATTGAAAATATACTTAAATTGAATGAAAGAGTTTCATTATTAAGTTCAATGTTTTTTTTAAATTTTTCTTTACAGAAGTTTTTTTTTCGTTTCCAATAAAATAGATTTAAAAAATAACCATATTTCATTCTGTTTTGCATTTAAGTTTTTAGTACATATGCTCGAAGGTAACAAGTAATGTGAATGTATGGGGTAATGGTGCGTTACGAGTGTAACATATGCGTGACGGTGTTTAAAGTTTAAAAAAATATGTTATAATTGTTTTTCTCAAAAAAATTAACTTACAATATAATCTTGAATAACCTCTTATAGCTGTAAAAATAATAGTACAATTCTATCTCAAGTCAATTCGCAGAAATTTCAGATCGAATCTGACATAAAATTTTTAAAGGGAAAACTTTGTAGCACGTGCGTACGCTACATTTTGATTAATATCTCCGAAATTCACAAACGGATTGATAAAAGCTTTACAGGTATTATAAAAAGCGTAAAACTAATTAATAAAAATTGCAAACCAGTTTTCGGAAAAATTTTTTCTTTACTGAACCAATTAATATAATTCGCACGCTGTAACAGTGCATGACATGGAATTCGTGATATGTATGTCTATTATACGACTTACTCTCCAAAAATTACAAAATTCGGGTAGAACATGTTATTTTAAGCAAAGAAAGTAAGATAACAAAATCGGGGCAAATGCATAGTTTCGGAGTTATGGACCCCGACATTTCGGATACTCACCGTGTAAAGCCATTGATATCCCTTTTTTGTATAAAAGAAGTCATAACAAACTCAAAAAATAATGTAGCAGTCGCTTAGTTATCGAGTTATCGGATGTTTACGTTTCTCAAATAAATTTAAAATTTTTTTTTAAAATAATTTTTGAAAAAAGAATATTAAAAAATATTCGAAAAATCGCGTGATGTTTTCAAAATAATTTTCTTTTGTTTGAGAAAAGTAAAAAAAATCGATAAATTTTCTAAATGTTAACCTCCGATAATTCGATAACTAAGCGAGTTATCAAAAAGTGCTACCTTACTTTATGAGTTTGGTTTGAATTGTTTTATATAAAAACTGATATCAATGGCTTTACACGGTACTTTAGTGGAAAAAGTATCCGAAATATCGGGGTCCATAACTCCGAAACTATGCATTTGCTCCGATTTTGTTATTAAACTTTTTTGCTTAGAATAACGTGGTCGTTTTTGGAATGCAAGCCGTAAAATAGACCTGTTCCCAAAAAAATTAAAAATAGAATCCCGAAAAATCCCGGAAAATCAAGGGATCCCGAAAAATCCTGAAAATCCCGGCATTTTTGAAAATCAATCCCGTTTAGCATCCCTTGTCTGTACCCATAGTAACTCATGCAACTATTTGCTTTTGAGCCTTTAGTATTGAAATATGTATACTTTTTTGTAATAATTGTTGTAATGTTTTGTAATAAAATAGTAGGAAAAATCGAATTTAGTCATCCCCACCATGCGAAAACAGTAATGGATATTAAAGTGCGTCATATAAACACGTTTCAAATTATCATCACGCTGATGTAAAATAATATCTCTAGTTTTGACCTGATCACAAACAATAACAACTGTCACTTCAGTTACTGTTGGTATATTGAATCGCCTTGTATATTCTCCTCTTGGTGATTTATTAGCTCTTATAACTACATATTTTGTGATTGTCGGATGTTATTTCTTCTAACGCAGTCTTAACTAATTTTACCAATTCATTATGCTGATGGAATACATTTTGTAACGCCTGTACTAAGTCATGGTGTACTCCCGGAGTAATTGCGCATCTGGTGTTTACTTCATCATCATTATTTTTGCAGAACAACATTTGGCTCTATACTTACATATATATGCCTCGTAAGGATGAATGTGACACAAGTTGCAGTGGATGAGTATAACACACAAATTTTTAAAAAAGAACGTGCTGAATTAGAAAACCAACGGGACAAACTCGCAGCCTAACAAGGACGATGTTACGTATTTACGATGGATGCAAAAGCTGTAACCCTTTGTCCCGATATAAACGCATCCGCTGTTTATTAGAAACAGTGTCTCCAGGGACACAACTTCAAAATTTATAATCTCGTAACCCATCAATGTAAAATTACTGTACGCAACTAATGGAGATCTCTCTGCATCGACGTTTATTTCATGTATAATATATCACTTAAAATCCCATTACTACTTTATGATATATTCTCTGTAATAATTTTTTCTGGCCTAATAAATGTGTCGCAACTATTTGTGTTCAGTATTCTTACGAATGCATTATAATCTTGAACTTTAGTATTTCCTGAAAATGGTTGGTTGGATTTCGTGGTTGCTAAAGATACTATTTAGCATCAATTAGTGTTTTGAGACACCGTTTTGCATACCACATTACTCCGGAAAGTCCGTGTCTATATCCAGCCTATTAATCGGACATACCCATTAGATCCCCTAGATCTATCTCGTGTATCTCAGTGAGGTTATGCAGGAAGGGACGGCCCATAGTCGTCAGGCGTCTATTCATCAGAGCCGGACAACTACAGAGGAGATGCTCCACCGTCTCCTCCTCTTCTTCGTCACCGCAGGCACGGCACGGTAGTGGTCATTATATGGCAGCTTCAACCGTCTTTCGTGATTATGGCTGATCAGGGAGTTAGACCGGTGAATGTTATATTCTGTCCATGTGTTTCTGGATATGCGGCACGTTTCCGTCCTATCCCATCTGGTCTTTGCTCGTTCAAGGTAATGTAGGAAAATACCTCTTTTGACCAACCCTATAGGCGATGCTACTGACACCATGTGGAGTACGGTGGAAGAGAATCATACCCTAGCAAGTTCGTCTACCTTTTGGTTCCCTAGGAGACCCTTGTGGCCTGGTATCCAAGTAAGAACCACAGTCGCTAGCCGGCATAGCTCGACAAGGTTTTCCCTACATTCATTAATGAGTTTAGATACGGTGTTGTAAGATTTGAGTGATAGGAGAGCCGCTTGGCTATCTACTAATATTCCAATGCGCTCTGTTTTTCGCTGTAGTATAAGTGCGGCGCAGGCTTCTTTGATGACCAGTATCTCCGCTTGGAAAACGCCGCACTTGTGTGGGAGTTTGAATGATAAATTGAGGCCTGCCTCTTCGGAGAAGACACCCGAGCCGGTTCCACATTCCATTTTGGATCCGTCCGTAAATACTTTGGTGTCAAAACCTGTAAGTGGTTCCCCTTTATCCCACTCTATTCTCTTGGGAAACCTGACATCGAATAGGTTATCGAACGTCAATGAGGGGGAGCAGTAATCGGTAGTTATATTGAGTTATCTTGGGATTATCTGTAGTATACTCGCATGTCCATATGCGTTGCTCTTCCAGAGTCCAAGAGCGTTTAGTCGGGTGGCACTCCAGGCCGCACTAGTTGTGATGTGAAGGTCGATTGGTATAATATGAAGCATTGCATTATGGGCTTCCGCTGGACACGTCCTCATTGCCCCTGTTATGCCGATGCAAGCTGACCTCTGTACTCTATACAACAGTTTCATGGTGGACCATACCAATGGCCACCATACCATTGCTCCATAGGAGAGTATTGGTTTGATTATGCTAGTGTACATCCATAGCATCATTTTCGTTCGGAGACCCCACCGGCTTCCGAACATTTTCCAATAAGCGTAGTACGCAACGGTTGCCTTATGTGCGCGGTGCTCTAGTAGTAGTAGTAGTAATTATTCTTTATTTTCAAAAATTTAATACAGTGTATACTTCAAAAATAAACTTAAAGAATAAAGAATACGGCTTTGACATCGTCGTTAGCCGGAAAAAATCGGTTACATAATTCATAACTTATTATTAACATTTTGACAGTTTTAATTTAATTATTGTATTCATTTATCAAAATTTTACGGTATTGTAATGCTTTGATAATGTAATTCACCATAGTTTGCCAGTTGAAAAGATCTCCATCTAATATTTTAACTAAATTTTCTTCTGATATTGTTAGACAATTAAAATTTTGTAGCCTGGAGCAATTTAATACCGGGCATCTACAAATAAAATGTTGTATGTTTTCAATTTCTCTCATATTACATAAGGAACATTCTTGGGAGTTAGTTCTTGAAAATCGTGATCCATTTAGTTGTATTAAGTCACAACGAGCTTTAAAAATCCATGTTACAGTTCTTTGACTAGGTGTATCCATTAAGTAATATTGTCCTCTATTAAAGTTGAGTTTTCCATAAAAAGCTTGGGTTTGAGCGGTTCTCTGCAATCGATCTTCATAATATTTGATATTCAAAGCGTCTAATAAATAGTTTTGATTTCCAACCCACTCCTGTAAGGTCATATCTGGTTGGAGATTCATATTATTGCTTAATTGATTTAGACTTTCTGCCCGAAAAAATTTTCTTTTCAAAGATTTTTTACTTCATTTATGTGGAAGACGAGATTCCGCGAACTGAAAAAGTGTGCGTTTTACGTACGTTAAATTTAAATTCAATGTGTACAAATGGCTATCTTCTAAATTCGATTCCATCATACTTGCGTAGTTAGGTGTTGAGTTGGGTAATTTCAGCACTCTTTTGAGAAAATATCTTTGCAATCTATCAACTTCTTCAAAGTGACTATATCCCCACACCTGTGCTCCATAAGATTGAATAACTTGACTCACTGCTCTAAATACGTGATATTTTGTTTTCATTGTAATGAGGTTTGTATTTAAAAACGAGTTCCATGTGGCGTTTATGCTACTTTTTGCTCTGCTGGTTCTGTTTTTGACATGTTTTGTGAATATCATTTTCGGGGTCAAAATTACACCCAGGTAGTTGTGTATTCATTAACTATTTCCATTTCTTCACCTTTGAAATGCCATTTTTCACTTCTAGCTAATCTTCCTCCGTTTCTATATATCATTATCTTTGATTTACTAAGATTTACTTCAAGATTCAATAATCACAATAACTTTCCAGTTTATCTATAATTTTTTGTAGTATTTCAATCTCTTCCGCCAAAATTACGATATCGTCCGCGTACAAAAGCAGCCGGATGTTAAGCTCCTCGATAAAAGTGCCGCCTTCTAGGTGTTCATGAAGGTCGTTAATATACAATGAGAATAACAGAGGTGAAAGTAAGCAGCCCTGTTTTACACCAGAGACTGTTTCAAACGGTTCGGATAATTCTATTCCATTCCATACAGTGAACTTAGTAGTAGAGTAGACGCTTTCTATAAAGTTATCCATCTTCGTCGAGACTCCCATAGCGTGCAGTTTATATACCAGTGATTTACGACACACTTTATCAAAGTTGTATACATTATCATCGTTGAATAACCTTTCCTGAATCCTGCTTGATATTCACTGATTATGTTAAGTCGTCCTGTCCAAGTAGAAAGCCGATCATTTATAACGCCCATCATAATTTTCGCTACACAATTCATAAAAGATATTCCTCTATAATTGCTCGCTAAATTGGGATCACCTTTTTTAAATATTGGGTATATTACACTTAAAGTAAATGTTGCATCTACTTGCATTTTATTGAAAATATTGTTGTAGCTCCGTTTCATTTCTTCCAATAGTTCAATTGGCGCATTTTTAAAAAATTCATATGGAATTCTGTCCTCACCGGGGGCTTTGTTTAGCTTCGCTTTATTCAAAAGGCTCATAATTTCTGCCATTGTTATGTCAGCATCCTAAAAACTATCCAATTTGTATATTGGTGCATAGCTTATTTCGTTAGATAGTTGGGGTGGATTTAAAAAGGTCATAAAATATGTTCTAAAATCTGAAGAAGACACATTTGCCAGTTGGTTTAATGAATGATTGTTGATTTCTCTCGCTGTTTTCCACCACGATTTGCTATCGCAGACATTATTCAGCTTAATTTCTAACTCGTTATAATATTTTATTTTACTTTCCTTGTAGACAGTTATGTTTTTCCTCTGCATCATGTGAACTTTTATATATTTTTAGCAGGTTAAATGATTTCATTCTTGCATTATTGCATTTACAGTTAAACCATGGCCATTTAGGAACATATACTTTTTTATTATCATTGTATTCTTGTGCAGATTTCTTTATTACACTTGTTATAGCTTCTGAATCGATCTCAATATTACTCTCTTTCATTTGAGTTATTGTAGTTTTGACATTTTCAATATATTTTTCTTTTTCACTTTCGAGCCATTTTAGTTTTGGTAACAATTTTTCAATTTTTTCAGCAGAGTTTTTAATATTTAATTTTAAGTGCAGACAGATGGGTAGATGGTCGGACCATATTTTTTCTTCTACAGAAAAGCTCTCAACATTTGGGAATACCTCTTGTGATACAGCACAAATATCATTCACTGATTCTCCAACTCCACTTATAAATGTAAATTCACCATCCTCATCTCCATTCATAATACCGTTTGCTATTATTAAACCATAGTCATCACAAAATTCCATAAACGTTATACCCTTATTATTTAAAACATTATCCTTAGATTTTCTTTTACCTAAATAAGCTGGACACCAACTTTCAACCACTTCATCTATCGTTTGCTGTATTTCCCCAATCGTTATATTAAGGTCGCCAATTACCACTGCATTATCGCCTCCATTTTCATTCATATGATTTTCGAATATACCAAAATCTGCTTCCCATGTTGCGCCTCGTAAATATAATGGATATATTACTATATCTGTATTGTTAGTTGTTATATGTATTTGATCGATCTCTGTGTTATTACAACCGTGCACTTAATTTCTGTATTTGTAAAGTTTTTGTTGACCCCATACATACAACCCCCAATTTCTCTTCCAAATCTGTTGTTTCTAGCCGCTGTTTTCCAGTAGACATTATGATTTTTGAAATATTTTCTGAATTGTTCAAATTTATCCTCACAAATATGAGTTTCCAATAGAATACCAATATCAAATGAGTTTATGTAGTTAAAGAAATCAATATATAGTAGCTCATTTTCGAGACCATTTATATTATATGAAAGTATTTTTACATCTTTTATGATTATTTCATTTGTTGCGGGTAATACATTATCAAAAGCTTTACAATTATTTATTTTACTTAGTTTTTTGACATCAACTTAGTAACAATATTAGAATAATTTATGTGCTGTATGTTACGCTTCCAGGAAAGTTTAGGGTCTAGCATAACGCCCAAGTAATTGGCGTGAGTTGACAGTGGAATCTCTATTCCACTTAGCCGAGGAGGATTAAACTTTGGTATCTTGGTCTTCGTGGTAAAACGCATGACCTCAGTTTTCCATGGACTCACTCCAATTTTGTCGATTTTGGAGTTCTATTTGTAGTACTTGTTTCTTATTTATTTAATTTTACTCTGATTTAATTATGATGACTTGCATGAACGAAGACTGTAAGGTTAGATCGGATACCGATACTTTGATTTCATGCTGGTTGTGTGATGTTGGCCTTTATGCAAGAGTGGCAGACAATCTTAGTTATGATAGGGGTCTTCGTTGGTGTTGCCTGGTTTGTAGAAAATTAGATGTGGAGTTCTACAAATTTTTCAGGAGCATGAAATTTATCTGGTCGATTTTCTAAGTTTATTGGGATATTCAATAAATATCCGGGATTAGAAAAGAGAGCAGGTTCACCAAAAGCTTCCTCGCCGAAAAGGAAGAAGGCGACTAAGAAGGCCCCTCCATTGTTGGTAATTCCTTCCTCGCCGAATTTAATGGACGTTAATTCTCCAGCTCCAAGTTCAAGTCCAATGAAATCTTCTGCCCCTCTTACTTTTGCTGAAGCCGTTTCTGTAGTTGCTATAGCTTCCACGGACAGCCATAAGTCATCTCTTCCGGGTGGTAATCCCGTTGACTGTCGTACCTGCAAGGAAGACAGTATTTGTGTCTAGACTTTCCCCCGACACGACCGAAGAGGATATACGACTTTACATTTCGTCTAAATTAGTCGGGAATAATTCGAACGATTCCATACAGTGTTTCAAGCTGAAATCGCAAGGGAATTTGAGTATCGGGATAATGGTAGGCGTGATAATTTTGCTAGATTACCGTCTGGAAATAGAAGGCTCCAAAAAACTAATTGCGAGTTTGAATATGGCGTATCAGAATGTTCGCGGTTTCAATACTAAATTGTCTAGATTATTAGTTGATAGCTTTGGTTTTGAGTTTTATGTCATTGCATTTTCTGAGTTGCTCTGGAATAAGTATGTAGTTTATAGAAAATATCGTGTTGCTAAAATTGGTGGTGGTGTTTTAATCTCAATTGAAAATTCTTTATCTTCTCCATTGTCCATTAATTTAGGCAATTTGAAACTGTTTGTAACGTGTTCTTATATACCGCCATCTTCGTGGTGTGAGGTATATCAAGAGCATATTGACGCTATTGCAAAAGTTATTGCGTTAGCCAGTAGAAAGGACCGTATTTGAGTATTGAGTGACTTTAACTTGCCATCTGCGACATGGGTGTCTTTACCCGATACCAATTCTCTGACTCCATTGACACCATGTGATTGGTCGTCTGATTTTGTTACGCATATATCCGAACTTGGCTTGATCAATTGAACGACATTCCCAATTCTATGAATCGAGTCTTTGATCTAGTTTTAGTGTATGATTCTAACTTTGATATTTCTCGAATTGATCCGATAATTTCTCCTGAGGATAGTTACCATCCAACGCTGGGAATTAATTATACATATGATACCATGCAGGTTGGTTGCAATCACTCTTCGTCCTATGTTGGCCTATGCTTTTCGCGTGCGAACTTTATTCTTTTGAATAATCTTATCTTTGATACCGATGTGTGATAATGCTTTTGAATTTGAAATCGCCCTGGATTAATTCTATAATATTATTAATGGCTATATTTCTAAGTCTGTACCCAAGAGGTTTATAATGGGTAATACTGGTCCCCCATGGTCCTCAAGGGCTCTAAACAGTCTCAAGAATGTAAGGAATAGATCTTCGAAAAAGTATAAAAAATCTGGACTGCTAGCAGACAATGCTAGGTATATTGTTGATAGGAGTAAATACAACTCTAAATATCGTGAGAGTTACGGATTATATTCGGATAAGTTGAAGACTAATTTTAAACGGAACCCCAAATCATTCTTTAGATTTGTTAACTTGAAGCGTAATTCGTCTTCCACGCCTTGTAGGATTAAAATGAACGGTATTGATTATTCAGATGAGGAGTCTATTGCTAATTGTTTCGCCGATTTTTTCGCATCTATTTATTCCACCCGAGCCTATGATGTTTCCAAATCATACCCGTACACTGTCCGCTCTACCATTCCGTTTGATGCAACTGTCGTAAATTCTTCGTGGTTGCTAGATAACTTGATCAGATTGAAAGCCTCAAATAAAGCTGGTTCTGATGGTATCCCGGACTCTATGTTGAAATACTGCTCGATTTCTCCCAGCTTACCATTGACTCTCTTATTTAACGCTTCGTTGAAGTTCGGTCATTTTCCTGCACAGTTGAATAGCTCTTATATAATCCCTCTCCAAATCTGGTAGTTTAGTAGCTTTACTTCAGAGGGATTTGTCTACTTTCCAGACGTGGTTCGAAGCCAATTTGATGGAGCTTAATTTTGCGAAATGTAAGCATATGCTTTTCTCTAGGTCATCATTCTTTTCGGCAAAATACATTTTAGGTGGCAATGTTATTGAATCGGTGGATTCATTTGTTGATCTCTTGGACAGAAAATTTAATTTCAACTTCCACATAATTACGGTGGTAAAAGGAATTTTAAGACCCCTACGTTACGAAAAATCTTTTTACTTCACTAGTCCGCTCTATTCTCGAATATGGGTCTGTTGTTTGGGACCCTCAGAACAATTTGTATGTTAATATGATTGAATCGGTCCAGAAACAGAGTCTCATTTGTTGTCTGAGAAACCTTCAATGGAACCCGAACGATAATCGTTCTTCGTATAGCAGTAGACTAGCATTGATCAGATTGTCGACTCTTAGTAGTAGACGTACAATGATAAACTCTATTACAGTTTTGAAGATAATTGATGGATGTATATGTTCTGAATTTCTGTTGTCTAAGATTTTCATAAATGTCCCATTGAGACCCACGAGGTACTATAAACACATTCACATCGAGTTTCAGCGTGCGAATTATGCGTCCTTTGATCCAGTTAGGAGAATGTGTGGTGACTTTAATGAGCTACATCAGTTTATTGATTTCACTGGTGTTGGGAAACTACAAAGTCTAGGATAATTTGTCATCGAAATTATTATATATTTAGAAGTCTTTGTTATATTAATATCCCGTGATGTACTTTTATACTTATTTATGTTAGTGTAATACCAACTGGTGAAGAGTTTCTGTAGTTGGTTGCAACGTGTGAACTTATGATCCTTGGTGTCCCGTTATAGACCGGTCTATAATGTGTACGCTCTCCTCACGTTATGAGGACGTGGCCCTCTCGGTCGGTAGGGGCGGGTAAGAGTGGCGGCGACGGGTTCGCTCGATTTAATAAAAAAGAACACTCCCAGTGGACGAATCGTTAAGTGATTTCTAGGCCCGATTCATGATTTCGCTCAACACGGATGGGAACAAACCATACACCATTATTACCACATCATCCGCATACGCCACGGTTTTGATCCTCATATTGTCTAGTTTCAGTAGTATTTTGTTGATCACGAGTAACCAAAGTAGGGGAGAGATGACTCCACCCTGGGGAGTTCCCCTATTCACTCGCTTTGATGACTCGCTGTTTCCCATAGAGGAAATCGTTTTCAGAAGAAACGATGAGAGGCTGATCGGCCGCCTTAGGAATGAAGACCACTCTTACCTCGCTCCAACTCTTTGGTAAGAAGTTAAGAGTCAGGCGGGATCGGAATATAATACAGAGCCACGGCCTAATTATGACCTCAGCGCAATGCAGCATCTTTGGCTTTGATGACTCGCTGTTTCCCATAGAGGCGTTGATAATTCTGCTCTGTAGCATTGTCACTATCCAACTCTTGAGGAATGTTTCCACGCATAGATCTTCAAGTGATTCTTCTATAGCCGCTGAGCTCACGTTATTGAATGCACCCTCTATATCCAAGAAGGCCGCGAGGGTATATTGTTTGTGTTCCAAGGACCTCTCAATAGTTCTGACGACTTCGTGCAGGGCTGTGTCGGTTGAGCGGCCTTTTAGATATGCATGTTGGCTGCATGATATTTTGGGCGATCCATCCATCTTCTCGCGGATGTGCGCGTCGATTAGCCTTTCAATCGTTTTCAGAAGAAACGATGAGAGGCTGATCGGTCTGAAATCCTCTGCGCTCTCATGACTCCGTCTGCCCGCCTTAGGGATGATGACCACTCTTACCTGGATCCAACTCTTTGGAATATAATACAGAGCCACGGCCTAATTATGACCTCAGCGCATTGCAGCATCTTTGGTATAATACCATCTGGGCCCGGAGATTTATATGGTGAGAAGCTATTGATGACCCAGGATATTCTGTCTGGACTGATTAGCCGAGTATTGGGTTGATAATGTCGGCACCTCACTGGATGTGTTCTCGCAGCACGGGAAGTGAGTTTTCAGGAGTATCTGTAGCGATTCAGCTGTGCTATTTGACCATGTCCCGTCATCCCTCCTCACATAGGTGTGATTTGAGTGCCACTTGGCCATTATTTTGCACAGTCGTGCTGTGTCCTTTGTGTTCTGCATCGATTCACATAACTTTGACCAAGATCGTATTTTTGCAGTGGCTATTGCTTTCTTATTCCCTTAAAGTTTATCCGTGTACGGCTGCCAGGATCCACTTATATAGCTTGCATTGAAAGCTTTGCGAGATTCTCTTCTTAGTGTTGTGAGCTCATCTGTACACCAAGGCGGATAGGGTTTCTTTGAGCGTGATGGAGGACATGACACTTTGAATGCGGTATCTATGGATTTCTCCAACTTGGATACAGCTTTTTCCACGTGTGTAGTGGTGTTAATGAGCTACTCGGACTTAGGAAGCTAACTTTTCAGATCCCTGTCGAACTTATCCCAATCAGTTCTCTTGGGATTCCGAAAGCATCTGATTGAAGTTGTTTTTGGAGAAATGTTGAACAATATCCAATTGTGGTCCGAGAGGGATTTCTTTCCGGATACTGTCCAGTTTTCTATTTCTACTATTCTATTATCTGATATCAGAGTAAAGTCAATGACGTCTGTCCACCCAACAAAGTTATCGGAACTAGGGAAGACAAAAGTTGGGTTAGTACCTCTGTTGCAAATTGTAAGGTTGTTAGTATTAATAAAGTCTAAAACGGACTCACCTCGTTCGTTGTCTTCAGAGCTGCCCCATATGACATGTCTTGCATTGGCGTCGCAGCCTATAATGGTGGTGTTGAATGGACGGATGTTTCCCATAACACTCCCCACCCCTCTGGGTGGAGGGGGAGGCGTCACAAGAATGCGCCATGTAGCAGGACGCAATGTAGAAACTCTTACCTTCTGTCAGCTCTAATTTAGCAACGGTGAAATCTGCTGTGCTAAACTGGGGGCGGAGAGATATGTTTAAATTGTTTTTCGCAATTAGACACGATCTTGGCTTACCATTGTCATTTATATAGAGTGTTTTGTAACCATTACCATGAATTCCTCTCACCACATTGTCTTATACGTAGGGTTCCTGAATGATGCATAGGTCTAGATCCTCCTCAGCTAGAATGATTCGCAGATTATATGAGGCGATACGGGAGCAACTTATAGGCGTCTTCAACGTCGCCTTCGTCTCCCTAGCCATCGGGGCCAGGTGAGTCGTCTAGGCCAGGATCGTCTAAAATTTTCACCTTGACTTCTCTCATTCCAAAGAATAGTTTCTCTCCAGCTGATTTCAGAGCGGCGGCGCCCGCTTCTGTAATGACAAGGATTAAACTCATGCTCTTGTCGTTGGGTGGCTCTTTACGGATGTCGGTCCAGTCGTCCATCGGGATCGTCGGGTTCATGGCTTGGAGGCACTCCAGGATCTGGGGACCCTCACCCTTCATATTGGGTAACCAAATCCGTGCACGAGGCCTTAAAGGAATTTTCTGCGCCGGGATCAGCTCCAGGTTGATATCTTCCGAGGCATCGCTCAATGAAGCGATCGACTTCTTCAGGAAATCCTTTGAGAACTCGTCCATGCATTTGATCACCCTATAGCCTCGGTGGATCTCGGTAGAATCGTAATGGGGTACCGGGGAGCCCTTATTTACCAGTACGTGTTCCATCACGATTTCTGACAACTTGGACTCCACTTTACTCCATTCCGAGACTGTGGTAGAGGTTAGCTTCCCGGTCTTCATGTTGGCCAGGGAAACCATTAGGTTGTCCTTCACTACCTCATTGAAGGGCCTTTTCGTAGATGTGGTAGTCTTTGACAGCTCCTTGACCTTCCTTCGCTTTGCGGGTTCAACGTCCTCTACTCGAGAACGTTCCCGCTTAGAGGTTGTGAGTCTGTCTCTTTGTAGGGTAATTTGTAATACGAGTAATTTGTTTTCGGTTTGGTGTTGAATTGCGACAATTTGGTCCCACGAGCCCCACGAGTGTTCCTGGTTATAAGTGTATAAGTGAATCATCTTGTTTTGCGCTACGGCACACTTTTCTCACCGCTTATGATCTTGCCGGAAGTACAAGTATTTTTAATTGGAATGCAATGTGTTGTGGGCAGCATTGTGGTCGCAAAACAAGCCAGTCCATTAAAGACATAAAGTCAAGTTTACTATTGAATTCCCTAATGAAGTCCATACCGATGATTCCATCACTCGGTATTGGAAAATCGTCTGGTACAGCATGAAATCTACGTGTTACCAGTATATTTTCAACACGCAAATCCACTTGTATACAGCCCAATGAACAGACTGCTCATTGACCTATTCCGCTTATGGTAGTCAAGGTATAATTGAGGTATATTGGACCCACATTTGAAAATTTTAGGAGTGATGGCCGCTTCCGTGTCGACTGGCAAAGTTAGTCGTTTTATAGTTGCATTATTAAGAAAGGTTACAAACGCGTTAAGATTAAGGTTGAGCTTGTATACGGAATTCTCTGTTGTTCTGGTTTTCCGTAACATGTTGTTGGTCATTGACCACTCTTACGTTATCTCGGGACGTTTCGAGAACCGTTTCCGCGGACCGTATTGTTTCGCCGATAGACGTTATCGCTTCTATTATTATTATTTTGGTAGTATCCTCTACCACGATTATTGGCGTTACCACTACCTCTACCTCGGTTTCCTCCGGGGTCGTTTCCGCGGTAACCGTAATATAACACTGCGTTCTGTTGACCGTAGGCTTCGGTACAACAGTCAGCCAACTTCGCCACTGCCTCGTTCAATGTGAAAATTAAAAATTGTCCGACCTGCATTATCATCCTGACCTTATCATTTATGACGTTCGTTATCATCTCCTTGACCGCAGTTTTTGTTGAGTATTTTTCGGCTAGGGCCGATTCTACACCGTCCGTAGTGTACGCCGATTGGAGTGACTTATGGCGATTTCGATTCTGAGAAAAAAATTCAACATTTTTCCTGCCCTTTGCCAAAAGTGCCTTTTTGTGATGGTTGGTGAAAAAAGTGCACCCCACTTGAAGGTTTCGTGTTCGTTTCTGAGAATGTTGCACTCAAAAAGGGCAACAATTTTGCACTTCTGCCCTCTCAAAGAGACATGGGAGAGAATGTTGCTCGATAAAATTGCAAATTTTCTATGATTTTTTTTTGTGTTATTTGTCCTCGCTAAGCCAATTCTTCTGCCTTTTGTAGGGACGCAAGGATAATTTAAACGGCTTTAGTTAAATTCGCTTACATTCTCAAACAAAGTGGGCGAAATTTTAGAACAGGGAATAAATACAAAAATCCATTTGTATTGGTACTAATTCGACCAGTGTGTATATGGAGTCGCTTAAAATTGCTAAATAGCGCTTAAATTTCCATATACACTGGTCAAATAACATAGTTAAGCGAGGTAATAAAGATATGCTAAAAAGGCATACAGTTATCAGAAAATGCAACATCACCCTAAAAAATGCACAACTTTAAAGGGGTGATGGCAATATTTTCTAAATGTCGCCTCATACAAGGGCAACATTATTTTTTAGAAACGAAATGACCATTAGGCGTTAGTGTTTTTGTTGGATTGCCTGACGTTCATCAGCTTTGCTATAATAACGTCAGTCGTCTCTCCTTTGACCCGACGTCGTCTCTCCACTCTCCGCTCAACAGATTTATTGCGGTTCCCGTCAATTTAGTTCTCACCAAATTTAGTGCTATGGTGTCGCTACCATCGGAAACGCTGTCTGCCAAATTCAATACAGCCGTGAAACTCTGAAGGTATTCAGGTTTTCCATTAAACTCCGGAATGAGTATAGAGGCAGTAGTCAAAAATTCGATTGGTGTTTGAGGCATTGTGCTCTCGTATCGTATCTCCTCGTGAAAGGACTGAGGTATTGTGTTTTCGTATCGAGGTTTGGGTATCTCCTCGTGAAAGGAATGAGGTATTTCCAATTGAATACGAATTAAAATGACTCGCTGCCGCTTTGTGTGGTGAAGTTAGTCGTGAGTAATTCACATTAACGATCACTCGAATACGGTCCAGGTAGTTTAAAAGTATTTCGATCTGTTTTTGTACAGTGTCGTCATTCGTAGGCCTGTCTATGTTAAGACTTTTGTATGACCTGTCGAAAGGTTCTTTAATTTTCCTTAATTTTCGTACTATTATACTCCATTCCATTGAATGGTGAATATTCTCAGATGGATACTCAAATCTACCTTGTAATGAGGTTAAAAAAATTAACTAATTACTCAAAAGAATGTGGAATGTAAATATTCCAGGAATCGTTAATAAATTTTCCTTGGTGGAAAATTTAGCTACCTGGGAATAAAAATTTCTCGTTTTTAAACCTTATCCAGGTTATTGGCCATAGATGCGGTTCTGATGTAATGTTTCCTCAGGGACCTTTTATGCAACTGGTAAACGGTCGTTGCGAATTGGGCAGCCAAAATCGCTATAATTACCAGAATGAAAATTTTGGCCGTTTCAACTGTTACCATTTTTACGTCCTCCAACTTCGATTCCTTTGCACCCATTTTGGTGCATTAATTTAAAAAAATTCAAAGAATTCCAATATCCTTATTTTCCGCTTATCGCTAGTTTTTCTTCCTTTCAAATTAAAAAAATATATTTATATTAATGTAGTATATATACGGTATATTATACGGTGTCCCATAACATCCCATGAAGGGATTGAGAAGAGACTCTCACAATCAGTGAGATGAACTAGAAAGCCTAGTTTTTACACTCACTGATTGGGACCTACAATTTTACACCGGTTCCGAACGGTAGTTTGAGAAGCTTTTTCATTACTAAGAACTCGATAGTGCCGCCATCACTAAGCGAGGTGACCGTCGTCGAAAGAAATGCAAGGTGGTCTGAGCAGGGATCGAACCACGTTCTCATGTACAAGAGCCGCGTAAACTAACCATTGCACCACCGACCACAGTAGTAGTAAAATATTGTTTATTTTTTCTCTAAATTAAAGTTTACAATAAATATCGGGTGGTTACATTTTAAGGGCCGATGTTGATTTTGCATAAAACTCAAATTATTTAGGAAATTATTGTCATTTATTTTTATTATGATAATATGGTATGGTTCAATTATGTATGGAACTAAATATCGGCCAAATGTCCGCCACCAGATTTTCGATGACGCTGAGGCATAATTGAGGTTCTATGCCGTTAATGTGTCGAATTATCTCATCCTTTAGCACTTCAATTCTTTCTGGCTTATCGACGTACACCTTTTCTTTCAAATAACCCCAAAGGAAGAAGTCCAACGGAGTCAAATCACATGATCTTGGCGGCCAATTTTCATCGCCACCACGTGAGATAACACGGCCATTGCATTTGTCGCGCAAAAGAGCCATTGTTTCGTTAGCTGTGTGGCAAGGGGCACCGTCCTGTTGAAACCACAAATCGTCCACATCCATATCTTCCAATTCGGGCCATAAAAAGTTCGTTATCATCTCACGATAGCGAACACCATTCACAGTAACTGCCTGACCGGCCTCATTTTGGAAAAAATACGGCCCGATGATTCCACCAGCCCATAAACCGCACCAAACAGTCACTCTTTGGGGTGCATTGGATTGTCGACAATCACTCTTGGATTATCATTCACCCAAATGCGGCAATTCTGCTTAGTGACGAATCCACTGGAGTGAAAATGTGCCTCATCACTGTGCACGATATGCATTTTGATTTGAACGCCCATTTCCATAATAAGCCTGAATAACTTTAACGCGATGCTCGATTGTGTATCTTTCCATGGTTCAAATTGAGTTAGTCTGAAATTGAGAAATGTCAAATGAAATGCAGAAAAAAACTTGACGTTTAGGTGTAGTTTACATTCAACATCGGCCTTTAACATTTAACCACCCAGTATAATATAAAAGCAGAATCGCATAAAAACAAAACAATACACATATGCACATATGTCGTCAGTCGATGAACAATTGTGAAACTTTTTCCTTACATACGTTCTACATTCAGTAATTAAATTCATTGATTAATATTTACCTATAGCTAATACAATATTTTACATATCGAACTAAAGTTTTCCAATCTACATCGTTTCCATTTAACAAATTTATAATATCTGTGTTTTCTTGAATTGACTTTTCAAGACTTAATAATCTAACATCTCTAAAAAGCGAACATCGGCCTAGAAAATGCTCAAAAGTTTATATTCCTTGCATGTTGCATAGTGTACACAAACGTGGGCTATTATTGTCGAATCTCGTACCATTCAACTCAATGAGAGCTGTTCTTATTTCAAAAATCCAAATAATCTCTTCTTGGCTGAATTCATCGTATATGTAAGAGGACCCTGTGTATGTCTGGTATTTCTTTGATAAATTTTCGTCATATATATTTATTATCATTCTTTGTAAAAGTTTTTCGGTTTGGTTTAACCATATTATTTTACTAATGACTGCTTCCGACCAGTGAATATTATTTTTTTCCCCGCTAAATCTTTAATTTTCCTAGCTCAGAAAATGTTTTTCATCTGTATTATTTTCGTCAGTTTATGTGGTAGCCTGTTTTCTGAATATTCAAATAAAGTTTTCCCAATATAGCTCATATGAAGATATAGCGTGAAAATATATCCACTCTCAATTCCGGACTCTATCATTAGGGCATATGTTGGTGTAAACATGGGAGCCTTAGGATTTTATTCATAAAAAAAATTAATAATAAAAGATAACACCAAGTTAGCAGTATTCGGGGATGTTATTCTTATTTTGTTTTCTCGATAGTATCATTCTTCAGTCTTTGCCAGCCTACCTCCTGTTTTAAACACAATGATTTCAGATTTATCCAAATTTACTTCCATACTCCATTGTTCACAATACTTTTCCAAATTTACAATCATTTGCTTTAGCACATACACATTATCTGCCAAGATGACAATGTCGTCTGCATACATAAGCAGTCTGATATTCAAATTATCAATATGTACTCCTCCTTCAAGGGTTTCATGTAGATCACTGATGTATAGTGTAAATAGCAACGGTGATAACAGGCAGCCGCTCTCTGCCCAGACAGCCAAAGTTGTATTCTTGAAGCCACTTTCTATAAATATCACCGTTTTAATTGACATGCCCATTGCTTGCAGCTTATAAATTAAGGCGTTTCACAATATTTTGTCAAATGCTGTCGTAAAATTAACCAAAAATGCGTAAGTTTTTCGTCCTCGTTCAAAATTAATATGAACTATGGCAGCAAGACTGTATATATTATCAGTTATAGAATAGTTTCTGCGGAATCCAGCTTGAAATTCATTCAATATAATTTTTTCCTCTAACAATTTTTGTATTCGCTCCGATAGTATACCCATCACCAGTCTCGCAATACAATTCATAAAGGATATGCCCCAGTAATTACATGGTATTGAAGGATCACCTTTCTTGTGTATAGGATATATTACACTGTTTATAGCAGATTCAGCAATAGCGGCAGATTCATACCTTACGTTTGCTGATTTATCTAGTTCTTCCAGCAGTTCATCCGGTGTATATTTATAAAACTCATATGCATATTTAAAAAACTCTACTCCTGGGGATTTATTTAGTTGAACTTTCGAAATTGTATTTTTGGAGCAACTAGTGACACATTCAGCAAGTTCTCAAAATATTCGCATTCGAGCAACTCATTCGCATTCGAGCAACCATCAAGTTTTCGGTCCAACAGTTGCTTGTATTTCATTTCTTCTTTTACACAGATATCTTTAAATATTCGATTAGCCACTATATAATTTTGTTTATATTCGTATTTATTTGATTTTTTAAATTTTGGTAGCTACATAAATGACTGTTTCCTCGCATTAAAACATTGTAAAGTGAACCATTTTTGTTTTTAACAAAATTTACGTTCCTCGGGCTTATCTTATTTTGTTTTTCGTTTACCATTTTGATGATGTGTGCTATGTCTTTACAAAAGAAGTGGGTTTTAAGCCGCTTCCGCACTAATAATGTTTCTCTTACTTTCTTCTGATAATCAATAAGTTGGGTTTGCCTCCACTGTAGTTAGGTAGCAACGATTTCGGTTTTATTTTTTCGCAGTTACTTTGTATCCTTATTGATAATCGTATAGGTAAGTGGTCTGACCAAATTTTCTCCTCAACGGCAAAATTATCAACGCAATTAAGGCAATCCTGAAGCACAGCACAAATATCGTTAACCGACGATCCTACTGCGGAAATGAATGTAAATTCACATGAATCACCCCCTTTTTCATACCATTCATAACTACAAGATCATTATCGTAGCATAACTGAATAAACTCATTTACACTGGAATTAATCACACAGTCTTTTGATTTTCCCTCTTCTCTCCCAAATCAGCTTGTTGGAGTTAGAATTGGAATTAGAATTGGAGTTGGGGGATGTGGACATGCAATCATATTTTTCACAACATTAAATTCCGAAGTCCATACATCACATCTGAAGTATAAAGGTAGAAATGTAAACTCCCTGCATTCGCTTAAACTCATATCTCAATCCTTCTCCTTTCAAATTGCTTTTAACTCCAATTAAACATTCCGCAATAGCTCTGCCAAAACTTGAGTTTCTTGTTGCTGGCTTCCACATCAGATCGAAGCCTTTAAAATATTAGTGAATTTTCTGTCGTTTCGTGTCAAAAGTTCTTATGTATTCAAAGAAACCATTCTGTCTTTTCAGCCATAACGTTTGTTTCGAGTAGTGCAAATATGTCAAAAGTTCTTATGTATTCAAAGAAACCATTAAATTGTATTTTATTTTCTATGCCGTGAACATTATATGATAAAAAATTTAAGTGAATTTTTTTAATTTAATATTTACAAGATTCGAGCTATCAATATTTAGTTATTGTAGTTTAGACTTATGTTACTTAATTTATTAATATACACGTCAGTAAATACCTCTGCCGCCTTCTGTCTTCCACACATTAAATCCTTTTTTGGCCCCACTTTAATACAATCGTTTTTTTACAAACACCTTGTGGGTACGGTCTATAGCCAATATTTCCGGTTTGAGAACCATCATCGCTTTTCTGTCTTGTCTTCTAGACTACGATTTTTTTTTCATTTTTATATTTGTGCCAGCCAGATTTTTCAGGTTTTTAAAGAACTGTTGAACCATTTTCTTATTTTGCATCTCTGCAACAATATTAACTTTATTGTTGGTACTGTTCTTATGCAATATCCTCGTTGAAACGACTTGTATGGAATTAATTTTCTATATGTTTTGACAAACATGTTCAACAGATTGATCAGGGGTTCTATGTAAAGTTACGCCGCTGAATAAGACATTTTTCCTTTTTGATTGTTCGACCGAAATTTTCAATTGCTGACGATCTCTCTCTCGATCTCTTTTCAAATTTTCTATCTCACCCTTTAAATCTTGATTTTCCTGTTGAAGTACTTCAAATTTTGTATCAACTTTGCTATCAACGTTAATTATTTGCAATTTCAAATCATCTATGTCATCTTTGGTTGACAAGTTCTCCAATTTTTCATTCATCATCTTTTCCATAGATTCCGTCATTAACGCCATCAGTTGGGACAATTCGACAATTCCCACTAAGTCGGCAACCCCTACATTCGGGGATGTCTCTGTATGTTTCCTCTTGCATGTTGAAGCAATCGATTTCTTTGGAGTCAGCGGCATAATTTTAGGAGGTCGTAATTGCAGTGTAGAGCAGTCTTAGAGTCCAAACATAGTCAAACACGCTACAGACGACGAAGTTTTTAAATAGGTTCTTTTTGCCGCGAAAAACCGCTGCGTCTGACAACTCGCCGCTAGAATAGAATCATTTCTAATTTCTTGGCGGCATTCTCACGAATCCTCGCAATTCAGAGAATGGAGTTGCCACATTTTCACAAAAATCATAAGAGCAACCAACTCATACATATTAAGCTTGTATTTTTATTCCCCGCTAAACTAAATTTTCGACGACTTTGTATGTAGAGCCGCTGAAATTCGCTTAGCTCCCCATAGAAAGTGGTCCAAAAATTAGTTTAGCTGGGAATAAAAATAGTCTTATTTTGATACAAAAGAAGAGGGATGAAAATGATATGAGTCTGTTTTTTTAGTCCCAGCTAAACAAATTTTTCGACCACTTTGTATTCGGATCTAAGCGAAATTTAGCGATTTTAAGCGGATTAGCATACAAAGCAAAGCAAAGTTTAAAAGGAATTAAAAAAATCAGCTTGTTAAACACAATACAATTAATGTGAATGAAAAATTGTTAAAAGCTGGAAAACCAATTTAAATTTTGCACATCAATAATAAGCTTGTTTTTTTAATTTGTATGGGGGTGCCGCTTAAAATCGCTTAATTTCGCTTAGCTGCCCATACCAAGTGGTCGAACAATTAGTTTAGCAGGGAATACAAAACACGGCCAATATTAAGCTTGTTTTTTTAATTCCTGCTAAACTATATTTCGACGACTTTGTATGGCGAGCCGCTTAAATTCGGTTAATATCGCTTAGCTCGCCATACAAAGTGGTCGAAAATTAGCAGGGAATAAAAAAAGGCTTATTGTTTCCAAACTTTCAAACAAATACCAGAAAGGAGCGGTGCTATACGCGACGCAGAGAGAAAAAATAAACTGAAGTCGCCAGACGCTCTCTCTCCCATTTGGTTTAGACGCTGTGGCTTTTTGTCGTCGTCGTCTAAAGCGTGTCTGGTTCTGTTTGGACTCTTATGTAGTCTTATATGCATTCTTATGTAGTGATATGGCAAGATTGCTGTATTGTCTTCACCGATACGGTAGCCCAGTTACATAGAAAACATATAACTATATGTCATACCATCCGCTATCCGTTACCTCATGCCAACGCAACACAGAGGGTATGGCATATATTTATAGGTCACCGCCGTTTGGTGACCAGAGGGTCGATTCTGTTTCTGTGAAACTGTGAAATTAAAAAAAATCTCCAGTGTTGTTTTAGGTACAAGCATTATCACTGAAAGGTTTTCACAGAACCAGAATCCACCCCCAGGAAAAATCTGTCACTCTGTGGAAGGGACCCGTAGGTAATCACCCCAGTTGGTAAGATTTATAAAAAACACGTGTTAGTATTATTTAAAAAAAATACTGCTGCGATTTGCCGCCGTATTTATACAATATATTTTTCTTTTCTCTAAACAGGTATATACAGGGCGTCCGTCGGGAAGGTATACTACTTTGTTTGTTTATAATTTTTGATTAAATGAAAGAGAATGGATCTTATATTGATAAATGTTTTATTTAATGTCGGCAATTAGGTATGGAATACAATATCAGATAAATGTCCGCCTCTGTTAGCCTCACAAATGCGAGCCCTTTTGAGCACATTTTTCATTACATTCTCACACATTTCACGCGGTATTTCATTAATTTCATCACGACTATTTTGTTTCAGTTGCTCAAGCGGTCTGGTTTGTTTGCATAAACCTTGCATTTCAGATATCCCCACAAAAAGAAGTCCGGAGCAGTCAAATCAGGCGACCGTGGAGGCCAATCAACATCACCATTTCTTGAAATAACTTGTTGTGGAAAGAGGTCTCGCAGTAATTCCATTGTAATCCTGGCTGTATGCTATGTGGCGTCTTGTTGATACCACATGTTAATCAAGCCCAAAGCATGCAGTCACGATATCGCTCCCCATTGACAGTTACCGTTACGCCGTTTTCATTTTCAAAGAATTGAGGTTGATGGATTGTTTTGAACACTTTCTTCAGCAGCAGTAATGTTTTCAGCCGATCTTGCAGTACGTTGTGGTCCATGCTTGTGCCTATCATTCACTACACCATAAATAGTGGGTTTTGTTGACACGTTGTTTCTCCCAAAAATTTTCACGTAACTTTCTCATTGTCAGAGTAATCGATGATTGATTTTGATAAAATGTTTTAACGATTAAAACACGTTGGTTTATCGAATATTTTTCCATAATAAATTTGCCACGTCTCTACTTCACGACTGTCAAGACTAATGTTTACCAAAATGGC
Source organism: Phaonia tiefii (assembly GCA_963931995.1). NCBI lineage: Eukaryota > Metazoa > Arthropoda > Insecta > Diptera > Muscidae > Phaonia > Phaonia tiefii. The sequence continues at coordinate 87,171,836 of OZ008371.1, read as the reverse complement.
AGCAATACAAAGTAGTATACCTCCCGGCGGACACCCTGTATTTATGCTGTACCTACTATATAGTAATATAACAATGTCATTCATTTATTAGTCTGCTTTATTGCCGCTGCTGGTACTGTTGCTGTTGATTTTGTTGAACTGCTGCTGCTGCAAATTGTGAATAACTGGTACATTGGCCGCACCAGTGTCTTCCTTCGCAACGCTCAACTTGCGTTGTTCCATTGCCAAAATTCCACCACTACTTTAAACTGAAACCGAGTGGTTCCTATAGTTCAAACACTTACAAAATTCGGTTTAATTTATTTTGTAAAAATTTCTTTGTCAAGCAATAGCTCTTTGTTGCAGTAGCCAGGAATTTATTATAAATCAATTGTATTTTGTCTAGAAAATTTCAGTGATTCTTTTTTTTTTTAATTTGCATGGTTTCTGTTTCCTTTGCATACTCGCTCACAATTTTTTTTATTTATTTTTCTTCGGGTTTCTTTTGGCCGTCGGTGGTGCAATGGGTAGTGTGCGCGCCTCTTTTACATGAGATCCAGGGTTCGATCCCTGCTCTGACCACCTTAAAAATTTCTTTCGGCGGCGGTCACCTCGCATAGTGACGTCGACACTATCGAGTATTTAGCCATGAAAAAGCTTCTCAAAATACCATTCGGAATCGGTGTAAAAATTGTAGGTCCCAATCAGTGAGTGAAAAATTAGAAAGCGCACAGCTCACTGATTGTGAGAAGCTCTCCCCAATCCCTTCATGGGATGTAATGGGAAACGGTGTTTTTTTTCTTTTGTTATTACCCGACTAATTTAAACGATTTTTGCGTTGTTTAAACAAACACTTTTTAAAACATTATTTCTCTTTTGTTTTAATTATCACATTTTCGTTTTCAGAGGAATTTTTTTATATTTTATGTTCATATTAATTTCGCAAGTTTATCACTGCACTGCAAAGGACTTCCCGGTGGAAGTCCTGTCACGATCGCCATGTAATATTTAACAATTTTGTAAAAGACTTTTCTATAGAAATTAAGGCTAACTCTGATAACCTTTCCTCTAACATTTGGTTTCTGGAATAAGTCTTAATTCTCTTAAGTGCTGAAAAAGATCTCTCAACAGAACTTGTTGATACTGGAATTGTTAAAATTAACATGCTTAATTTAAATATTTCAGAAAAAGTATCCGACAAATCAAAATTAATTAAATTACTTGGTATATCAAAAACTGCAATGTCATAGAAATACGAATGGGCATAAAACACAACTAATTCCTTTTTTAATTTAATGAAATCAAAAAAATTTCCATAACAATTTTTTAAGCTTTTAAATGCTTCAGTCCGAAATATTTTATGATAACTTGCATATTTTTTTAAATTTAGCAATTCTACAAATTTTAAATTTTGTAAAGATTTAAATCTAATTTCCATTTGTTCAAACAGTGTTTCAATTATTTGATTGTATGTTTTTTTATACCTCAAATCGAAATTTTCAATGTTTTCTCCACGCTTTAACCTTACTCGAGCTGTAGCTTTCGTCATAATTAATATTGTTACGAATTTCATTATTCGTCCTTTTTGCGTTGTTTTATTCCCAATAATAAAACAAGGTTCGTTTTCAATTACGATAATTACAACGGTATCACTTCCTTTTATTTTACTTATATAGTACAACAGTTTATTTTATTTATAACACTTTAACAAGTCTTATATTTTACTATCAATTCGCGTTGCTTACTTTACGGGGTTTAATCACAAACTGAACTCTCCATTCCAAAGACCTCCGCTATTTATACCAACTCACCATACTCACCAACCTTCTAGACATTGTTGTCGTTGCTTATCTTTGTAGAACAATCTCGAATGGCGGAGAGTTATCTTTACTGAGGTGAATTCATGCTACTGGTTTAGCGAGCTGGTACGTTGTTACAATGCATACTTTCAGGCGCAGCACTAGCCGCCTATTATTTACATACTGTTAGTAGAGTCATTAACAGCACGCAAAAGCTTTTACTTATTCGTAACACTGCCCCCCACTTAAGCCTGTTCGCCTCGAGCAGGCTCAACCACCCGTTTTCCATACAGGGCTAGTCTTTCCAAATGCACGGCTTTCATTTTAGCTCTTGGACTTTGGCTTTTCTGGATTCTATAAACCACGTCATTTATTCGTTTAACAACCTTGTAAGGGCATTCCCAGTGAGTCTGAAGTTTTGGAGATAAACCCTTCTTGAGCTGTGGGTTGAACAGTAAAACTAGCTGGCCTTCATGAAATCGTTCTGAATTTGCCGCTCGGTCGTATCTAGCTTTCATTTTGTTACTGACCATCTTTAATTTGTTGCGCACAAATTCATGGAGCTCATTAAGATCCCCCGTATCATGGTAATTGACATCACTGTTCGCAGGGCCAGATGCTGGTATGGTACCAAACTCCAAATCTCCAGGCAGCTTCAGCTCATTTCCGAAAATTACTTTAGCGGGTGTTCGCCAAGTGGAGTCATGAGTGACCGTCCTATATGCCCAAAGGAACTTCGGTATGTGTTCATCCCAATCTCTTTGATCTGCGCTGACTACTTTTCTTAAGTATTCTTCAAGAGTTCGGTTGAATCTTTCAACCATTCCGTCAGACTGAGGATGCAGTGGTGTTGTTCTTGTTTTCCGAATACCGTATGACTCACACATTTCTTTGAAGATGGTCGATTCAAAATTCCTACCCTGGTCCGAATGGAGCTCCGAGGGGACACCAAAACGGCATATCCAGTTATCCACATACACTTTAATTATAGCCTTCGCTTCCTGATTTGGAACAGGGTATACTTAGGCCCATTTACTGAAGTAATCCATAACCACTAAGACGTAGTGGTTTCCAGAGCTACTGACTGGAAATGGACCAGCCACATCCTTAGCTATACGCTCAAAGGGTGCACCTGAGTTGTATTGCTGCATATGGCCATGACTTCTTCGCGTTGGTCCCTTAGCTGTCATGCATTGGGTGCAATTTGCTATCCAATCGGCTACCGCTTGTTCACAGCCAACCCAGTAGAACCGTTGCTTTAGCTTTTCAATGGTCTTGGTTATTCCTAGATGTCCTCCACTCGGGCCATTATGGAATTCTGTCATTATCTCTTTTTCCTTGGAGGAAGGTACCACTATTAACTTTTTGACTATTTTACCATCCTCACTTTCCCATAACCGGTATAGGCAACCATCCAATAATTTTAGGCTGTTCCACTGGGCCCAGTATGCTTTCATCAGGGGGCTCTCTGAGGCGATGTCATTGCGTGTTGGTCTTTCACCTTTTTGTTTTGCAGAAATGATTTTGCCAGAATAGGGTCGCTTCTTTGTGCTGTTGACCAGTCTTCGTTGGATTCTAGTCGAAGCAGACGTAAGTCAATGATGTTTTCTTTCACCTCTGCTTTTGAGCAGTGTTTGCATTCCAGCTTGCATGGACGACGTGATAGGGTATCAGCATTACCGTGTTTTCCTCCTTTCCTATGCTCAATGCTGAAGTCATAGCTCTGCAGTCTTTCAATCCAATGAGCAAGTTGGCCTTCGGGGTTCTTAAATTGCAGTAGCCACCTTAACGCCGCATGATCGGTTCTTAACTGAAAAGGCTGGCCGTACAGATGCTTGTGGTAGTGTTTGACACACTCTATGACTGCCAGTAGTTCTCGTCTCGTAACACAGTAATTTTTCGCTGGCTTTGAGAGCACTCGGCTGTAGTACCCAATAACTTTTTCTTGGCCATTGATATCCTATTTCGTAACCACTCGCGTCAGTATCCAACACGAATTTCTCTCCAGCAACAGGATATGCAAGCAAAGGAGCCGTGCATAAATATTGCTTCAGTTGGTGGAATGACTCTTCTTGTTTTTCGCTCCAACAGTACGGCCGATTTTTCATTGTCAACTCGTGAAGACTTGCATTCATCGCTCGAAGGTGGCTGGAGCGCTACATAGTCCAAATGGCATTACTTTAAACTGCCACAGACCATCGCCTACGCTCAATGCAGTTTTCTCCTTGTCTTTCTCGCTGATTTCTACTTGTCAATAACCACTTTGTAAGTCCAGCGTGGAGAACCATTTTGTTCCTGACAACGTATCCAATGTGTCATCAATTCTTGGTAGTGGATAACTGTCCTTTTTGGTGACGTCGTTGAGCTTTCTATAATCCGCACAAAATCGGGTACTTCCATCTTTCTTCTTAACTAATACCACCGGCGAGCTCCATGGACTTGAAGAAGGTTCGATTACACCATCCTTCTGAATTTCAGCTACCAGTTTCTTCACCTCATCCCTTTTTTGCAAGTGGAAGACTTCTGGGCGCCTGTTTTATTGGTCTCGCTTCCCCTGTATTGATGTCTTGCTTTACCATTGATGTTATACCTTGGCATTCTTTTTTCGGGGCGAAGTCAGACGCATGCTTCCAAGAAAATTGCTTCGCTTTGTTCCTATCAGAAGGCTTTAGTTCTCGCACCCACTCACTGAGATGCGACTCCAGTACTTTGTGCTCCTTTTCTGATAGTTTGCTGCAGTCTGAATTAACTTCACAGTTGGGTGAGCCGGATCTTGATCGCTTTCGTGTTGCTCTGCAGTTTCGTGAAATATGACCAGGTTTGGCGCAATTGTAGCACTTTGGTCTGGGCTTACTTCCGCCTGGTAACGCCTTGCTGAGGGTTTGGGTGATTTCTTTAAGATCGTTTATAGCACCCTTCAAATCTCCTGCCTCCGACTCCATTTCAATTTTTCTAACTCTTTGTATTTGAGGCTTGGACACAAATTTCGCTGTCTCCTGTGCCAATGCGAACGAAACGGTTTCGGCGAATGTAGCTTTTTGTGTGGCACAAGTCACGTATTTTATGTCAGGATCACGGATGCCGTTGACGAATGCTTCATTCTTAAATTGGTCTAAGAATGGGTGGAACTCACCAGGATAAGTCATCAACACCAAACGTTCTACCTCGGTTGCGAAGTCCTGAAGCGTTTCATTATGCTTTTGCACTCGGCCTCTTTTTTCCATGCGATATAAATCCTTGTTGTGATCGCCACCATACTTGCGTTGTAACGCAGCCAGTATATCCTGGTAGTTGTTTCTGGCACGAACGGGAATGCTTGAAGGACTTCTGCTGCACTGCCTTTGAGTGCCAAAGTTAGCTCTACTGCTTTGTCGTTGCTGTTCCACAAGTTCTTAATTGCGACCATTTCGAATTGGAATTTAAAAACGTCAAATGGTGTAGAGCCATCGAAACTGGGAGCTTTCAATCTACTAGAGGCTTCAGAAATTACTCGAACTAATTTTAGCACTCCAAGGCAGCGCAGCAGAAGTCCTTCAGAGCATTACTCTTAGTGCCAGAGACAACTACGAGCATATACTGGCTGGACTACTTCAGGCTGCACCCAGTGCTTGACAACTAAAGGACCAACGCGGAGGAGTTGCGAACAGAGACATCCGGAGAGCCCAAGTGCTCCCATCGAGCGAATATCCATGAGTGTGGCTGGTCCATCTCCAGCAAGTAGCTCTGGGGACCAATATGCCCTAGTCGTTATGGACTACTTCAGTAAATGGCCCGAGGTGTACGCTATTCCGAATAAAGAAGCGAAAACAATAAGCAAAGCAATCGCGAACAACCGGATAAGTCGTTTTGGTGTCCCTTTAGAACTGCATTCGGAGCAGGGTAGGAATTTTGAATCTGCCATCTTGAAAGAAATATGCGAGAGGAATGGAATTCGTGGTATGAGAACGACAACAGTGCGCCCTCGGACTGACGGCACGGTAGAGAAATTTAATCAGGCTCTTGAAGAATATTTGAGCAAGGTCGTCAGTAAGGATAGAAAATTCTGGGACGAACGTATACCCAAATTTCTTCTAGCATACCGGTCGGCCACCCAGGATACTACTGCCCGAACACCACCTAGTGCCGTCTCCGGCCCACATCCCACAGTGGGGAGAATGATGGTATCCCAAGAGAGCTTAGCGAACTTCATGAGTTTGTTCGCAGCAGAATGAAGTTGGTCAGTACTAAGACAGGTACGACCAAGCGGCAAATTCAGAAGGGTTCCATGAAGGCCAGCTAGTTTTACTGTTCAACCCCCAGCGCAAGAAAGGTTTATCTCCAAAACTTCAGACTCACTGGGAAGGCCCTTACAAGGTTGTAAAACGAATAAATGACGTGGTTTATAGAATCCAGAAAAGCCAAAGTCCAAGAGCTAAAATGAAAGTCGTGACTCTACTTACAGCATGTAAATAACAGACGGATAGTGCTGCGCCTGAAAGTATGCATTGTAACAACGTACCAGCTCGCTAAACCAGTAGCATGAATTCACCTCAGTAAAGATAACTCTCCGCCATTCGAGATTGTTCTACAAAGATAAGCAACAACAACAACAATGTCTAGAAGGTTCTTGAATTCGCTAGATCTACCTTCATTTGAGTATCGTGAGTGATTAAACCCCGTAAAGTAAGCAACGCGAATTGATAGTAAAATACAAGACTTGTTAAGTGTTATAAATAAAGTAAACTGTTGTACTATATAAGTAAAATATAAGGAAGTTAAACCGTTGTAATTATCGTAATTTAAAAAGAACCTTGTTTTATTATTGGAAATAAAACAACGCAAAAAGGACGAATAAGGAAATTCGTAACAATATTATAAAACTTTGATTTGTTAGCTAATATTTGCTTCTTAGTTATTTCAATATGTTCACAGCAGTATTGAATATGAAAGAGAGTTTTTTTTGAAGAATATCAAACAATACATCAGTGTATGAAAAAATGTTGTTAGCGTGAAAACTGTATTAGATGAATCTAAAAACTGAATAAATCCCCTAGATTGAACTGCATCCGCACCCCAAGTACAATATCAGGATCTTCTTTCATTTCTTCAAATACTATTATTAGATCTGAACGATAAGTGTGGACTATATTTACAAGTCTAGAGGAATAGTTCCATCTTGTTGTTGGTCGAAGAAATAAGTTCTTTTGGTGGATTGATTAAAAAAAGCAGACAGCCCTGATAATGTTACAAAAAATGTTTTGGATTCTTGTATAAAGTTTACACATTGCGATAAAACTAAATTTAACACATGAGCAGTGCAATGGAAGAAAATAGCATTAGAAAACTGCTCTCTTACTTACTTAAACATGACAGCCGCGCCATCATAGGCAATTTTTAAGCTTTATTAAATCAATCAATTTTGTGGAAATAGTGTCTGCCGTACGATCAACACTTACGTCCATAAATTTGTAGAATCGGTCCCTAGCAACACCTTTTTTGTCAACGTACCGAAAAATTATTGATAATTGAGAACCTTGTTTAATGATTGGGAATAAAACAACGCAAAAAGGATGAATAAGGAAATTCGTAACATTGGTGTCAGAAGTGAAATTACGAATTAAGGACAACGATGAAATTTGAAGAACTCAAAGTTGAACAACTAAACAAGGAGTTGAGTAAATTGGATCAACCGACAGCTGGTAATAAGGTAGAGCTGCAGAGGCGATTAATAGAAGAATTTAAACGCCGAAAATATCAGTTCGAGTGCAAAGACGAAATGGAGGTTTGTGCAAAAGAAGCAAGTGGTAATGTAGATGTTTCTACAATGTTTGCTGCCATGATGGCCATATTGGACGATAATTCTAGAATTATCGACGAGAAATTTGGTGAAAATTCTAGAATTATGAACGAGAAATTTGGCGAGAATTCTAGAATTATGAACGAGAATTGTGGACGAGAAATTGAGCGAAAATTCTCGAATAATTAACGACAAACTGGAAAAGAAATTTAGCGAAAATTCAAGAATTATGCAGGAGACATCTAACGCCACAAATGACAAACTTCAACAAATTTCGGAAGTTATGAACAACATGGAAACACATGTTAATGAGAAATTCGAAAACGTCGAACAGAAGTTCGAAGAAGTTGAACAGAAGATTGAGCAAGTCGAGAATAAGTTCGAGAAAGTCGAAAATGATGTAAGTGAATTGCAAAGGAGAGTGAATGAACTTCAGTTACAAGAGGGTCCAGTGCGAATAATTTCTGAAGCCTCTAGTAGATTGAAAGCTCCCAGTTTCGATGGCTCTACACCATTTGACGTTTTTAAATACCAATTCGAAATGGTCGCAATTAAGAACTTGTGGAACAGCAACGACAAAGCAGTAGAGCTAATTTTAGCACTGAAAGGCAACGCAGCACAAGTCCTTCAGAGCATTCCCGTCAGTGCCAGAAACAACTACGAGGATATACTGGCTGCGTCACAACGCAAGTATGGTGGCGATCACAAGAAGGGTTTATATCGCATGGAATTAAGAGGCCGAGTGCAAAATCATAACGAAACGCTTCAGGACTTCGCAACCGAGGTGGAACGTTTGGTGTTGATGACTTATCCTGGTGAGTCCCACCCATTCTTGGATCAATTTAAGATTGAAGCATTCGCCAAAGGCATCTGTGATCCTGACATTAAATACGTGACTTGTGCCACACAAAAAGCTACATTCGCCGAAACCATTGCGTTCGCATTGGCACAGGAGACAGCGAAATTTGTGTCCAGGGGCTCAAATACAAAGAGTTAGAAAAATTGAAATGGAGTCGGAGGCAGGAGATTTGAAGGGTGCCATAAACGATCTTAAAGAAATGACACAAACCCTCAGCAAGGCGTTATCAGGCGGAAGTAAGCCCAGAGCAAAGTGCTACAATTGTGACAACCCTGGTCATATTTCACGAAACTGCAGACAGCCACGAAAACGATCAAGATCGAGCTCACCCCAACGTGGCAATAAACGGGTAAATTTTACTACACAAAATTAATCTCCGTTAAACTAAAACGCGCTAGCCCAGAGGGGCACGGACTATGGACACAGGCGCGTCACAATCTATCATCAGATCTGATTTGGTAAATGGACCAATGGAATCGTTATATGGTGTAAGACTCCGCCCAGCAACGGGTGAACCAGCAACTGTACATGGTAAAGTTAAATTGAAGTTATCCATTGCCAACATGAGCATCGAACACGTGTTTATTGTCTCCGACATTGTAGATGAAGTGACAATTGGCGCAGATTTTTTGATTGCTCAAGGCCTCAAGTTAGATATGGGGCAGCAAGTTTTGACGTGGGCTAATATGGAAATTCCTCTCAATGTGGGATACGACAATACAACACAGATTAAAAGGCTGATCGCTCACAAAGAGGTAAAATTGCCACCAAACTCAGAAACCATTGTATGGAGGGAGATTGTGAGATCGGCGGTTTGTGGGTAGTTGAACCGGCAAGTATAAACAACTATAACATCATCACTGCCAAAGCTTTAGTAAAAACTAATAATGAAGGATACTTGCCTGTACGAGTTCTAAATTTGTCCAACAACGAGGTGGTGATCGGCGACCGCACAAAAATTGCAGAATATACACCAGCCGAGGCGGTCATCAACTGTGAAGTTAATTCTGACTGCAGCAACCTATCAGAAAAGGATCAGAAAGTGATGGAGTCGCATCTCAGTGAGTGGATGTGAGAACTAAAGCTTTCTGATAGGAATAAAGCAAAGCAATTACTGTGGAAGCATGCGTCTGCCTTCGCCCTGAAAAAAGAATGCCAAGGTAGAACATCAATTGTAAAGCATGACATCAATACAGAGGAAGCGAGACCAATAAAACAGGCGCCCAGAAGTCTTCCGCTTGCAAAAAGAGATGAGGTGAAGAAACTTGTAACTGAAATGCAGAAGGATGGTGTAATCGAACCCTCTTCAAGTCCATGGAGCTCGCCGGTGGTACTAGTTAAGAAGAAAGATGGAAGTACTCGATTTTGTGTGGATTATAGAAAGCTCAACGATGTAACCAAAAAGGACAGTTATCCACTACCAAGAATTGATGATAAATTGGATAGGTTGTCAGGAACAAAATGGTTATCCACGCTGGACTTGCAAAGTGGTTATTGGCAAGTAGAAATCATCGAGAAAGAAAACTGCATTCAGCGTAGGGGATGGTCTGTGGCAGTTCAAAGTAATGCCATTTGGACTTTGTAACGCTCCAGCTACCTTCGAGCGAGTAATGGAGTGCGTATTGAAAGGACTTCATTGGCGAACATGCTTGGTGTACCTAGACGATATCATTGTAATGCGGAAAACATTCGATGAACACCTGAAGAATCTAAAAGAAGTCCTTCAACGTATAAACGCGGCTGGGTTGAAACTCAGCCCGAAGAAGTGTTCTCTGTTCCAGGAAGAAGTAAAATACTTGGGACATCGAGTGGCAGCAGATGACATTTCCACCGATGAAGACAAAATCCTGACAGTGAATTACGCAGTTTTCTAGGGCTCTGTACGTACTACAGACGGTTTGTGCAGAGTTTCGCCACAGTAGCTGCAAGTCCTCACGAGTTGACAATGAAAAATCGGCCGTACTGCTGGAGCGAAAAACAAGAAGAGTCATTCCAGCAACTGAAACAATATTTATGCGCAGCTCCTTTGCTTGCATATCCTGTTGCTGGAGAGAAATTCATGTTGGATACTGACGTGAGTGGTTACGGAATAGGTGGCGTGCTCTCGCAGGAAATCAATGGCCAGGAAAAGTTATTGCGTACTACAGCCGAATACCCTCAAAGCCAGAGAAAAACTACTGTGTTACGAGACGAGAGCTACTGGCACTCATAGAGTGTGTCAAACACTACCACAAGTATTTGTACGGTCAGCCTTTTCAGTTAAGAACCGATCATGCAATTTAAGAACCCCGAAGGCCAACTTGCTCGTTGGATTGAAAGGCTGCAGAGCTATGACTTCAGCATTGAGCATAGAAACGGAGGAAAACACGGTAATGCAAATGCCCTGTCACGTCGTCCATGCAAGCTGGAATACAAACACTGCTCAAAAGCAGAGGTTAAAGAAAACATCATTGACGTCCGTCTGCTTCGACTGGAATCCTACGAGGACTGGTCAACAGCACAAAGAAGCGACCCTACACTGGCAAAAATCGTTTCTGCAAAAGAAGAAGGTAAAAGACCAACACGCAATGACATCGCCTCAGAGAGCCCCCTGATGAAAGCATATTGGGCCCAATGGAACAGCCTAAAATTATTGGATGGTTGCCTATACCGGTTATGGAAAAGTGAGGATGGTAAAATAGATGGTAAAATTCTCTAAGGAGAAAGAGATAATGACAGAATTCCATAATAGCCCGAGTGGAGGACATCTAGGAATAACCAAGGCCATTGAAAAGCTAAAGCAACTGTTCTACTGGGTTGGCTGTCAACAAGCGGTAGCCGATTGGATAGCAAATTGCACCCAATGCATGACAGCTAAGGGACCAACACGAAGAAGTCAAGGCCATATGCAGCAATACAACTCAGGTGCACCCTTTGAGCGTATAGTTATGGATGTGGCTGGTCCATTTCCAGTCAGTCGCTCAGGAACCCAGTACGTCTTAGTGGTTATGGATTACTTCAGTAAATGGCCCGAAGTATACCCTGTTCCAAATCAGGAAGCGAAGACTATAATTAAAGTGTTTGTGGATCACTGGATATGCCGTTTTGAAGTTCCCTCGGAACTCTATTCGGACCAGGGTAGGAATTTTGAATCGACCATCTTCAAAGAAATGTGTGAGTCATACGGTATTCGGAAAACAAGAACAACACCATTGCATCCTCAGTCTAACGGAATGGTTGAAAGATGCAACCGAACTCTTGAAGAATACCTGAGAAAAGTGGTCGGCGCAGATCAAAGAGATTGGGACGAACACATGCCAAAGTTCCTTTTGGCATACAGGTCAGCCATCCATGACTCCACATCGCGAAGACCCGCTAGAGTAATTTTCGGAACTGAGTTGAAGCTGCCTGGAGATTTGGAGTTCGGTACAAAACCAGCATCTGACCCTGCGAACAGTGATGTCAATTACCAAGATATGGGGGATCTTAATGATCTCCATGAATTTGTGCGGACCAAAATAAAGATGGTCAGTAACAAAATGAAAGCCAGATACGACCGAGCGGCAAATTCAGAAGGGTTCCATGAGGGCCAGCTAGTTTTACAGTTCAACCCACAGCGCAAGAAAGGTTTATCTCCAAAACTTCAGACTCACTGGGAAGGCCCTTACAAGGTTGTCAAACGAATAAATGACGTGGTTTATAGAATCCATAAAAGCCAAAGTCCAAGAGCTAAAATGAAAGTCGTGCATTTGGAAAGACTAGGCCTGTATGGAAAACGGGGGGTTGAGCCTGCTCGAGACGAACAGGCTTAAGTGGGGGGCAGTGTTACGAATAAGTAAAAGCTTTTGCTTGGTGTTAATGACTCTACTAACAGTATGTAAATAACAGGCGATTAGTGCTTCGCCTGAAAGTATGCATAGTAACAACGTAGCAGCTCGCTAAACCAGTAGCATGAATTCACCTCAGTGCCGTACTGCTGGAGCGAAAGACAATTCTCCGCCATTCGAGACTGCTCTACAAAGATAAGCAACAACAACAACGTCTAGAAGGTTCTTGAATTCGTGAGATATACCTTCATTTTAGTATGGTGAGTTGGTATAAATAGCGGAGGTCTTTGGAATGGAGAGTTCAGTTTGTGATTAAACCCCGTAAAGTGAGCAACGCGAATTGATAGTACAATATAAGACTTGTTAAAGTGTTGTAAATAAAGTAAACTGTTGTACTATATAAGTAAAATAAAAGGAAGTGATACCGTTCTAATTATCGTAATTAAAAACGAACCTTGATGAATTATTGGGAATAAAACAACGCAAAAAGGACGAATAAGGAAATTCGTAACATTGGTGTCAGAAGTGAAATTACGAATTAAGGACAACGATGAAGGTTGAAGAACTCAAAAAGGACGAATAAGGAAATTCGTAACATTGGTGTCAGAAGTGAAATTACGAATTAAGGACAACGATGAAGTTTGAAGAACAACTAAAAAATGATGTAATCGAATTGCAAAAGAAAATGAGGAAACTTCAGTTGCAAGAGGGTCCAGTGCGAGTATTTTATGAAGGCTCTAGTAGATTGACAGCTCCCAGTTTCGATGGCTCTACACCATTCGACGTTTTCAAATACCAATTCGAAATGGTCGCAATTAAGAACTTGTGGAACAGCAACGACAAAGCAGTAGAGCTAATTTTAGCACTGAAAGACAACGCAGCACAAGTCCTTCAGAGCATTCCAGAAACAACTACGAGGATATACTGGCTGCGTTACAACGCAAGTATGGTGGCGATCACAAGAAGGATTTATATCGCATGAAATTACGAGGCCGAGTGCAAAATCATAATGAAATGCTTCAGGACTTCGCAACCGAGGTGGAACGTTTGGTGTTGATGACTTATCCAGGTGAGTTCCACCCATTCTTGGATCAATTTAAGATTGAAGCATTCGTCATCGGCATCCGTGATCCTGTCATAAAATACGTGACTTGTGCCACACAAAAAGCTACATTCGCCGAAACCGTTTCGTTCGCCTTGGCACAGGAGACAGCGAAATTTGTGTCCCAGGCTCAAATACAAAGAGTTAGAAAAATTGAAATGGAGTTTGAAGGGTGCCATAAACGATCTTAAAGAAATCACCCAAACCCTTAGCAAGGCGTTATCAGGCGGAAGTAAGCCCAGACCAAAGTGCTACAATTGCGACAAACCTGGTCATATTTCACGAAACTGCAGAGAGCCACGAAAACGATCAAGATCGAGCTCACCCCAACGTGGCAATAAACGGACAAATTTTGCTACACAAAATGAATCTCCGTTAAACTAAAACGAGCTAGCCCAGAGGGGCATGGACTGGCTCCCATAACCGAGGGCCTCACGATTTCCATCTCAATAATACAACAGAAAAACAACAATCTCACAGTCTACGGAGCTATCGGTGGTCGGAAGCGCATATTGACTGTTTGCACAGAAACTAATATGTTTATAAGAAAAACACAAATTGAATTTGTTTTCTCATAACATTACAAAATTTGAACTTTATTGTTCACTTTACAATCGACAACTAGACTTTACAAAAATATTCTAGTCGTTGGGCCACCAGATATCAAAACAAACGACAGTTAATCTAAAAGAAGTAACAAAAACAACCCAACAGCTGAAATACCAAACTGAAGTCAATGACTTCATCAGCGCTGTTGTTGTTGTTACTTTCTTTTGCTGCAATACTGTAAAGAACAACATACATACATAATTAACACACATCAATAAATACAAAACTCGATTTCTTGCTGGACCACAACAAATCGCGAGAACGGCAGTTATTGATATGTATGTGCATACATTACAAAACTACCAATTTAACGAAGAACAAGATCATCGCGTTGTTTCAAGAAACGTTGTTTCAAGAAACGAAACATACAAAACTACCAATTTAACGAAGAAACAGATCATCGCGTTGTTGTTGTCTTTGATCACCAGCAAAAAATATCAAAGCAAATAACAAAGCAACTGAGACTCAAATAGAATTTTGAGTGTTATTGTTATTTTTTTGATAAAAATTTAGATGTTATTAGGGTGACCCAAAATGATGTTATTTTAATTTAATAATATAATTTTCTTAAAATACTAATATAAATAAAATTGAAGGGCGATCTGCTCCGACATTCTGCCCCCGTTGAAATAATTATTTCAAGTATCTTCTTGCGAAGGTAAAGGAGCCACTTTGTGTATAGGACGCCGGCAGTAACCATTTTTGGATTTTAATTCAACCACTCGAACCTTTCCATCAGAACCGGTGATAATTTTTGAGATTCGGGCTAAGAGCCAATGTTGAGGAGGTGCGTTATCTTCATGTATAATGACGAGCTGCCCAACTTTGATGTTAGCGTGGTCGTTGAACCATGTTGACCGTTGTTGAAGAGTCAATAGATAGTCTCGAAAACATATTTGCCAAAATTGTTGCTTCAAACATGAAATACGTTGCCACCGAGTCAATGTAGATTGTTTGGAGATGTCGAAATACTCATCCGGAACAGCAACCAATGAAGACCCTATCAATAGATGACCAGGAGTCAATGCTTCGCCGTCATTTGGATCTTAAGAAAGGGGCGCAATTGGCCGAGAGTTCAAAATAGCCTCTATTTCAAGAATTAATGTCTGCAGCTCTTCAAAAGTGAGATATGATTGCCCGATGTTTTTTACCAGCTGCCTCCCACAAACCTCCGAAGTGTGGGTCCCGAGGGGGTATACAACAAAACTCAAACCCCATTTGGGAGCACATAGATTTCGTTTCTTGCACCACGTCGTTGCGAAATAACGATTCTTTGAGTTCTTTAAACTTGTTATGAGCTCCAACAAAATTCGTAGCGTTGTCGCAGTACAAACGTTGAGGTATACCACGCCTACGTACAAACCGTTTGAGACACAAAATGAAATTGTTTACGGACAGATCGGTAACGAGTTCTAAGTGCGTTGCCTTTGAGCCGAAGCACCCGAAAACAGCAATATAAGTCTTATATGGGGCCTTTATACGAATACGGAATGACGTCAGAAATGGGCCACAAATATCGACACCAGTAACAAAAAATGGTCGTTGAGCTCGAAGACGGTCAGCTGGCAAATTACCCATTATTTGCTCCATTAATTTTAGCTTGTAGTGGAAGCAATGTACGCAGTTCTAACAACGTCTATGGCATTTACAATCCAGACTTTCTGACGAAGTATTCCCAATAATATCTTTGGACCTGCATGCAGATGTGTACGATGTAAATGTTCAATGTATAGATTGACGAAACGATGGCTTTTGGGCAACAATGCAGGAAAACGAGCATCGTAAGGTAGGGGCGCTAGACAGACTCCCACCAACACGTATTATCGTAACAGATCCGGTACTCATATTCATATCTTGGAGGAACGGAGTGAGTTTCTGCAATGATGGTTGAACAGAGTTGCCGTTGGACAATGCGGTGATTTCGGCAGCATATGTTGAATTCTGAATATGAGCAACGATTCTCCAGAATACGATATCCAGCTTCTGTGGGTGAATATTCGTTCGGACTTCACCGCTTCCAAAAACCTCCTGGAAATATGGTCGAAATTTAAGCTTGAGCCTCTTCGCTGTTTCTTCTGTAATGAAATTGAGTTCTGAACATGAATCCAGAAGAGCTTTTACCGGCTGAAATGTGCCACAATTATCTTTAATAAGAACAACAGCTGTTGGAATTATTGCTCTCTTGAATAAGCGAGCTACTAACACAACCGGGTTGTTGTTATGGTTCACCAATGGCTGAACTGGAGTACTGTTTAATGCTGAAGGACCACTAAAAATATGAAGCACCGTATGATAGGCACCGTCACAAACTCGGCATCGACATTTAGATGGACAGTTCGAAACTATATGGCCTTTGCGCAGGCAGGTAATGCCCATTACGTTTTACAAAATTAAAACGTTCAGAAACCAAAAGCGTAATAAATGAAGGGCATGACGAAATGTTATGCTCCGTCGAATTGCAGTAACCACAATTTGAACTTGCTTTCACAAAAGTATGGGCAGGCCTACTGAAGTTTGATTTGGGTTTGTTACCCTTTGCCTTATCAGCGACTTCTGGTTTTCTTACGTGGCTCTCAAGGAATTGACATCGGTGGCTCAAAACGTCGTAGCAGTTATCCCAAGATGGCAGCAATTTGAAATCTTGTTTCTCATCACAGTTTCCTTCGAATCGGAATCCACTTTAGATAACACCATATGAACCAAAATGGCGTTCACGACATCCATCTCTGTACCAAGAGACAACAGTGATCCACGAATGGCAGAAATTGTGTCAATGATATTCCTCAATGAGACACTGTCACCTTTATTCATTTTGGGAACATTGAACAACGTAGTAATATGCTCCAAAAATATTAGCACCTTGTTGTCGTACCACTCTTGTAACCTTTTCAATGCTTTAGGGTAATTTTCATCCGATATTTGAAAAGGCTTTATCGACTGAAGTAATTGATGGAACATCATGCACCAAATTGTTGAAGGTGGTAATGAACCGCTTATAGTCGGCATACTTCCCGTCGAAACGAGGAAGTTTCAATGTGGGCAAACGAGATTGATTTGGGACACTAGAGCCGGAAACATTCATAAAACTGTTATCCATTGTAAATGAGCTCCGAGTTTTATTCAAAAAGCTTAATATTGTAGCCTTCGCAGTTAAGAAAGTTTCCTCCAAATCACTTATAGCGTTATCGGATGCGTTCAATGCTTCTATTTGCCCTTGCGTGTGACATATTTGCTTAAAGTACGATTCCAGAATTTGTAGCCGGCACTCTAGAATCGTAGCATCGACCTATGCGCCATCCATTTCTACCTTCTTTTGAATGTTGACGATGCTTCTTTTCATGGAAGTGCGCTGTTGCTTAAGAAAAGATAACTCCGAGCCACTTGCGTTTGCTTCCTCTGGCACCTTATCAGTACCGTCTCGCCAATATTCACAAAATTTCATAGAAACACTTGCAGTATTTATGCACCAAAATGTAGTATTATGCACACTGTCCACTAACTATGGCCGACAAGTATGTTTCCCACAGCAGTACTCTTTGAATCACCAACAAAATGTTATTCTAATGTGCCACTGAACCACCAGAACGAAAATGCCGACAATTTAAGATATTTGTTTCTGCTAAACCAATCAAAATATATGATTCTTTTCGAAATGTTTTCTCACGGAGGCACAGTAAACTTTCGCTTTTTTCTTGCATGAGTAAAGCGCAACTATATTTACTGTCCGTCCTGTCACGGTCGCCAAAATGTTTGCACAGAAACTAATATGTTTATAAGACAAATACAAATTGAATTTGTTTTCTTATAATATTACAAAATTTGAACTTTATTGTTCACTTTACAATCGACAACTAGACTTTACAAAAATATTCTTGTCGTTGGGCCACCAGACATCAAAACAAACGACAGTTAATCTAAAAGAAGTAACAAAAACAACCCAAAAGCTGAAATACCAAACTGAAGTCAATGACTTCATCAGCGCTGTTGTTGTTGTTACTTTCTTTTGCTGCAATACTGTAAAGAACAACATGCATACACAATTAACACACATCAATAAAGACAAAACTCAATTTCTTGCTGGACCACAACAAATCGCGAGAACGGCAGTTATTGATATGTATGTGCATACATACATACAAAAATACCAATATAACGAAGAAATAGATCAACGCGTTGTTGTTGTCTTTGATCACCAGCAAAAAATATCAAAGAAAATAACAAAGCAACTGAGACTCAAATAGAATTTTGAGTGTTATTGTTATTGTTTTGATACAAAATTAGATGTTATTAGGGTGACCCAAAATTATGTTATTTTAATTTAATAATATAATTTTCTTAAAATACTAATATAAATAAAATTGAAGGGCGATCTGCTCCGACATTGACTATGGACAGAGGCGCGTCACAATCTATCATTAGATCTGATTTAATAAATGGACCAATGGAATCGTTACATGGTGTAAGACTCCGCACAGCAACGGATGAACCAGCAACTGTACATGGTAAAGTTAAATTGAACTTAGCCATTGCCAACATGAGCATCGAACACGTGTTTATTGTCGCCGACATTGTAGATGAAGTGATAATTGGCGCAGAGGCCTCAAGTTAGATATGGGGCAGCAAGTTTTGACGTGGGCTAATGTGGAAATTCCACTCAATGTGGGATACGACAATACAACACAGATTAAAAGGCTGATCGCTCACAAAGATGTAAAATTGCCACCAAACTCAGAAACCACTGTATGGGCCCGAATGGAGGGAGACTGTGAGATCGGCGGTTTGTGGGTAGTTGAACCGGCAAGTATGAAAAACTATAACATCATCACTGCCAAAGCGCTAGTAAAAACTAATAATGAAGGATACTTGCCTGTACGAGTTCTAAATTTGTCCAACAACGAGGAGGTGATCGGCGACCGCACAAAAATCGCAGAATGTACACCAGCCGAGGCGGTCATCAACTGTGAAGTTAATTCTGACTGCAGCAAACTGTCAGAAAAGGAGCAGAAAGTACTGGAGTCGCATCCCAGTGAGTGGATGCGAGAACTAAAACCATCTGATAGGAACAAAGCAAAGCAATTACTGTGGAAGCATGCGTCTGCCTTCGCCCTGAAAAAACAATGCCAATGTAGAACATCAATGGTAAAGCATGACATCAACACAAGGGAAGCGAGACCAATAAAACAGGCGCCCAGAAGTCTTCCACTTGCAAAAAGAGATGAGGTGAAGAAGCTTGTAACTGAAATGCAGAAGGATGGTGTAATCGAACCCTCTTCAAGTCCATGGAGCTCGCCGGTGGTTCTAGTTCAGAAGAAAGATGGAAAACGGATTTTGTGTGGATTATAGAAAGCTCAACGACGTCAATAAAAAGGACAGTTATCCACTACCAAGAATTGATGACACATTAGATACGTTGTCAGGAACAAAATTGTTCTCCACGCTGGACTTGCAAAGTGGTTATTGGCAAGTAGAAATCAGCGAGAAAGACAAGGAGAAAACTGCATTCAGCGTAGGGGATGGTCTGTGGCAGTTCAGAGTAATGCCATTTGGACTCTGTAACGCTCCAGCCACCTTCGTGCGATTAATGGAGTGCGTGTTGAAAGGACTTCATTGGCGAACATGCTTGGTGTACCTAGACGACATCATTGTCATGGGGAAAACATTCGATGAACACCTGAAGAATCTTAACCTTCGCCGTACCAATAGCCACCCGGGTGACCATTTCGGTTTTATTTCTTTAATAACTTTATTAATTTTGCTCCGATCTAGATGAAATTTTGACTCACTGAACAAATTGTTGAGTTTTTAGAATTTTGCAAAAATATGATAAAATTTTGATAGTTTTTAAAGATTTTTTTTAACTTTTTTCAATTTTATTTCGTGGTTTACCAATACCCACCCGGGTTACCCTTTGGAAAGCCTAACAAATATTTAACTTTGTAACAGTTATTTCAGTTGTAATTTATTTCACTTTTGTAATTATAACATTTCATTCAATTATGCTGATGAGCCTTAGGTGCATTTTTCACATTTAGTTTGACTGACACTATGCTCTGCACAAATGGGCTTCGTGCACCTAACGCAAACTGCTCGAGTATTTCTTCTTTATTTAGAAGAGTAGCATATATAGCATTTTCCTTTTATTTTGATGCGGCCAGTTGCATCCCTTTCTGAAGTTTCATCGGCTTCAAAGGTATCATCCAGGTCGCTAGCGGTAACTGGTTCACCTGAAAAGTAAATCTTTGTTATCAGTTCTTTTGGTTTTTCATAGTTTTTACCTAAAATGTATTCAATGGCTGATCTGATCGCAAATCTTCCAATGACTTGTGGTATTTTAGACCTCGTCAATATAAGAGGACGACATAGGTCTTCACCAAGGCTCTCAAGGAACTGCTTTCGCTGCGATCGCTTTACAGATCTTTCTCCAATATTTTCATTGTATATTATGAATGAAGCAAGGGCCGCCGTATCCAAAATATTAAAAAATATTGATAATGGCCAGCGCAATGTTGTTCGTTTTTGTGGACCAGAAATAGTTTTGTCATTATGCATAGTGGACAACAAAACAACTGCTTTGTTTTTGGCTGGGACATAGGAAACCAACGTAACATTTTCGGAGAACCCATAGACTTGATGAATTCTTTTGGAACATACCTCTTGTTTTTTTTTTAATGTGCCTACAACGGATAATTTCCAATGTGCCTACAACGGATAATTTCCAAGTGGCCTGCTCCTTGGCTAACTGCAATGTTGTAAAAAAATTATCTATAGTGACATTTCTTCCAGTGTTTTTGTACATTCCGACTAGATCCTCTACAACACGCTCACCTTGGTTAGTGTCCCTTACATTGTTTACTTTGCCAGTGTTGATTTGCCCTTGAAGTGGATAATATGTATTTGAATCACAAGCCCACCAGATTTTGATACCATATTAGGCTGGCTTGGACGGCATGTACTGCGTGAAACGTGTTCGACCCCGAAATCCGAATAATTGCTCGTCCACGGTAATTGATTCATGAGGTCTATAATGCGATTTTAAATTGGAATTTATTATCTCGAAGACATCTCTGATAGCTGCAGCCTTGTCTTCCTGTTGTCAAACTACTCTCGTACCATGCCAGTCAAATCGAAGGAAACGCAAAATTTCCGTAAATCTGTTACGTGACATGGTTGCACGGTACAGAGGATATGCATTTTTTTCCCATAGCTCTGCGAGGGGCTCCTGACAAAACTTGTGGCTGCCAATTATTAGCGAAATACCAAAAAATGCTGATAATTCCTCGTTTGTAATTGGATTCCATGTACGTTCTGGGTTTTCGGTGTTTTCAGAATTCCATTTGTTGTAAACGGCTTCGGCGTTTTTGTTTGAAAATCTTCGAATTAAATCTCTAAAATATGCTTCTCTATCTTCATGGGATAGCCTTTTACAACATAAATTACAATAGTTGTTTAAATTTGGAAAATATAAAAATAAAATTTATAAAATACATACCTTGAAATGGCGCTAGCAGAAAGATACTGCAAATTGTTTTCATCACTCATGTTTAAATATTACGCGACCACTTGCGAACGTTCTCACATTACAACTAAATTCTAAATTATATCGAAAATCTGCATCGCTATGAATACGTTTCACATCATATGTATGTACATATATATCTGAATTACCATTAGTAAATGGTATAGCAGAAAAGAGAAAGACATGAAGTTGTTGTTTTTTTTTGTGATCGACTGCATTAACGAAAAGATGTAGCCTCTCATAAGTTTAAAACAATAACATTCAATAACAGTCTTCGCTTTATTTGTCTATCCAGGCTTGATCGCCTATATATCGCATATGCATAGAAGTGCAGGTCACCCCGGTGGGTATTGGTAAACGATGAACATAAAAACCTTCAACGTATAACCGCGGCTGGGTTGAAACTCAGCCCGAAGAAGTGTTCTCTGTTCCAGAAAGAAGTAAAATACTTGGGACATCGAGTGACAGTAGATGGCATTTCCACCGATGAAGACAAAATTCTGACAGTGAACGATAGGCCCCGACCGCAGAATCTCCATGAATTACGCAGTTTTCTAGGACTCTGCACGTACTACAGACGGTTTGTGCCGAGTTTCGCCACAGTGGCTGCAAGTCTTCACGAGTTGACAATGAAAAATCGGCCGTACTGTTGGAGCGGCAAACAAGAAGAGTCATTCCACCAACTGAAGCAATATTTATGCACGGCTGCTTTGCTTGCATATCCTGTTGCTGGAGAGAAATTCGTGTTGGATACTGACGCGGAATAGGTGGCATGCTCTCGCAGGAAATCAATGGCCAGGAAAAAGTTCTCTCAAAGCCAGAGAAAAATTACTGTGTTACGAGACAAGAGCTACTGGCAGTCATAGAGTGTGTCAAACACTACCACAAGTATCTGTACTGTCAGCCTTTTCAGTTAAGAACCGATCATGCAATTTAAGAACCCCGAAGGCCAACTTGCTCGTTGGATTGAAAGGCTGCAGAGCTATGACTTCAGCATTGAGCATAGAAACGGAGGAAAACACGGTAATGCAGATGCCCTGTCACGTCGTCCATGCAAGCTGGAATGCAAACACTGGCCAAAAGCAGAGGTTAAAGAAAACATCATTGACGTCCGTCTGCTTCGACTGGAATATTACGAAGACTGGTCAACAGCACAAAGAAGCGACCCTACACTGGCAACAATTATTTCTGCAATAGAAAAAGATAAAAGACCAACACGCAATGACATCGCCTCAGAGAGCCCCCTGATGAAAGCATATTGGGCCCAGTGGAACAGCCTAAAATTATTGGATGGTTGCCTATACCGGTTATGGAAAAGTGAGGATGGTAAAATAGATGGTAAAATTCTCTAAGGAGAAAGAGATAATGACAGAATTCCATAATAGCCCGAGTGGAGGACATCTAGGAATAACCAAGGCCATTGAAAAGCTAAAGCGACTGTTCTACTGGGTTGGCTGTCAACAAGCGGTAGCCGATTGGATAGCAAATTGCACCCAATGCATGACAGCCAACAGACCAACACGAAGAAGTCAAGGCCATATGCAGCAATACAACTCAGGTGCACCCTTTGAGCGTATAGTTATGGATGTGGCTGGTCCATTTCCAGTCAGTCGCTCAGGAACCCAGTACGTCTTAGTTATGGATTACTTCAGTAAATGGTCCGAAGTATACCCTGTTCCAAATCAGGAACCGAAGACTATAATTAAAGTGTTTGTGGATAACTGGATGTGCCGTTTTGGTGTTCCCTCGGAACTCCATTCGGACCAGGGTAGGAATTTTGAATCGACCATCTTCAAAGAAATGTGTGAGTCATACGGTATTCGGAAAACAAGAACAACACCATTGCATCCTCAGTCTGACGGAATGGTTGAAAGATGCAACCGAACTCTTGAAGAATACCTGAGAAAAGCGGTCGGCGCAGATCAAAGAGATTGGGACGAACACATGCCAAAGTTCCTTTTGGCATACAGGTCAGCCATCCATGACTCCACATCGCGAACACCCGCTAGAGTAATTTTCGGAACTGAGTTGAAGCTGCCTGGAGATTTGGAGTTCGGTACAAAACCAGCATCTGACCCTGCGAACAGTGATGTCAATTACCAAGATACGGGGGATCTTAATGATCTCCATGAATTTGTGCGGACTAAAATAAAGATGGTCAGTAACAAAATGAAAGCCAGATACGACCGAGCGGCAAATTCAGAAGGATTCCATGAGGGCCAGCTAGTTTTACAGTTCAACCCACAGCGCAAGAAAGGTTTATCTCCAAAACTTCAGACTCACTGGGAAGGCCCTTACAAGGTTGTCAAACGAATAAATGACGTGGTTTATAGAATCCAGAAAAGCCAAAGTCCAAGAGCTAAAATGAAAGTCGTGCATTTGGAAAGACTAGCCCTGTATGGAAAACGGGGGGTTGAGCCTGCTCGAGACGAACAGGCTTAAGTGAGGGGCAGTGTTACGTATAAGTAAAAGCTTTTGCATGCTGTTAATGACTCTAAAAACAATATGTAAATAACAGGCGGTTAGTGCTGCGCCTGAAAGTATGCATTGTAACAACGTACCAGCTCGCAAAACCAGTAGCATGAATTGACCTCAGTTAAGATAATTCTCCACCATTCGAAATGATTCTACAAAGATAAGCAACAACAACAAGGACTAGAAGGTTCTTGAATTCGCTAGATATAACTTCATTTTAGTATGGTGAGTTGGTATAAATAGCGGAGACCTTTGGAATGGAGAGTTCAGTTTGTGACTAAACCCCGTAAAGTGAGCAACGCGAATTGATAGTAAAATATAAGACTTGTTAAAGTGTTATAAATAAAGTAAACTGTTGTACTATATAAGTAAAATAAAAGGAAGTTATACCGTTGTAATTATCGTTATTGAAAACCAACCTTGTTTTATTATTGGGAATAAAACAACGCAAAAAGGACGAATAAGGAAATTCGTAACAATATATACGTTTCATTTTGTATAGACAATTTGTTCGCTGGCTACTTTTGAACATCTTGCATACTCGTACAACTAAAGTACTGTCAGAGACTCGGTATTCGTTAATGTCTAAAAGTGTGCAATGAAAATGGAAATTTATTTATAATACATATAAAGTATTGCCTCAATTAGTTTTTGTATTTGAGTTAGTAAGCAGAATACAAATGTTGTGTGGTCACGGGGATGGCCACGGGGGTGGCCACGGGGGTTTTCTAGTTTAAAAATAGTGTTCAAACTGTTAACAGAACAGCATTAACACATGCAACAAAACACGAATACAATATTGTTTGCTAGAAATTCAAACTGGAATGTATGCAAAATGTTCAATAGCAGTCAGCGAACAAAATGCCTATACACAATGAAATGTCTATATTAACATTAGCAAAAGAAATTTATATTAAAATTGTTCTCTTAAAAAATAGAACCAAATGTTAAAGTTTTACAGCAATAAAAAAAATAAACAAGAACAACACAAAATGTTAAGTAGAAGAACTTGTAGCAGGAAAAGAACAAACCCCACGAACACAAAAAACATGTGCGACAGAAACACCCACAATTGTATTATAAATTAAAACAATGAATAAATGTTGGATATATATATGCCGCTGAAATATTTTTGGAAATAATTATAAAAAAATATAACATGATTATCAAAATATTTTGGGTGTTCAGAGAACACCTCCGCACCTTAGACGGAACGTCACTGTTCCCATTGCATACTGACAGGTTCATTATTGCCGTCAAGGTGTGGGAATGAAATTTGAGTTCAATTAATATACCCTACGGTAGGAACAACATATGGCCCCCACAAATGCACTACAAAGTGCTATTTGCTTATTGAAAAGACAAATTTATCAAATTTAAATTATCAATTTAAATATCAGCGTGAATAATAGGAATTTTAATGAAAACAAAATTTGTAGAAGTTAGACGTGGTTATTAAATATAAATAACATTGTAGAAGGCAGATTAGTTATTACTAGAGTGTCCAAAACCGTAAAACCGTGTGCCGGTTTTTTTTAAAACATAATTTTCGAAAGTAATTTTTAAACGTAATTGTCGAACTAACCGGAAACCGGATATTTCACGTCGGTCAACCGGGGTTTACTTAATTTGTGTTCATATTCATAAACAAATTAATAATAAAGTATATGATTTTCGAATTTTAATGAAACTTTGGATTAAGAAACGTGATTTCTATTCTCAAATATGATTTTATGTTCCAAAAAGTCCTAAATGACATTTCCAAACAATTTTTTTTTATCAAATTTCAAAATGTTTTTATGACTTGAATAAGAAATAACTTTGGATTTGAAATTAATAATTTTATTTAAAATCGAAACGTAATTGTGATATTTAAATAGAGTTTTGAAATTTTGAGTTTTAAACAAAATTCTTGTTAATTTGATTGTTTGTGGTATTTGCAGTGAAAATGATTGCTAAACAAATGTATTTTAAGTGCTACATGTGTAATTTAATTTAAAGCAAAAAAACCGAAAAACCCCCTTCTCCAAAAAATTACGGATTTTAGACACTCTGGTTATTACTCCTGACATAAATTATTATTATTCAAATTATTCAAATAGCACTTTTGAAAAATCATGATCAGTATATGGAATAATTTTAGTATGATCCACAATAAAAGATAGACTTCAAATCAATAATACTATTATTTCATAATTACTCTTTCATCAGTCATGTTTAAACTTGAATATTCGGTAATTTTTTTGGTTGGTCTACAGTTCTGTAATAATAATAATAATACTTATATGATCGGAACGTCAGTCATACTAACTCATAACATAATTAAATCTCCCTTTAGTATTCGTAGACTTACGAAACAAGCAATTAACCAGAGTTATTATAATAAAATCTATATACATATCCTGGACTGGTTTAATGGAGAAGTGGATTACAATTATTTTGATGACATCTGGTACCATTTAACGATTAAAAATATATCTTTGTTTCTGGGAACAACAAGAAGTTATTCCTATTTTGCAATTTTAATTTAAACGTTATCAACCATTAAAATAAGAAATTTAAGAAACAGTATTCACTTAACAATCTGTTTAAACTTTTCATATTTTTGGAGAAAAATAATTTATTTCAAGAATTTATTACAATAAGTCAAATTAGATATTTATATTCACATTTCAGTCTTGTGATGAATTTTGTCAATTGGTAAATTTTTAAAATACAAAAATAAAATATATTATAACAATTTAAATAAATAAGCAATTGTTGCGTTATGAAATATAAAATATTACAATTTTAATTAAATCGTTATTCTCCTTCCTTATTTCTTGCATATGATTGCGTGGGGAACATTTTTCGATGATCGCCATAATCTTTCTTTTTCTCAGATGGGATAAATTGCATCCACACATTCCTACTACATATCCATCCAAACTTTGTTGGGGGCAGGGTATATTGTATGCGTAAAAACTTGAATATTGTGTTTCAAATACATGTACTTACTTACTTACTTATCCGGTCACGAACAATCCCGAGAGGCAATACAAAGTGTACGCAGGGATTCAAGTTGGCAATACCAAGTGTACGCAGGGATTCGTCAACCTGATCCTTCCAGCGGAGTCTTGGTCTTCCTATTTTTCGTCTTCCTTCGAGTGCGGTTTCGAAAACCCTTCGTGCTGGTTCGTCTTCATCCATTCTACTGACATGGCCTAGCCAACGCAATCGTGTTATTTTGATCCGCTTAACTATGTCAATGTCGGGATATAGCTCAAACAGCACACGATTTAATTCTAATTGTTCTTCAATAATTATATTTTCAAACTTCTGTAGAAAGTCTTCAATAATCTCCAACTTGCTTATACTCCTATTACACAACCTTTAGACCTGAATATACAATGTTCATATTAAGGTCTTATATTATCAAACCCCATACAAATTTCATTTCTGTGTAAATAAAACGACAATTTATTAAAGACATAGTGTTTTATTATAACTGGATTTACTTGAAAGTACTAAAATTACTATCATAAGAACAATTTACTCTCTTGGCAGAAGCATTTTTTATCTCCCACCTGTTCGATGTGTCATTGCAACATATGGCAACATCCTTGTCAGTCAGAGTACTAACCTCTTAGGAAGATAGAGCCTATTCGTCACCAACTGTAAGATAATGGAATAACCATATTTTATAGTTACACGTTTAGCTCCAATAATAAGATAGTCCTCTCCACTGATCATATCTTCTACACTAAGAACCTGCTTCATATTGAGTAAATTTAAAGTAGAAATTATCGTTATCATCGTTGAATATTTAATACTAAACTGAAAAGATTCATCCAATAAGTTGATAATGTGTAGCAAATTGTATATATTATAAAAATCAAACTGCTTTGACTAAACAATAGCAACAACCATAGCCGCCAACTCTAAGATCTACACAATCGTCAAAAGTATCGGAAAATAACGACAAAAATCAGACTAATTATCTCCCTAACTCTCAACAAAATCTCTTACAAAACGACAGAATTGTACCCACCAAGGAGTACCGATGAGACAGCTGGTCAAGTAAGTACTTGAAGAACTTATGGAAAAGATGCTTTCAAAGAAGAAGCGGTGATAGGTGACTGGATTGCGGGGCTTGATTTAAAGTACAAAACACATCAAACGGGAGTAAATTTTGCCAATCAAATCGATTTAAAAAACGGATATTCAGTGAAAAAAATTAAAATGTAATGAAGTGTCAGAGTAAAATTATTTGTGTAGATCCCAATTAACATACAAGTTGATAAAATTAAAGATTTATCTCATTCTGTATATGTTTTCCGAGTCTTCCAAGGACTTTTTTTTGAAAAGAAAACAGCTGTTGCAAACTCTTGTTAATATTACTCTGTTGTATTTGCAGTGAATACTTGTGATTACATTTTTAAAATGTGCATACTTTGAAAGAAATTTTAAATTTATTTAAAATTTACCCCGATATTTGTAATGTACTCCGATTATGAACATTTGAATGTTATAACCATTTATTTTCTCTTAAATTATTAATAAAATAGAAAAAGAATATTATAAAAATATACACTGGCTAGGAAATTCGTTAGTACAAACAGCAACTAGTGCACACTCTTATAGTATTACTC
Source organism: Phaonia tiefii (assembly GCA_963931995.1). Lineage (NCBI taxonomy): Eukaryota > Metazoa > Arthropoda > Insecta > Diptera > Muscidae > Phaonia > Phaonia tiefii. The sequence continues at coordinate 87,143,284 of OZ008371.1, read as the reverse complement.
GGTGACTATAAGAGTGTGCACTAGTTGCTTTTTGTACTAACATTTTCCGTGGAAGACGTGGGAAACATATAGAGTATAGCATATTTAAAGAAAATGTGTTTTGTTCACTTTCGTTTTGGGTTGTGCTTCACTTTTTGTTTGAAGATTGATTTTCAGGATTTGTGTTGTGTTTCATTTACTTCCACCAAATTACCGTATTGCATTTAATTTGTTGTTATATTTTTTGTTAAATTTATCACTTTTTACCATTTTTTTAATACAATATTTCACAAAACTACCCGAAATTAAGAATGCAACCACGAACGGTAACATCAAAACCAGAGTGAAAAACAATTGATTATTTGCGGAAAATTTTTGCTGAATTCCAGTCAGCTATCACCATTTCTTCTTTGAAAGCATATTCTTTAACTGTTCTCCAAGTACTAAATTGAACAGCTGGCTCATCGGTACCCCTGCATCAGACTGTCGGGATTCATTTATGTGTGTGATTTCATTTATGTGAAAAAAAATTTAAATTAGGGACAAAAAAAGACAATTCGGGTTAATTTAAAATAAATTTTACAGTTTGGAGTTTCCTTCTGACGTATTCTGCCGTAACAACTGCAAAAACATTAACAGCTACATACAACAAATGTATACATACCCTGCAGTTCTGGAGGTGTCGATTAGCCATGCTTGAACTAAATACCTAACTACTCCGTACATGGCTCCGTACATGACTGACCCTGTGGTAAGCGAACGCCGAACCACCGAGTAAAATAATCTGTGCGCGCATGCTCTCACTGGCCCTATGGTAAGCGAACGCCGAACCACCGAGTTAAAAAAAATATATGAAGCCTGTGTTAGATAACACGGGCGCATAGGTCAGACGTAGAATACGTTAGTCATTTTTCAATTAAAATATATGAATTAAATATAATTTTTGATAAATGATTTAAATCTATCAAATATATCATTAATTTTTATGTTAAAAATTTAGGATAGTTTTTAACAAAATTTATATATCAATTCGATGCACTTTTGAAAACAAGTGTAAATACTGCATGTGGCAACACTGGTTCTGTAATGTTCACATAAAACATGCATTGTCATTATACTTCTTCTCTTTCTCACACTGGTTCTGTGATGAACACACAGATAATCGTACTGCTCTTACACATGATATTATAATACATAAAATACAAAGCATATGGAAATTAATTCGAAATTTGAAGGAGTTAAATTTTGATTTACTTATAGAATCAAAAAAATTATATGTAGCAATATGATTATTTAAATACAAATCAAAGGAAGACATATTAAATATGTTACGACCATACTTCAATTTTCTTCAATGCGTGCATAAAGTATTAAAAACGTATAATGAAAGTGACAAACATTTTCTCAAAATTTTGTGCTCCAGACCAACACCCCTACCTTACCGTATAACGTATTCCACGTTAAAAAATTTATGCGAACATGCTCTCATTTTGTGATGCTCCCAGCTATATTACGCTCTATTATTCTCTCGTTGCTTGTTCGCTCTGCGAGTGCTCTCACAGAAGACTTTTTTGTCTAGTGTGCTTTATGCGATGCGTTTAATTGCGGTTGCGGGGGTACCTCTGCTTTTAACCAAATGTTTTCATTGCATATGTATGGATGTGTGTATCCACATGAATTTTTTTTGTTTTTTTTTCGCCTACGAATTTTTTCGTTTTCAGGCTGCGTATGAGTGTTTGAAAGAGTATTTGTGTGCTAGTACCGTTTGTTTTCGTTTTGCTTGCTGCTCTTTCGCAATGATCGAAAACAAATTTGCCAGTTGAGCTAATTTGTTTAATCAGTACAGTTTAGAGGAGTCGAGTGCAAATATAAAGTGGAGTATTTCTTGGTAGATATTGTTAAATTCATTGTAATGGGAGTTAGGCATCAATTAATTAATTACTTTTGTTTTTTTCAGATGCAATCAATTGTGTCGATGGGACTGGGTCAGCTGAGGAACAACTCCGAAAGGCTTTGCAACTTCAGAAGAAGCCATACTTGATAAACTCCAGCTGCAACAAAACCAAAAATTAAAATGATGGCAGCAACAACATCAATTGTGAATTATTAAATATTAATAAATAAATTAAAATTAACTAATAATAACTAATATAATATAATATAAAAATTTAACTTCAAATTATATTAAAGGTATTATCTGTGTACCCCCATTTTCATGGGGCCCTATATTCACTAGTTCGCGGTAAACGATGTGGTGGCGATTGACCCTTTTTGCGGACATTTCATACAAAAAATGAAATGATGAAATGCAAAGAAATACAAATTAATTTACAAAAAATAAAAATAATTCTATTTACAACATTAATAGTAAAATTCGTGGCGATTCAACTGAGATGTATACAGTTTTAATTAAAATAGATGGAATTTCTTTTGATGTGGTTTGTGACTCTGGTGCTCCATGCAGTTTAGTTTCAAAATCTTTTGTTGACCTCTTAAATAGAAAAGTAACTATGTATTGATACGTATGTTGACTATAATGGAAACAACATTAAAGGGTTAGGAGAATACGAAGAAGTCATTGAATATAATAAAAGGAAAGAAAAAGTTAGACTCGTTGTAACAAATAATAATAACAGTCCCTTATTTGGTAGGAATTTTTTGAGAATTTTCAATTTTGAACTTGTTCAAGTAAACGCTATAAGTTCTGATCACTCTTCCATTATTATTGAGCAAATAAAAGATGAATTTTGTGAAGTTTGCAGCAGTGGACTTGGAAGTTATAAGTTTGGAAAAGTTTCTTTAGATATACGTAGATAAGGATGCAAAACCTATTTTTTGTAAACCACCAGCTTGGTAAAGTAAAATTGAGAAAAATTAAGAGAATTAATTGAAAATGATGTACTAGAACCATTAAATCACTCAGACTGGGGTACACCACATATTCCTATTTTGAAACCGAACGGTGACATTCGAATTTGTGGTGACTATAAAGCTACGATAAATAAATATTTGCCCGACTTAAATATCCATTACCATTAATCGATGAAATATTTGCGTCACTTCAAGGAGGTCAGTTGTTTTCAAAACTTGTCTTATCTAATGCGTATAATCAACTTATTATTGATGAAAATTCACAGCTTTTGTGCACTTGGTCAACGCACATCGCACATTGAAAATGAAACGTTTATGAAACGTAATGAAACCAGCTGCAGCAATATTTCAAAAGACAATGCAAAACTTATTACAATGCATACCATTCGTAGTCGTTTATCAAGACGACATTACCATTTCAGGTGAAAGTATGGTAGATCATATACGGAATTTAAAATCAGTTCTGAGTAAATTGACGTTGGCTGGACTTAACTATATTTATCAAAATGTGAATTTTTTAAAAGTGAAATTTCATATTTAGGATTTTCCATTGATAGATATGATCTTAAAAAGAATAAGGAAAGAATTGGTTTTGTATTAAAGGCTCCAAATCCTGAAAATGTATCATGGTAAATTATTATTTAAAATTTGTTGATAATTTTGCGAAGAAGATGGTTCCTTTATATAATTTATTGCAGATCAATCTAAAATTTGAGTGGATTGAGAAGTGTCAAAATGCATATGATATGATCAAGAGATGATATGATCTCACAACATATGCTTCAGATTACGCTATAGCTGGCATACTGTCACACAAATTTCCTAATGGTGAGCGTAAACCAGTAGCTTTTATATCAAGGGCTTTATCAAAAGCTGATCAGGAGTATAGTACTCACGAAAAAGTGGCACTGACTATAATTTTTTCTGTATCAAAGCTGAAACAGTATTTGATAGGAAATGTTTTTATATTCAGAACCGATCGCAAACCATTAATTTCCATATTTGATGAAAATAAAGGCTTTTTTGTAATGGCAGCAGCGTTTATTCTCTTGAGATTGTTAAAGGTAAATTAAATGAAGCTGATAATTTATCCCGAATGCCTCAAATTAAATCGGATAAACCTACCTGTAAATAACAGTGTTGCCAGAGCCGACTACAAAATTATGCCAAATGTCCTCAAAAATTCTGCCGTTTGCGAAACTATTATGCTAAAATTTACATTTTAGTCTTTTTGTAATTCTGGGACAGTACATACACAGACAGGTTTACATAGGTTTTCGAACACAACCCGCAAAAATCGATTGTAACGCTGGCTGTGTGACACGTCATCTAAGTCATTCTCTTCAAATTTTGGGAACAAGAATCGCTGAGCTTGGCATGGTAACGCTCGCCATTAATGGTACCAGCGGTTCATTGCCCATGTTCGAAGAAAAATGGGCCTATGATGGTGCCATGCCAAAAACAGCACCAAACTTACACTCATTGTGGATGCATCGGCTTCACCTCAACGGCGTGTGGATTTTCCGAGACTCAAATGCGACAAGTTTGTTTGAGCGAGAAATGTTGAATTATTCGAACTGTGGTGAGTTGATGTTGATGGCTGTTCGAGAAGACTTTCAGCTACAGCGGCAATTTTTTCCACTGAACGCACTGGACGAGCACGTATACGAGTTTTTTTTTAATTAGGCCCCGGAAACCGCTTGACAAATTGATCCACATACTGCACTGATGGCACTTCTATCAAATTTATTTCGTAGATTTCTTAAAGTTTGAGTTGAAGACCCAGAACTTTGGAAGAAAGTTTTTAATATTTCCTCAATCGTAAAGTGGCCCATTTTGTAAATTTCCAACCTTTAACTAATAATCTGTCACGTCATAAATGCCAAATTGGTCGGTCATCTGCTTCTAATCAACGGGTGGTTCAAATTCTAAATTTTATACGGCCTACCCTTTGTCTTAATTTTTTAATTTCTTCAAGATTAAATGCCAAACTAGGCTTGATTTTCAGGCTCAACAAAATCCAGGTCCATCCATCTTACAAAAAAAATATATTTGAGATCCATTGTCTTTAACAATTTCTGTCAATCTTCAATCATACGCTAGACAACAGTGACAATTCTCTCGCAATGAACCCGGAGGAATCGTAGTTTTATTTTGCGTATTTGATGCAAACAAGTTGACGCTACAAATATTAGACGTTTTGATGTGGGGTAATGCATAAGAAACAGTGAGCAATATTTTCTGAACCCGACGCTTCGCCGCTTTTCACATAAATTAAAGGGACAAAATTTCATCACCAAAACCAATTGTGCTAAAAAATTGCACCGAAATGAAAAATGGAAACTTTTTGGGAAAAGTCTGCTAAACGGCATTTGGCATAATTTTTCAAAAAACAAGTGCCAAAACCAAAATAATTATGCCAAAACGGCACAAATTATGCCAACATGGTAACACTGGTAAATAATATATTAATTCAATGTTATAATAAAATACACATCTCTGATTAATGGTGATTTCGTTTATATAAACTGATGTTGCCGTTGTATGAGGCGAAATTAAAAAAAATTTGTCATCGACCGTTTCAAAGTTTGCGTTTTATAGGGGGAGAATCGAACGTAGTACTGTTGCATTTTCACACAACTGTATTCTCCTTTAGCATGGTTTTGAACCTCGCTTAAATATCTTATTCGTCCAGTGTATATAGAAATGAGAGCGATATTCAGCATTTGTAAGCCACTCTATATACACAGTGGGCGAAAAAGTAGCAAATGAAATGGTTTTTGTCGTTATTCCCGTTTAAAAAGTTCGACCACTTAGTTCAAGAATGTAAGCGAATTTAACTGAACCAGTTTAAATTACCCTTGCGCCTCTACAAAAGGTTGAAAAATTAGCTTTGCGAGGACAAATGAATAAACAAAATTACAGAAATTGTGCCATTTTATCAGGCAACATTCTCGCCCTTGACTCACTGAGTGTTAGAAAATGCAACATTTTTGCACTTTTGAGTGCATCAATCTCAGAAACGAACACACACAACCTTTAAGTGGGTTACACTTTTTTTACACTCGAACACAAAAAGGCACTTTTAGGGTAAAGAGCAGAAAAAATTTTGAATTTTTTCGCAGAATCGAAATCGCCATAAGTATCAAACATTAATCCATTTATGAAATTACATAATAATGTTAATTTAATGTTATATATATATTCCTGTGTATATACATATATATTCCTGTTAAGTATATTCCTGTGTATTCACATTAATAAAGTCAGTTTTTAAACGAACTCCTACTGTTTCAATATACCACAATTACTTATAGATGTTAACTTTGCATTTTGTTTTCCAGTGGCAAGTTAACATAAGGAGTCATAAATGAGCCGAAAAATCAAACAACTGGTTATAAACAAAATTTCTAACGACACAAAGCGAACCTAAAGAAACCAAGCTTAAATTTTTTACTAATGGCGATTTCGTTTCTGAGCAAAAATTCAACATTTTTTCTGCCCTTTGCCCTAAAACTGAGTTTTTTTGTGTTCGCTTGTGAAAAAGTGCAACCCATTGAAGGTTCTGAGAATGTTGTACTCAAAACGTCCAATGTTGCATGCTGCCCTCTCAGAAAGTCATGGAGTAGAGCAGAATGTTGCCCGAGAAAATGGAAAATTTCTGCAATTTGATGTGTGTTATTTGTCCTCGCTAAGCAAATTTGTCTACCTTTTGTAGGGTTAGCAGGGATAATTTAAGCGGTTTCAATTAAATTCGCTTATATACTCAAACAAAGTGGTAAAAGTGTGTGTTAAGCGGGAATGACCATATCTACCAATTGTAGTGGTAACATTCGACCAGACTGTACCAAGAGTCGCTTAAAATGGAAACTTACAAGAGGTCGAATCAATTAGTTATGGGAGGTAATAAAGCCATGCTAAAAAAGCATACGGTTGTGAGAAATGCAACATTTCTATGTTCATTTCTCATTCTAAAAAGGCTCAACTTTAAAGGGCAAAATGCGCCTCAGACAAGGGCAACACTATTTTTTAGAAACGAAATCACTATAAGATTGATAACTCATCTTAGAAAACCATAACTTTTCAAATACTATTGCTGATTTCGTTTCTAAAAAATAATGTTGCCTTGTATGAGGCGACATTTAAATTATATTGTCATCGACCCTTCAAAGTTGTGCCTTTTTAGGGTGAGAAACGAACACAGAAATATTGTTATTTCTCACAACTGTATGGTGGCACTGGAGTTGCACTTTTTCACAAACGAACAGAAAAACGCACTTCTAGGGCAAAGAGCAGCAAAAACTTGACTTTTCTCTGAGACGAAATCGTCATATAATAGATAAATATTGCCAAATACTATAATACACAAATACCAAATTTTGTGAACCTTTTTCATTCAATGTAGTCTAGTAATATAGCATGACGTTTCATTCAAACTCATAAATTCGTCGTATACCTCGTAAAACTTGTATTTTTTTCGAGATGTCAATCATTTTTGAATTTGAATTTATGAGGAATACGAGGTGTACGAAGTTTTAAGAGTTGGAACGAAAACTCATAGTGTCACATTTCGAATATTTCCTAGTAGTTCCCACATATAATTATATTCCATGCACTTAACAAATATAAATCATATAAATAGCAAAAGTTTTCAATAATTTTAAACAAAAATGTGGGAAAAGTTCAAAAATCATGAAATGGGGTTTCAATCGATATTTATGTGCGACAAACCAAAACATTGTTAAAAAAACGTGGACGTGGTATCACGCCCATACAATTGTTCTTTATAGGCCAAAGAAGGTTTAGGCTTTGGGGCAGGACATTATGTTTTACTTCAATAAATCCTAATCATTCCTAATTTTGGATCCAACTTTCGGAAAAATCATAGCTCTTTCCTCGTTTCGTAATTCATTATAATAATAAGCTTCTATTTTATTTCTGCTAAACTAGTTTTCGACGACTTTGTATGGGGAGCCGCTTAAAGTCGCTAAAACGCTTAGCTCCCGATACAAAGTGGTAGAAAAATTTGTTTAGCAGGGAATAAAAAAACAGGCTCAATAATTTTATTTTTAATTCTTTACAAGTGCACAAATGGATATGACTAAATCCTACAAAGTTGTAGTAAAGTAGATATTTCGTTGGGGTTTCCAAAAAAATCGTAACAAATCAAAGGCTTAAAAAGTTAGTTGTGAAATATAAATTAAAAAACTAAACTGACCGACTAGTATATCTGTGGACTTTTGACAAAACAACTTAAGTCTAATTTTTAATTTTTTCAGGAGAGCGAAAATACTGCTAAATGTTTGTGTATGCCTTTAAAGCAAAGTAAACAATTTGTATTGTTAAAAAGGTATAAAAGGAGAGCCCAAGTGCTCCCTTCGAGTGAATATCCATGAGGGTGGCTGGTCCATATCCAATAAGTAGCTCTGGGAACCAATATGCCCTAGTCGTTATGGACTACTGCAGTAAATGGCCCGAGGTGTACGCTATTCCAAATAAAGAAGCGAAAACAATAAGCAAAGCTATCGTGAACAACTGGATAAGTCGTTTTGGTGTCCCTTTAGAACTGCATTCGGAGCAGGGTAGGAATTTTGAATCTGCGATCTTGAAAGAAATATGCGAGAGGAATGGAATTCGTGGTATAAGAACGACATCAGTGCGCCCTCGGACAGACGGTACGGTAGAGAAATTTAATCAGGCTCTTGAAGAATATTTGAGCAAGGTCGTCAGTAAGGATAGAAAATTCTGGGACGAACGCATACCAAAATTCCTTCTAGCATACCGGTCGGCCACCCAGGATACCACTGTCCGAACACCAGCTAGTGCCGTCTTCGGGACAGAGTTAAAGCTCCCTAGAAATTTGGAGTTTGGCAACTGCCTAGCATCCGAAAGTGGGGAGAATGATGGTATCCCAGGAGAGCTTAGCGAACTTCACGAGTTTGTTCGCAGCAGAATGAAGTTAGTCAGTAATAAGATGAAAGCCAGGTACGACCAAGCGGCAAATTTCGAGGGATTCCATGAGGGTCAGCTAGTTTTACTGTTCAACCCACAGCGCCAGAAAGGTTTATCTTCAAAACTTCAGACTCACTGGGAAAGCCCTTACAAGGTTGTAAAACGAATAAATGACGTGGTTTATAGAATCCAGAAAAGCCAAAGTCCAAGAGCTAAAATGAAAGTCGTGCATTTGGAAAGACTAGCCCTGTATGGAAAACGGAGGGTTGAGCCTGCTCGAGACGAAGAGGCTTAGGTGGGGGGTAATGTTACGACTAAGTAAAAGCTTTTGCGTGCTGTTAATGACAGTATGTAAATAACAGGCGGTAAGTGCTGCGCCTGAAAGTATGCATTCACCTCAGTTACGATAACTCTCCGCCATTCGAGATTGTTCTACAAAGATAATCAACGACAACAATGATTATAGGTTCTTGAATTCGCTATATCTACCTTCATTTGAGTATGGTGAGTTGGTATAAATAGCGGAGGTCTTTGGAATGGAGGGTTCAGTTTGTGATTAAACCCCGTAAAGCAAGCAACGCGAATTGATAGTAAATACAAGACTTATTAAAGTGTTATAAATAAAGTAAACTGTTGTACTATATAAGTAAAATAAAGGGAAGTGAAACCGTTGTAATTATCGTAATTTAAAACGAACCTTGTTTTATTATTGGGAATAAAACAACGCAAAAAGGACGAATAAGGAAATTCGTAACAATATGTTACATATACAAATAAAACTATTCCTGCAACACAACAAACATAAACATAAACAAATACTCAGGAATTAGGTGGTTGTAGGCAAAAATGTGATAAGAAAATCAATTTTTTGTCGACCTTAATTGAAATGCAGATTAAAAAGACTGAAACACTGCAAAAGTCAAAAACACTTAGAAATCGACAATATGTTTATTAGTATAATTTTGAAATTCGAGGTTACAGACTAGGGTGTCTAAACAGTGTTATGTTTTCTGAAAATATTTGGGGAAACAGAACGTTTCATATTGTCGATTTCTAAGAACGTTTCTGTTTCCCCAAATATTTTCAGAAAACATAACACTGTTTAGACACCCTAGTCTGTAACCTCGAATTTCAAAATTATACTAATAAACATATTGTCGATTTCTAGGTGTTTTTGACTTTTTCAGTGTTTCAGTCTTTTTAATCTGCACTTCAATTAAGTTCGACAAAAAAAAATTGATTTTCGTATCATATTTTTGCCTAATTCCTGAGTATTTGTTTATGTTTATGTTTGTTGTGTTGCAGGAATAGTTTTATTTTTATATGTAACATATTCTAAACATAAGTTTTTGTTATGTTTGTTATTCGTTTTTGTTGATGCTGAAGTCGATGCAAATATTTTAGCTCTGGGAAGTTGACAGTTGCCATTTTTGGCTCTAAAATACTAGCCATAGCTCGGATACTTTCTGATGTAGAATTTTGTTCCGATTCAGAACTTTTTTCAAAAGGAATATAATCGGAATCATCAGTCAGTTTCGTGAAAAATATATTCGCTAAAGTACTACTAATCATTTCGACATCATATGATGAGTTCTTCTCATTGCTTCCTGATAAAATATTTTCTTTCAGATTTGATATTTTCTTTTCGTTCTTTCATTTAGTTTGATTTTTTCAAAAGAACTTATTTATGCAGTTTGTTACAATGAACACCCGAAAAAAGCTCTTACATAGAGATAAAAACCGGGTTTTACACATTTACTTTTGATAAAAGCATGTATGTCGATATAAGATGTGATGTCGCAGCTAAAGTCGACAGCATACTGATGTGAAAAATCAACTCGTTTCCATGTAAGAAATCTATCTTTCAAGCACTTACTTCGAAGTAAGTTGTTTTGTCAAAAGCTTACAACAACAAACAAGTGCACTACTAAAACAATATAATATCTATCTTTCAAATTTCGCATTTGATAGAAGCACTTACTTCGAAGTAAGTTGTTTTGTCAAAAGCTTACAACAACAAACAAGTGCACTACTAAAACAATATAATATTGTAACGAGTTTCCTTATTCGTCGTTTTTGCGTTGTTTTATTCTCAATAACAAAACAAGGTTCGTTTTAAATTACGATAATTACAACGGTTTAACTTCCTTTTATTTTACTTATATAGTACAATAGTTTACTTATTTATAACACTTTAAGAAGTCTTATATTTTACTATCGATTCGCGTTGCTTACTTTACGTGGTTTAATCATAAACTGAACTCTCCATTCCAAAGACCTACGCTATTTATACCAACTCACCATACTCAAATGAAGGTATATCTAGCGAATTCAAGAACCTTCTAGACGTTGTTGTTGTTGCTTATCTTTGTAGAACAATCTCGAATGGCGGATAATTATCTTTACTGAGGTGAATTCATGCGAGCTGGTACGTTGTTACAATGCATACTTTCAGGCGCAGCACTAAACGCCTGTTATTTACATACAGTTAGTAGAGTCATTAACAGCAAACAAAAGCTTTTACTTATTCATAACACTGCCCCCCACTTAAGCCTGTTCGTCCCGAGCAGGTTCAACCCCCGGTTTTCCATACAGGGCTAGTCTTTCGAAATGCACGACTTTCATTTTAGCTCTTGGACTTTGACTTTTCTGGATTCTATAAACCACGTCATTTATTCGTTCGACAACCTTGTAAGGGCCTTTCCAGGGAGTCTGAATTTTTGGAGATAAACCTTTCTTGCGCTGTGGGTTGAGCAGTAAAACTAACTGGCCTTCATGGAATCCTTCGGAATTTGCCGCTCGGTCGTACCTGGCTTTCATTTTGTTACTGACCATCTTTATTTTGTTGCGAACAAACTCGTGAAGTTTGCTAAGCTCTCCTGGGATACCATCCTCCCCACTGTCGGATGTGAGGCAGTTGCTAAACTGCAAATTTCTAGGGAGTTTTAACTCTGTCCCGAAGACGGCACTAGCTGGTGTTCGGGCAGTGGTATCCTGGGTGGCCGACCGGTATGCTAGAAGGAATTTTGATATGCTTTCGTCCCAGAATTTTCTATCCTTACTGACGACCTTGCTCAAATATTCTTCGAGAGCCTGATTAAATCTCTTACCGTGCTCCGAATGCAGTTCTAAAGGGACACCAAAACGACTTATCCAGTTGTTCACGATAGCTTTGCTTATTGTTTTCGCTTCTTTATTCGGAATAGCGTACACGGTATAGACAGCCATCTAGCAATCTCAGGCTATTCCACTGGGCCCAATATTATTTTAAAACGGGGCTTTCTGAAGCGATTTCATTCCGCGTTAATTGTCTATCCTCTTCCTTTGCCAATACAGGATCACTTCTCTGTGCCGTGAACCACTCGTTGTCCGATTCAATTCTCAGGGATCGGGCGTCAATAATTTGCTCTTTTAACTCAGCCTTAGAATCCTGCTTACGCTCGATTACATGTGGACGGTCATTTACTCGTCCGGTATCGGCCGTTATCGCTGGAGATCTTGACCGTTTCCGCGGTTATCTACAGTCCCGCCCTATATGGCCACGTTCGCCATGATTGTCAACTTTCAATTTTGTTGCTTGCCATAGCGCTTTCGTGAGAATCCGAATCACTTCTTTCAGTGCGCTAACGGCGCCTTTCAAATCTTTTGATTTGCCTTCCATTTCTACCCTTCGCACATGATGTGTCTGTTGACTGGAAACCACCCTCGCCGTCTCATTCCCCAAAGCAAATGAAACTGTTTCCACAAATGTAGCTTTTTGTGAGGCACACACCGCATACCTAACGTAAGGATCGTTCATGCCCCTAACAAATGCCTCTATCTTAAATTGCTCTAAGAAAGTTTGGGGTTCTCAAGGATATGCCATCAACACCAAGCGTTCCACATCGGTTGAGAAGTCCTGAAGTGTTTCATTATGCTTTTGCACTCGGCCTCTTAATTCCACGCGATATAAATCCTTCTTGTGATTGCCTCCATACTTGCGTTGTAACGCAGCCAGTATATCCTCGTAGTTGTTTCTGACACTGACGGGAATGCTCTGAAGGACTTCTGCTGCGCTGCCTTTCAGTGCTAAATTTAGCTCTACTGCTTTGTCGTTGCTGTTCCACAAGTTCTTAATTGCGGCCATTTCGAATTGTAGTTTAAAAACGTCGAATGGTGTAGAGCCATCGAAACTGGGAGCTTTTAATCTAGTAGAGGCTTCAGAAATTACTCGCACTGGCCCCTCTTGTAACTGAAGTTAATTAATTTTCCTTTCCAATTCGCTTACATCATTTTTTAGGTCCCGTTCGACTTCCTTGAACTTATGTTCAACTTCTTCAATCTTCTGCCCCATTTCCTCGAACTTATGTTCAACCTTTTCGAATTGATCGTTCACTTGAATCTCCATATTGCTCACAACTTCGGAGATTTCTTGCAGTTTCTCATTGGTGGCATTTGATGTTTCCTGAATAATTCTAGAATTTTCGCCAAATTTCTCGTTCATAATTCTAGAATTCTCACCAAATTTCTCATTCAGTTTGTCGTTAATTATTCGAGAATTTTCGTCCAATTTTGGAAACTTTTCCTTTTGCTTCATTTGCAGATATCTCCATTTCTTCTTTGCATTCAAACTGGTATTTGTCAATGTCAAAGTTTCGGCGCTTGAATTCTTCTATTAATCGCCTCTGCAGCTGTACCTTATTACCAGCTGTCGGTTGATCCAATTTACTCAACTCCTTTTTTAGTTGTTCAACTTTGACTTCTTCAAACTTCATTGTTGTCCTTAATTCGTAATCCCACTTCTGACACCAATGTTACGAATTTCCTTATTCGTCCTTTTTGCGTTGTTTTATTCCAAATAACAAAACAAGGTTCGTTTTAAATTACCATAATTACAACGGTTTAACTTCCTTTTATTTTAATTATATAGTACAACAGTTTACTTATTTATAACACTTTAACAAGTCTTATATTTTACTATCGATTCGCGTTGCTTACTTTACGGGGTTTAATCACAAACTTAACTCTCCATTCCAAAGACCTCCGCTATATATACCAACTCACCATACTCAAATGATGGTATATCTAGCGAATTCAAGAACCTTCTAGACGGTGTTGTTGTTGCTTATCTTTGTAGAACAATCTCGAATGGCGGATCTCGAATCTTTACTGAGGTGAATTCATGCGAGCTGGTACGTTGTTACAATGCATTATTTCAGGCGCAGCACCAGCCGCCTGATATTTGCATACTGTTAGTAAAGTCATTAACACCAAGCAAAAGCTTTTACTTATTCGTAACAATATGTTTTGTCAAAAGTTCTTCACAGTTTTATTCATATATTTTTTTGTTTTTGACATATCTGACAAAAGTTGTTTTGTCAAATGCAAACCAATAAAAATTCGAGGTAAGTTAAATTTTCACACATGATATATTTATAACTAAAAGTCGTAGAATATGCCAATTGCCCAAGAAGAAGCGGCTTAAAAAATTACCTTTATGATTAAAAAACTGTGAAATTTTCTTATCTCGACTTCAGGTGTTTTCTTAAAATTCCACAGATATATAGAGTCCTAAGCGATATTAAGCCTTTTTAAGCGACTCTCATACAAATCCTCCGGGTTTATGGTCCTTTTCCCGCGAAAACTAAACTGAAGAAGAGTAATATATTAACGCAAGAGTGTAAGTGGGCTGGTCTTACAGGCACTTAAGTTATTCATAAGACATACATTCCCAGTATCCAGTATAGTCAGAGGACGTTGGGGGAGAGATGAAAATTCTAGAATAAGACATGGAAAATTGTAAAACAAGAATATGGACAATAAAAATTTAAATTCTAAAAAATAAAAAAAAATCATACAAATCCTATCGAAATATTTTGTTATTTCCGTTTAACTATTATTTCGATCTGTTTGTTTGAGTAATAAAGCCGCTTAAATATATTTAGTGTCCAACAAAAAAGGTAGAAAAATTTGACTGGCAAGGACAAAGTAGACATTCAAAAATACAGATTGTTCGCCAATTTATCGTGCAAGATTCACCAACATGACAGTCAGAGATGTAGAAAATTCAACATTTTTGCACTTTGTTGTATAAAATTCTCAAAAAGGAACCCAATACTTTGAAGTAGGGTTGCAATGTTTTACAAACAACACAAAGGGTTATTTCATTTCCGGAGGAAAAATTTCTACATTTTTTCTGTATTCATTTGACGGTTTTGTGGTCGTTTCTGAGTCATGGCAAAGATGACAGAAATACCATAGAATTGAAAAATATAGAATTGAGAGTCTAGGGACATTTTCTAGATGGCGCAGGAATAATAAAATATCCCTGAAAACAAAACCAGTACCTCGTTTCTGAAGTTCTCGAATCGAAAAAGTTTTCACATGAACACTACGAATCGGTACAAAAAATCGCTTATCACATGAGACTGTTTCTACAATATTTGTTTTGCGAAAACTTTCTATGAAAAATGCGAGAAAAACTGTCTAAAAAGTAGGGAGTTGAAAAATTGTAAATTTTAAACGTTAAAAACACTCACAAATTAAAACGGTGCGAGATTTGTTTTTATTCCTTGTTATATGGGGAGCTAAGCGATATTAAGCGATTTTAAGCGGCTCGCCATACAAAATCGTCGAATAAACAAAGTCGGAATTAAAAAAACAAGCATATTTTGAGCATTCCCTGCGAAACTAATATTTCGACCACTTTATATGGGGAGCTAAGCGATATTAAGCGAATTTAAGCGGTTTGTTGTTCTTTTTCGCACTAGCTTATTTTGTTGTTTATATTTTTTTTTACTACTTGACAGCTTTCCTGGAATATTCCAATAAAAACGTAATCAGTGTTGCCTCTTTTCGCATTGATTTTCAGAAACACTTTTTACTTTATGTTGTCGCATAAACGTATTGCTGACCCAGGTGTGTCGTCATTGTCTATGGACGGTGTGGATATTGATGAATCAGACGCTCTTGATGTTCTGGGATGTTCACTCCATCTGATCTTCTCAATATCTACACCACCTACATCAGGCCAAAGATGGAGTATAACTCCCATATATGGGCAGGTGCTGCTAGGACTTCTTTGGAGCTTCTCGACCGTGTCCAGAGGAGAGCGACGGTGTTAATAGGGGACAGTAGGGTATCCAACTCTATTGCCTCCCTTGAGCATCGCCGAAAGGTGGGTTGCGTGTCACTGTTCTATCGATATTTCCACGGGATGTGTTCCTCGGACATCCGTCAACTTATGCCGGACGTGAGGATATTTAGCCGAAGTACGCGGCTTTCCAGGAACTCTCATCCGTTTTTTATCGAGTGGCCGATTGACCGCACTACACACTATAGAGAAAATTCGTTCTTCAGCCTACAGTCCGTATGTGAAATAAACTTCCGGCTAGTGTATTTCCCACCAATTGTGACATACAAACATTCAAGGCAAATATCAACAGACACTACTCCCTCTTTCCACCCTCTACTTCCAAAATTTTCCTACGCCGTTACAATGCTCTGCATTTATAGGGGCATCCCCTGAGGGCTGTAACTCGTTTCTGTAGTTCTCGAATCGAAAAAGTTTTCACATGAAACATGTGAATTGAAATAAAAACGCTACGAATCGGTACAAAAAATCGCTTCTCACATGTGACTGTTTCTAAAATATTTGTTTTGCGAAAAGTTTCTATGACGTACTGCTTTTTCCATGCTTATTGGAAAAATGCGAGAAAAACTGTTTCTAAAAAGTAGAGAGTCGAAAAATTGTAAATTTTAAACTTTAAAAATACTCAGAAATTAAAACGGTGCGAGATTTGTTTTTTCCCCTGTTAAACTATTTTTTCGACCTCTTTATATGGGGAGCTAAGCGAAATTAAGCGATTTTAAGCGGCTCGCCATACAAAGTCGTCGAACATTTAGTTTAGCAGTAAATAAAAAAACAAGAATATTTTGAGCATTCCCTGCAAAACTAAAATTTCGACCACTTTATATGGGGAGCTAACGATATTAAGCGAATTTAAGCGGTTTGTTGTTCTTTTTCGCACTAGCTTAATTTGTTTGTTTATATTTTGTTATTAGTTGGCAGCTTTCCTGGAATATTCCAATAAAAACGTAATCAGTGTTGCCTCTTTTCGCATTGATTTGCGGAAACACTTTTTACTCACAAATCGAGAAACGAAGGAATTTTTTTTTTCATGCTTAATGTGAAAACTTTTTCGATTCGAGAAATCCAGAAACGAGGTATGTAGAACGTTTATGTAGTTCTCGAATCGAAAAGTTTTCACATTAAGCATGAAACAAAACATTCCATCGTTTCTCGATTTATGAGTAAAAAGTGTTTCTGGAAATCAATGCGAAAAGAGGCAGCACTGATTACGTTTTTATTGGAATATTCCAGGAAAGCTGTCAAGTGGTAAAAAAAAAATATAAACAAATACATCAAGCTAGTGCGAAAAAGAACAACAAACAGGTTAAATTCGCTTAATATCGCTTAGCTCCCCGTATAAAGTGGTCGATAGTGTGGTTTTGTAAATTCCTGCCGAACTAAGTTATAGACAACTTTGTATGGCGAGCCGCTTAAAATCGCTTTGCTCCCCATATAGAGTAGTCGAAAAGATAGTTTAACAGGGAATAAAAAACAAATCTCGCACCGTTTTCGGAAAACAAATAGTATAGAAAGTCACATGCGAGAAGCGATTTTTTGTACCGATTCGTAGCTTTTTTTGTTTCAATTCACATTGAAATAAAAACGCTATGAATGGGTACAAAAAATCGCTTTTCACATTGACTGTTTCTAAAATATTTGTTTTGCGAAAACTATCTGTAAAAATGCGAGAAAATGAAAGAAATAAATACTCACAAATTAAAACGGTGCGAGATTTCTTTTTGTATTCCCTGCTAAACTATTTTTTCGACCACTTTATATGGGGAGCTAAGCGATTTTAAGCGGCTCGCCAACAAAGTCGCCAACATTAAAAAACATGCTTATTTTGATCATGTTTTTTTATTCCCTGCTAAACTATTTTTTCGAGCACTTTATATGGGAGCTAACTATACATAAACTATTGATCTATTGATTTCCAATGTTACTTTCAATTATACACTTTAATGGTCCGTCATATGTATACATTTAATATAGAATTGCATTCGACAAATTATGCTTCCTTCCTTCCTTAGTAGATCTATGATATTTTTAATTCATTTTGTAATAGCAGTGACTTTTGTCAGCCTCAAAATAATTTTAGACAACTACTATGTAATTTAATTAATTATGTAGTTAAGTTTATTTTGTCATTCTTGTTAAATAGTTATGTAAGATATTTGCTGGTGTGTAAGGAAATAATTCCATAGACAAATAAAAGAAATGAAATGAAAACCTTGAAGTGGGGTTGTACTTTTTCACAAACGAACACAAAAAGGCACTTTTAGGGCAAATGTTGAATTTTTTCTCAGAGACGATATCGCCATTAGAAACGGAAACGCTATTAGTTTCTCCACAGTGAGCCTGAAAACGGTAAAAAGCTTTAAATACTTCAAATATGTTTCGACGCTTCGTCATCTGGTGTTGTTCTGAAAGACGTTAAAAAGAGTTATGAAATGTGTAGGGCTACAATATAGGAGAATATGTATTGCAAATTAATCGCACAAATCGAAAAAGCAGCCCTACCCTTCCATTTGCTGCATTTTCGGCTTATTGCGTTTTTTAAAGTTAAATTAGTACATATTTATTAACAACTAAATGAATTAATTGGAAAACTAAAACTAAACATTCACTGAAGTTAGTACAGTTTAAACAAAAACGGTTGTTTGCTGCAGATTATATAAGATTTTTCCAAAACAAGATCTCGCAATTCGTGTAGAACTGATACTTTTTCCACACCTACATATTTTCCTCGGCCCATTTGATTGATGTATCCAAACTTTAAACAGCGTCCTTGGCTTTTGGGGCTTGTGCTACTGGGATACTTTCAACCTCTTCGTCTTCTGAGGAAATTTGTATGTCTGACGTTGCCGAGTTATTATCCACAATCCACGTTTCACCTTCTTCCGAATTAAAGTTTATATCAAAAGAAGATCGAAACAGGTGTGTTAAAAAATTAAGTATTCGCCTCCTCAGAATTTTAATCGGGATTAATGGCGATTTCGATCCTAAAAATTAATGTTGCCTTGTATGAGAAACGAACATTTGTGAATTTTCTCACAATTGTATATTTATACTCCTTTTTGCATGTTTTATTTCCTTGCTTAACTTAAATATTCGACTAGTGTACATGGCAACTTAGCGATATTACGCAATAAGGTTCTTTTTTATTCAAAACTAAATATCGACGTCTTTGTATGGAGTGCCGCTTAAAATCGCTTAATATCGCTTCCCCATACAAAGTCGTCGAAAACTTAGTTGAGCTGGGAATAAAAAAGCCTTAATATTAAGCGACTCTTCGTACAAATTGGTCGAAAATATCATTTGTCGTTATACCCGCCTAATAAAAATCGGACACTTTGTTTGAGGAGATACATAAGTTAATTTAACTGAAATCGTTTAAATTACCCTTGCGCTCCTTACAAAAGGTAGAAAAATTAGCTTAGCGAGGACAAATAACACCAAAAATTAACAGCTAATTTGCCAATTATATCGGGCAACATTCTCCTCCATGACAGAAAATGCTTTCTGCGTTGTGTCTCAAACCAGAAATTTGGAACTTGTTCGAACTCTTCATATTCTCCATCTTTTAGAGATTTAAGTTTTCCAATAGCTTTCGATTAGATGTCTTTGCAAAACTGATTTTTTTTTACTTTGTACATACTTTAATATTTATAATAAAAATCTCATTAAATAAATTGTACGCACCTTTTTAACTTTTCAGTTTTCTTTTTAATAAATGATATAGATGAAGTACATACACCATATTTTTCAGCTGACACTCGTCCACTCACGCCTCTATTACTTTTGTTGTTTCATTCCCTGTTGAACCAATTTTTCGACCACTTTGTATGGGGATCTAAGCGATATTAAGCGGTTCCACATACAAAGTCGTCGACAATTTAGTTTAGCAGGGAATAAAAAAACAGGCTTTCTATCTAAAATGGATAAGGTTTTGCGTGATCTCTTTACTGAAGGGATCGTACAGCAATACTAAATTGACAAAAAATATAAAAGAGCGGGTTTACATTCAATCCGTTGCAACAATTCATTATTCAGTTGCAACCAATGAAGGCATCCATGATGTCCTCATCGTGAGTTGACAACGCATGTGGCGGCAATTCAAACACCATAAAAAAATAACAAGCCCGTGTTAGATAACACGGGCGCATAGGTCAGACGTAGAATACGTTAGTCTTAAAATATATGAATTAAATATAATTTTTGATAAATGATTTAAATCTATCTAATATATACGCATACAGCTGATAGCTAGTTATTAAGTTTTTGTAACATAAGTGCACAATAGATTAGCTGCTTTCCAACTACTTCCCAATGTATTCACAGAAATGTGTTTAGGAAAAACGCCATTGATATAGTGAGCGTATGCATCGCCAATCCTTTGTATTAATGTACATACACACACATTTCACGCTGCTCGCAGAAGTAAACAAACGACAGCAAAGATCTGTAAACTTTCAAGCACACACAAGTGTCCACGCTCCCCTCCCTTCATTTTATGTTCCCCTCCAAAAGAACTAATAACCGACCGATCCAACAAAACGAAATGTACACACACACACATTTACACGCTGCTCGATAAATAAACAAAGCACAGCAAAGCCAAAATCATTTGATTTCACAACAATAACAAAAACAACAGCGGCATTTACAAACCAACAACAACAGCGGCATGTACAAAAAAAGTCTAAAATATCATGCTCTTAAATATTTATTTCCTTAACTACATAAAACTTTTATATATAGACATATAATTTTTTTAATGTAATTCGAAACAAAACATATTACCAAAACTGAGTAACATATAAAAATTTCTAAAATATGTTTTAATATTTAAGTAAAAGTGGGTGAAAGTTGACAAACATTTTCTCAAAATTTTGTGCTCCAGATCAACACCCCTACCTTACCGTATAACGTATTCTACGTTAAAACTTACAGCGCACAATTCTATATGTAGTGTGCAAAACAAAATATAAACACAGTATGTTTACAGACGTACCGTCATTTCGCCCAAAAACGAAAATGACATAACGCCCAAATATCTCAAAACGCCCAAAACCACAATTACTAAAATGACATATCGCCCAATAGCAATGACATAAGACCCAAAGTAAAATGACATATCGCCCAAAAACATTGACGTACATATTTTTTGGGCGAAATGTCATTTACGAAAAGAATTACATTGTACAAATATTACCCCAACGGATTAGCAGTAACAGCACCCTACATCATAAAATGGGGCTACATGCTGGTTAGTCATTATGTTTGGAACACCTCAGAGGCCCTACGTTGTAGGCACGAACTACTAGCCTATGGTTTGTTATGTCATTGCTATTGGGCGATATGTCATTTTAGTAATTAGGGTTTTGGGCGATTTGACATATTTGGGCGTTATGTCATTTTCGTTTTTGGGCGAAATGACGCTACGCCTATTTCATATCCATTAAGCAAGAAAATAATGACACTTGTCTTTAAATATGTTTAAGTGTTATTTAGTATTAATATTACTTAAATCAAACGTCATCATATGATTGAACGCTGGTTTTTATTTTCTAATGTAACATTAAGCTTGTTTTGGTTACATATTCGCTTGTTTTGTATGAAGCACTTAGCGAAGACTTAGCGAGAACTTAGCGACGAGATTAATTTTCGCTAAGTTTAAAACAATAAAATTTTGGCATCTTTTACCGTTTTTAACCATTTTTCATATTTTTGAACAAAATGACTTCTCGCTAAAAGCCGTTTTCTTTGCAACTTAGCAAGCGATAATCGCTTGCCTGTAACCAAAACACGACTATTTACAAATGTGTTCATAGAAATCGAACAGGTACCGTGTAACAAACACTAAGTGAGTTCCAACACTCATTGGATTTTTTTCTATATTTGGATTGTAGCTATACTTCATATACTATCATCTGTTTATAAGTTCCAACTAAAAGCATCATTTATAAAACAAAATCCAATCTTCTATTTTGTTTCGCAAATCTGTTAATGATCGCAGGAGGAACCGAATCTGGGATTTCACCGCCGTCTGCAACAATTTGGTTGCATTTAGCTACCAACAACTCGAATTCTATAATAACGTTCGAAGGGGAGTGTTCAGAAGCTTCTGGTACGTTTATGTTACAAGATGAACTTCTTCAATGTCCTCCGCTGTATATGAAGTCCGAGGCAGAAACACTCTGAACCCAAAAAGCTTCATCACGTCTGGAGAGAGCCTTTCTTTGAGGTCCGTCACAACGTTGTCCAACAGAGGAACGTAAATTCCTCTCCTGAAATATTACTCCGGGGTTTGATTTTGTTGGTGATTATCTTGATGGTTTTGACAAGAAAAACGCGCGGTACTTTTAACTCCACATCCAACTGCGTTGCGAGATTTTCAGTTTCAGAAGTTTTCATGCACATATGCATGCGTGCAAGCACAAAACTGATTTTGATATATCTGCTTTTTTTTTTTTTTTTTTTTTTTTTTGTTTTGCGAACCCATCGCCGCTCTTACCCGCCCCTACCGACCGGGAGGGCCACGTCCCCATAACGTGAGGACAGCGTACACATTATAGACCGGTCTATAACGGGAGAGCAAGGATCATAAGTTCACACGTTACAACCAACTACAGAAATTCTTCACCAGTTGGTATTACACTAACATAAATAGGTATAAAAGCACATCACGAGATATTAACATAACAGACTTCATAATATATAATAATTACGAGCAAAACGAAAACCAAATTATAAATCAGACCAGATAGTAAGGATAAAGTAAATTAAATTTACATATGTATGTTAATGAATATACAGCACTAATGCAATCGGTTCAAATGACAAATTATGCTAGACTTTGTCGTTTCCCAACTACCTGTGAAATCAATAAACTGATATAGCTCATTAAAGTCACGACACATTCTCCTAACTGGATCAAAGGACGCTGAAACTCGATGTGAATGAGTTTATAGTACCTCGTGGGTCTCAATGGGACATTTATGAAAATCTTAGATAACAGAAATTCAGAACATATATATCCATCAATTATCTTCAAAACTGTAATAGAGTTTATCATGGTACGTCTACTACTAAGAGTCGGCAATCTGATCAATTCTAGTCTTCTGCTATACGAAGGAAGATTATGGTTCGGGTTCCATTGAAGATTTCTCAGACAAAAAATGAGAAACTGTTTCTGGACCGATTCAATCATATTAACATACAAATTGTACTGGGGGTCCCAAACAACTGATCCATATTCGAGAATAGGGCGGACTAGTGAAGTAAAAAGATTTTTCGTAACGTAGGGATCTGAAAATTCCTTTGCCCAACGTTTAATAAAGTTCAGAACGCCATAGGCCTTGTTTACCATCGTAATTATGTGGGAGTTGAAATTCAATTTTCTGTCCAAGAGAACACCAAGATCAACAAATGAATCCACCGATTCAAGAACATTGCCACCTAAAATGTATTTTGCCGAAAATAATGATGACCTAGAGAACAGCATATGCTTACATTTCGTAAAATTAAGCTCCATCAAATTGGTTTCGCACCACGTCTGGAAAGTAGACAAATCCCTCTGAAGGAAAGTATATTGACAAGGATCCTTGTAAGAAAAATTGATCTTCACGTCATCAGCGTACATTAACAATTTAGAGTGCATTATGGAGGCGGGTAAGTCGTTAATGAATAACAAAAATAGAACCGGCCCAAGATGACTGCCCTGAGGCACCCCAGATGACACAAAAATAGATCTTGAGAATGATCGACCAAATGATACCATCTGTTCTCTGTTCATTAAGTAAGAACTAATCCAATTCAGTATGTTACAATTAAAACCCATTGCCCCTAGTTTATATAATAACAAATTGTGGTTAACTTTATCAAAAGCCTTACTAAAATCGGTAAAAATCACATCAGTTTGATCTCCATTAATAAAGCCGTCAATAATAGAAGAGGAAAACTGAAGCAAATTAGTCACGGTGGAACGACCCTTCCGAAAGCCTTGTTGGCATGGATCTAAAATAGAGGAAATCTGATGAGAAATTACCTCTGTGACTAACTTCTCAAAAAGTTTAGGAATGGCACTCAATTTTGCAATTCCCCTATAATTTTCACCATTTACTAAACTACCAGATTTGTGGAGAGGGATTATATAAGAGCTCTTCCACTGTGCAGGAAAATGACCGAACTTCAACGAAGCGTTAAATAAGAGAGTCAAGGGTAAGCTGAGAGAATTCGAGCAGTATTTCAACATAGAGTCCGGGATACCTTCAGGACCAGCTTTATTCGAGGCTTTCAAGCTGATTAAGTTATCTAGCAACCACGAAGAATTTACGACAGGTGCATCAAACGGAATGGTAGAGCGGACAGTGTACGGGTATGATTTAGAAACATCATAGGCTTGGGTGGAATAAATAGATGCGAAAAAATCGGCGAAACAATTAGCAATAGACTCTTCATCTGAATATTCAATACCGTTCATCTTGATCCTACAAGGTGTGGAAGACGAATTACGCTTCAAGTTAACAAATCTAAAGAATGATTTGGGGTTCCGTTTAAAATTAGCCTTCAACCTATCCAAATATAATCTGTAACTCTCACGAGATTTAGAGTTGTATCTACTCCTAGCAACAATATACCTAGCATAGTCTGCTAGCAGTCCAGATTTTTTATACTTTTTCGAACATCTATTCCTTACATTCTTGAGACTATTTAGAGCCCTTGAGGACCATGGGGGACCAGTATTACCCATTATTGGCCTCTTGGGTACAGACTTAGAAATATAGCCATTAATAATATTATAGAAATCATCCAGGGCGATTTCAAATTCAAAAGAATTATCACACTGACAAATACTATGCCAGTCGGTATCAAAGATAAGATTATTCAAAAGAATAAAGTTCGCACGCGAAAAGCATAGGCCAACATAGGACGAAGAGCAATTGCAACCAACCTGAATGGTATCATATGTATAATTAATTCCCAGCGTTGGATGGTAACTATCCTCAGGAAAAATTAACGGATCAATTCGAGAAATATCAAAGTTGCTAGAATCATCCACTAAAACTAGATCAAGGACTCGATTCATAGAATTGGGAATGTCGTTCAATTGAATCAACCCAAGTTCGGAAATAGTATGCGTAACAAAATCAGATGACCAATCACATGGTGTCAATGGAGTCAGAGAATTAGTATCGGGTAAAGACAACCATGTCACAGACGGCAATAACTTTTGCAATAGCGTCAATATGCACTTGATATACCTCAAAGCATGAAGATGGCGGAATATAAGAACACGTGACCAGCTCGTATGGTAGTGATGTTACTTATCAAATGTATTCGGTTATTCCAAACTCGGTACAAGAACAGCACTAGTAAAATACGACAAGCAGTCAACATGTCATTCGCGATTTTATTGTCGTATATTATGGGATTTAATTTCTAAAAAATAATGTTGCGCATGTATGAGGCGACATTTAAAAAATTTTGCCAGCGCGCACCGTCAAAATTATTGTTCATTTTTTATGGTGAGAAAGAAATATAGAAGTTTTGCATTTTCTCACAACTGTATGTTCCCTTTTGCTTCTTAGCATGTCTCTAGCATGTCAAATTTGTGTACCTTTTGTGGTGGTTGAAGACTAATGTAAGCGGCTTCTCTTAAATTCGCTTACCGTCTCCAACAAGGTAGACGATATTTTAGTTAAGCGGGAATAACTAAAAACACCATTTGTATTGGAAAACTTTCGAACAGTTTGCTTAAAATTGCTTAATTTTGCTTCAGTTTCCATAAACACTGTTCAAAAAACTTAGTTAAGCAAGGTAATCAAAACATCGTAATAAAGCAAAAGAATCTTACAGTTGTGAGAAATTGCAACATTTCTGTGTTCGTTTCTCACCCTAACAAAGGCACAACTTTAAAGAGGCGATGGCAACATGTTTTCGTCCTTTCAGCGTGTCAAGGGGGAGAATTATGTCCGATAAAACGGGCTGACATTAAGCTTGTTTTTTATTTCCCGCTAAACTAATTTTTGACGAATTCGTATGAGACGCTGCATGATATCAAAGTGGTCGAAAAATTCGTTTAGCAGCGAATAAAAAACAGGACAATTCTGTCTTTTTGTATATTTTTTTGACGTAGAATACGTCTTACCTTACGGTATGAGGAGCATGTCAGGTTTTTATTGTTGTAATCTTTATTTCATTGAATTTGAGGAAACGGCTGGATGAATTTTTTTAAAATTTTTTTTGTAGGTAAATGAAGATGTTATCTTTCGTTTGATATACATTTCATATTGGTTGATATATTTCTAGTATTTTAATTTCTCAAATGAAAATGTGTGGTGTTTGGTTGAGTGTTTTTGGTTGCTCAACATTGCTTAGGAACATGTATCTAGTAAAAAGTGCAACGAACAGCAAGCTAATGTTGCTTGGCAACATGTATCTAGTAAATGTGAAACAAACAGTAAGCTAACGTAATAAAGCTTTTTTGCAAAAGCTTAAATAAAGCTGTTGTAACATTAATTTTGAATTGTAAAGCGTAAAGCTTTCACACAACGCTCGAATGCTAATGCGAAGACTCGATAAGGTAAACCTTTTTTAATATTAGGGCGGCCCTCTCAACATTCGCAGAACTTATTTCAATAAAAATATTAATTAAAATACATAAATTAAATTAAGTTTAAAAAAATTGAACATAATATTTTTTTTTAAACGGACTTGAATCAAATGCCGTTGGTAAATATAAAAATTACAGCAGACAGTTGTCCGAGGCCTTCGGCCACGGACTGTCCCTGCAGGCTGTGTCAGAGACACGGCCATTAAGTTTAACGTAGAATACGCCATCCGATAAGACAGAAAACATATATGTATAACAATAAATGATAAGTAATATAAGCAAATGAATTTATTGTTATATATGTTTTCTGTCTTATCGGATGGCTTATTCTACGTTAAACTTAATGGCCGTGTCTCTGACACAGCCTGCAGGGACAGTCCGAAGGCCTCGGACAACTGTCTGCTGTAATTTTTTGTCCTTGCTAAAGCCCCGTATTCAATTTTGTCATTTATCGCCATAAGGAAAATGTTGTTGCAGAAAGTTACCACCTAACTTTGATTTACCTTGCAAATATTTCATTTACAATTCCTCTAAACATTCCATTTTATTTTCAAAAAAAATGTACCAAATGACCAAAAACAACCAAAAAAAAATTGTGCAAAATGCAAAAAAATTATGCTAAAATTAAAAGAAACTATTTTTTTTAAATATTTGCGTTTGTGCATATTATTTAGTATGTACCTACTATTCGTATATAATACAGTTTTACGCGATTTTAAGCGTGATTTCTATTGACTAATTCGTATAATTTTTATAAACACAGAAAAAAAATTCAAATCAAAGATGTGTCATGAAAACCATAACATAAAAAAATCAATTTTGCTTCAAAAAGTTCTGGTGATTTATAAGAATTATCTTGGGTGTGATTTTTAAAACCCTTTACATTTTGGTTTTGTATATTATTCTATTAGTAGTTAGTCCTGAAATTTTAATCTTCGAGCCCATAACTTTTTGAGAAACAATGCAAAACATACCTACGGGTCGTGCTTTTCATGTTACGAGTATATATTTGAAGAAAAAAATACTCTATGATAATACTTTTTCAAATGATTTATATTACGATATATCTTTATTCACGATTTTGGTATTAATGAAACTAAATTCCATTTCTTACCTGTTTTTTAAGAGGTCATATACTTATATCAATTTTGTACGAAACGTAATGTAAAAAGTGTGAAATAAGTAGCACAGAAATAAATTTCCCTTGGTTTTAAACTTTTGTTAATGGTTCGGGAGATACCGGCCTCTAGGTCTGAAAACACAAGATGAGTCCAAACATTTTTGACACATGAGGCCAGAAAATGTATTGAAAATACATTTAATTTCTACCCTTTGGTGTGTGCTGGCTCATAAGAAGGCATATGTTATAGGTACAATAGGAATCCAAATAAAATCCTTGGTGTGTTTTCAATCCAAACATTAGATATTTATTCAAAAATATACATGTTACTTGTATTCAGTTATCGTTGATCAGCTGACGTGACAACTTGTATATTTTTTTTGTGATCTTGAGCTTTTATCCACTAACTGAATATAAAAATTGCATAATAGTTATAAAACCATTTAACTTAATCTATGGCATCTTATAAAATAACAAAGTTTTGGGGAAATAATGCCAAATACTAGTCAAAGAGGTCCATGAATGAAGCATTCGTCCAAAATAGATTCCAATATTTTTCGGACATGGAAGATTCTTCTACCGACGAGGAAAATGTTACCCAGGCTGTTAACGAAAAAGTGCCGCCTATCATAGTAGATTCTACTCATGGTTTTACAACAGTATATAACTTAATTGGAAACCAGCACAAGTTCAAAGGTATGTCAATCGGAACCAAAATATTTAGCGAAACAGTGTCCCAGTACGAGGAAGCCATCAAGAAGCTCAAGAAAAACAAATTCCAGTTTTACACGGATCAAAAAAAGACACCAAAAACTTTAAACTAGTATTGTTTGGATTACACCGAATGGACAGCAAGACCATCATGGAAGAATTTAAAGCCACTCACAACATTCAACCTTCTAGCCTAAAGGAAATTAAAACAACTAGATCAAACATCGACGATGCGCTATATTTATTAGAATTCGATCGGACGCAGGTAACAAAAAGAGAAATCATTAAAATACGTTTTTTTATGGCATATCTGTTCACTGGAGGAATCCACTTAAGGGAAGTAGAGGCCCTACACGATGCTCCAAGTATTCAATGTACGGTCATGGTGCCAGGAACTGTCATAGGACTGATGTATGCCCAGCTTC
This sequence comes from Phaonia tiefii, assembly GCA_963931995.1. NCBI lineage: Eukaryota > Metazoa > Arthropoda > Insecta > Diptera > Muscidae > Phaonia > Phaonia tiefii. The sequence continues at coordinate 87,114,497 of OZ008371.1, read as the reverse complement.
CGCCGGTAACCACGATTACTCCGAATGCATTTTAAGCAAAACGATTCACAAAGGCCCAATAATGGGCCTTATTCTGCACTCCGTCGGAATAAAAAAAAATCAAAGTGGCAACTTTGGTATTCTGTTCTCCGACGTATCTCCGAATAATTCGGAGTTCACAATATCATATTCTGCAATACGTCGGAGAAGCCGTTCGGAGGTGTTTTTCTACGAACGGTTATTCGTGTCGGAGATTTTTCAATTGTGCATCGTGTCAGCAAATAAAAGCCTGCAATTGCCAAAAATGCAAGTATTTATTATAAAAAATTATAGAAATTGTAATTGTTAGGATGTGCAAATCGACTAAAACCTTTTTTTTTTTTTTTTTTTTTTTTTTTTAAATCGAGCGAACCCATCGCCGCCACTCTTACCCGCCCCTACCGACCGAGAGGGCCACGTCCCCATAACGTGAGGACAGCGTACACATTATAGACCGGTCTATAACGGGAGAGCAAGGATTATAAGTTCACACGTTACAACCAACTACAGAAATTCTTCACCAGTTGGTATTACACTAACATAAATAAGTATAAAAGCACATCACGAGATATTAACATAAGATACTTCAATATATAATAATTACGAGCAAAACGAAAACCAAATCATAAATCAGACCAGATAGTAAGGATAAAGTAAATTAAATTTACATATGTACGTCAACGAATATACAGCACTAATGCAATCGGTTCAAATGACAAATTATGCTAGACTTTGTCGTTTCCCAACTACCTGTGAAATCAATAAACTGATATAGCTCATTAAAGTCACGACACATTCTCCTAACTGGATCAAAGGACGCATAATTCGAACGCTGAAACTCGATGTTTACGAGTTTATAGTACCTCGTGGGCCTCAATGGGACATTTATGAAAATCTTAGATAACAGAAATTCAGAACATATACATCCATCAATTATCTTCAAAACTGTAATAGAGTTTATCATGGTACGTCTACTACTAAGAGTCGGCAATCTGATCAATGCTAGTCTACTGCTATACGAAGGAAGATTATGGTTCGGGTTCCATTGAAGATTTCTCAGACAAAAAATGAGAAACTGTTTCTGGACCGATTCAATCATATTAACATACAAATTGTACTGGGGGTCCCAAACAACTGATCCATATTCGAGAATAGGGCGGACTAGTGAAGTAAAAAGATTTTTCGTAACGTAGGGATCTGAAAATTCCTTTGCCCAACGTTTAATAAAGTTCAGAACGCCATAAGCCTTGTTCACCATCGTAATTATGTGGGAGTTGAAATTCAATTTTCTGTCCAAGAGAACACCAAGATCAACAAATGAATCCACCGATTCAAGAACATTGCCACCTAAAATGTATTTTGCCGAAAATAATGATGACCTAGAGAACAGCATATGCTTACATTTCGTAAAATTAAGCTCCATCAAATTGGTCTCGCACCACGTCTGGAAAGTAGACAAATCCCTCTGAAGTAAAGTATATTGACAAGGATCCTTGTAAGAAAAATAGATCTTCACGTCATCAGCGTACATTAACAATTTAGAGTGCATTATGGAGGCGGGTAAGTCGTTAATGAATAACAAAAATAGAACCGGCCCAAGATGACTGCCCTGAGGCACCCCAGATGACACAAAAATAGATCTTGAGAATGATCGACCAAATGATACCATCTGTTCTCTGTTCATTAAATAAGAACTAATCCAATTCAGCATGTTGCAATTAAAACCCATTGCCCCTAATTTATATAATAACAAATTGTGGTTAACTTTATCAAAAGCCTTACTAAAATCGGTAAAAATCACATCAGTTTGATCTCCATTAATAAAGCCGTCAATAATAGAAGAGGAAAACTGAAGCAAATTAGTCACGGTGGAACGACCCTTCCGAAAGCCATGTTGACATGGATCTAAAATAGAGGAAACCTGATGAGAAATTACCTCTGTGACTAACTTCTCAAAAAGTTTAGGAATGGCACTCAATTTTGCAATTCCCCTATAATTTGCAACATTTACTAAACTACCAGATTTGTGGAGAGGGATTATATAAGAGCTCTTCCACTTTGCAGGAAAATGGCCGAACTTCAACGAAGCGTTAAATAAGAGAGTCAACGGTAAGCTGAGAGAATTCGAGCAGTATTTCAACATAGAGTCCGGGATACCATCAGGACCAGCTTTATTCGAGGCTTTCAAGCTGATTAAGTTATCTAGCAACCACGAAGAATTTACGACAGGTGCATCAAACGGAATGGTAGAGCGGACAGTGTACGGGTATGATTTGGAAACATCATAGGCTCGGGTGGAATAAATAGATGCGAAAAAATCGGCGAAACAATTAGCAATAGACTCTTCATCTGAATATTCAATACCGTTCATTTTGATCCTACAAGGTGTGGAAGACGAATTACGCTTCAAGTTAACAAATCTAAAGAATGATTTGGGGTTCCGTTTAAAATTAGCCTTCAACCTATCCAAATATAATCTGTAACTCTCACGAGATTTAGAGTTGTATCTACTCCTAGCAACAATATACCTAGCATAGTCTGCTAGCAGTCCAGATTTTTTATACTTGTTCGAACATCTTTCTTTGGTGTTTAAACAGGGCGCGAACCACAAATCAGCAACAATATGCTAAATTAGTGGAAATGCTGGGCACGCGAAAAGACATGGCGGAAGGATTCACCAAGGGTGGCAATGAAGAGGAGTTTTGGCAGGAGGTGACAACAGAGCTCAATGTTTTGGGACCACCTTCAAAGAATTGGACGGCATGGCGTAAGGTAATTATCACGTTGCTGTTATACGTTTTGTTATTGTAATTAACGAATCACTTTTTTAGACATGGCTAGATTGGAAGTCTTACGCCAATCAGTACGTTAGAGGAGGCAGTCATCCGCTTAACTGGATTGGAAACTTGCACGAATGGGCTGGTAGGCACACGTTGTTTCGGTGGTACAGAAGATGTGCCTTCAGCCTCATCTTGTGCCAATTCAATTAACGATGATAGGGAGGAAATGCCTGCAACGTCTATTAGTGCTAGTGTCAGAAGCCCGATTGCTGATTATGCAGAGACCCCAGTCCCAAAAAAGAGGAAGTATGCAAGTTCACAATTAAAGGACGGCTTGCATAGCCTTCTTAGAGAGCAGGTGGAAATGCAAAAAGCTTTCTAAGAAGGCCAAAAGGAAAACTTCGCTGAAATCTCTTCCACCCTTCGCCGCATGTACCGGAATATTGAAAGAGTGGGTGATATAAGCAAGAAACTGTTGCAAGAGACACAACGCCATAATGAAGCCAAAGAAAAATGCATGAAGGAAAAAAATGAAATAAGGATGATGGCATTGAGGGTGAAAAAAGAGGCTTTAGAATTAAAAAAAAATAAACTTGGATTGGATTAACGCAATAACTCAAAGACTTAAACGTTTGAAAACGTACTATAATTTTTTTTTTGTTATGTTTGAAATTACATAATTGTTTTCAGTTTTATTGACAATGAAATAAAAAATGAAGTTATTTAGGTTGTAAAATTTAATGGAGTGTTTCACATATGAATAGTTTTTACTATCCGTAAGGCATTACATATTCATGTCGAAAAGGTTTCCAATATACGTCGACGTGTCCGTTCTGCTTCACTACGTAAGTTTTGTGGAGACTCATTATCTGCTTCCGTCATCTCTATATCGGCTGTATCAAAAATAGGTTCGAATGGTTCATCGCGATAGAAAACACATATATTGTGAAGAGCACAAGCTACATTAACTATTAGCGTTGCTTTTTGAGGAGTGTAATGCAAAGAACGTTCACTCAACATGCACCTAAATCGATTTTTCCAAACACCAATTGTCCTTTCCACTATTCCACGCGTCTTGGCAAGATGTTCATTATATATGCTTTCCGGAGAACCTGACCTTGTACTTCGAAATGGTGTCATGAGCCAAGGTTCCAGAGAATAGCCGGCGTCTCCTTCAAAATTAAAATATATTGTTTTGTGCGACTGCTTGATGAAACATTTTAAAATGTACATACCTAATAGCCAAGTATTCTTATTTAACTCTCGATACTGGCGATCGAAATGAGATCTAGCGTCACTCAATTTCCAAATATGGATATCATGGTTACAGCCTGGATAACGGGCATGAACGGCTCTTATTCTCATCTTATGGTCGCATATCTGAGAATATATGTAAGTATGTATGTTGTAAATATGTATTGTTTAATAAACTACTTTACGGCTTACTATCATAACATTCAGATTGTAATACAGAAAAGTCTCTGATGAAGGAGCTATTTATTCTACGTGTGTCACATCGACGCACATTATCACTCCTGGAAATGTTTTATTTCCATAGAAATAACGTTTCGCTTCAGCTTGTTCCGCAGCGTCCATAGAAACTTTGATCCATTTATGGCATTGCTTTCTTTCAAATATATTTATCACAATCGATATTGTTTTTGATACCGTAGATTGAGCCAATGCTACATTGGAGTCCTTGCCGACTCCGTGTTGGTATCCTCCTTCCGCTAGAAACCTCAAGAAGCATACCAATCGGCTAAGGGATGTTATGGATGAACTTCTACGGCCACCAATGTCTTCATCCAAAATCCCTAATAAATATTTGAAAGCATCTTTGTTGATGCGAAAATTCTTCCGGAAACTTAAAAGTCAGATACAAGCACATATTTTTAAAGCATTTAGCTAAAACGATAATTTTGTTTACTTTAATTTTACTACTTACGCCTTTGCATTTATGCCCTTATTATGGATTGACAACTACACAGAAACTAGTTGTAATTTGACAACTAGTCGTAATTTCGGATTATGATTTACAACCAGTAACACCATTCGTTAGTTTATATAATATTCAACAACTGTGAATGACAACCGTTGTGATTGATAATAGCTTCAAAATGACAACACAACTGAAAACTAACGAATTGTGTTACTGGTTGTAAATCATAATATCGAAATTACAACTAGTCTTCAAATTACAACTAGTTTCGGTTTAGTTGTCAATCGATAATAAGGGCATTATTAATTTCAAAGGATTGTTGGCGTCTCTCAACTGTCTTCGTTGCAATGTAATATTTTGTGTTGATACCATTTCTTCCTCATCAATCGCTAACAAAGCAACAGCAATTGAGTCCATTTTTAATCCCTTTTTTCTTTTTTTTACTTAGTATATTTAAATAAAAAGACATTTGCTAACACTTTTTCTTTATTTTTTTTACTTTAAATTTACACCAAAACACTTTTGCAAAGAAATCTTCTTTGATTTGTTTACGCGCAAACTGTCAAACTCAAATCATCTGATTCCGAAAACCTCCGAACGAAAAGTGTTTCTCCGTCGGAATGCAGAATATGAAATTTATTCGTATCGGAACTGAGTTCGTAGATCGTAGGTTTTCTCCGTCGGAGTGCAGAATAAGGCCCAACATATAAATGTTACAATTGCACCAAAAAGAATTTAAAAGATGTTAACTACAGAGCTGATGATTCACGATGTCCCTTTCGCCAAGATTACTTAGAAATACGACAGCGTTTAACTTCTCGCTCTAAAACCGCGCGAAACCTACTTATAATCAAACCGCTTACATAAATTCTAAAAATGACTTAACATATGAACATGTGCCACAAACGTCAAAGTCATACGTTCATCCAACACAAAACAGGTTATTCTCTGAAGTAGTGAGATATGATATATCTAATGACAAATTACTACAGATTTTCTTCGAAGCCGTTGACGCTCTCGAAAAATGTAAGAATAAATTTGACAAGCTGAGAGTTTTAGGAATGATGTTAAGCCATGCAATATAAATCAATTGTCATTAATAGTATTCACGTTATGCCCTCGAATGCTTAAGGCATAACAACAAAGTCAGCTTCTTTACAGCTTGAACGTTTTTTACAAATAACGAAAACAGATACATATTTTACTTTTACATGAGACTTTTTTAAAACAGAAACACAAATTCAAGCTTAATAATTTCAATGTATATAGGGATGATCGTCCAACTCACGGTGGAGGTGTTCTCATAGCTGTACGGAATACGACAGATCAAAAAGTGTTGAATAAATATAAAACTTCTAACGCGGAGTATATTTCCATTGTAATTAAAGTTAATGGTCGTTCAGTTATATTTAATTCTGCCTATGTACCCCACTACACTTCTAAATTTAAAGACGATCTTAATATTTTAAATAACCAAACATCAGATTTTTTAATTTTCGGAGATTTTAATGCCCAACATACTAGCTGGAATTGCTCAACAAACAACACTAGCGGAAATGTCCTTCTACACCACAGTCTACAATCGAATTACTATATTCATAACACTTCAACACATACGATATTTGGCCAAAATGTTACATTTACTCATCCTTCAACCGTGGATTTATTATTAACTAACTCTAACCTACAAATTTCTTCATTAATGACACATCCTAACGAACTGAACTCCGATCACGTTCCAATCACTTGCACCATTCATGGACGCTTTGAAACTATGAAAAAATTAATTCCTTTATATCACATGACTGACTGGTCATTCTTTCAGACTTGGATAGTCAATCAAATTACTTTTGAAAACCTCAATTCATATGATATATCTAGGAACACAATAGAATCTATGCTGATTAAGATAACTATCTGTTAAAATAGTACGAACAATTATCATCGATATTGGCAATACTGTATACTTATTTTGACACATATCAGATACAACCATGTACAGTTGTAATTGACATGTCTGTAACTTCCTTTTTAATAAATACTCTCTCTTGTTTACTAAGCTCGTGAAAGTCACACGCGTTTTACTTACTGCGCCTCTTTAATCATTTCAATAGGTTATAGGCCTCTATGTCGCGAAATAATTTTATTAAAATAAATTTAAAAATTATTTAAAGCGTGCTGACTTTTACAAAAAAATATTTCCGCGGATTGCTGAGATAACGTTCGATTTTCCCTTCTTGTACGCGTTAATACAATGTCAGCCTCAAATATCTTCCCGTTTGAAAAACTGCGTGGTCGCGAAAACTTCGACGTTTGGAAGCGACACGCGAAATCCTATTTGGTGATTAGAAATTGTTGGAAAACCATTGAAAAGCCACTATCATCTACGGCTACAGACAAGGAATTGGATGCAGATGAACGTGCAATGGCGGAATTAACACTCATGTTAGAGCCTAGTAACTTTGCGCACATAGCAACTGCAAAATCAGCACATGAAGCCTGGAAAGCCATACTGGCAGCCTATGAAGACAAGGGTCTGACGCGCAAAGTGGAATTGCTAAAGCAATTAGTACAGGTAAAGCTTTCGGATTGTGAGTCCATGCCCGATTATGTTAATCGCATGGTGATGACGTCACTTAAAGCTCAGAGTGCCGGGTTAAAAATTGATGATGAGTTGACGGCCTCATTAATGCTGGCTGGATTGCCGGATGAGTTTCGAGCGCTGGTTTTAGCAGTGGAGAATTCTGCTACTGATCTCACCGTCGATGGAGTTAAAACTTTATTGCTGCAAGATGCAAAATTTGATAATAAAAGTGAAGGCAATGCCTTGTATTCAAAAAACAGTTCGTTTAAAACCAACAAAAAGAAATTTCATTGTCATTCATGTAAACAAGTTGGGCATATTAGCAAATATTGCCCAAATAAGAAAAAGAAAGAAAAAAATGAGAGTGCAAATAAATCTAGCAAAAAAGAGTACAATGCGTTGTATGCATCGCTGCTTGTAAATAAAAACGGTGTCACTGATTGGTACATAGATTCGGGCGCGACGTCTCATATGACAAAAGACTCGAACATTTTATTTAACAAAAAAATTGTACCAAATAAGGAGATAATCGTCGCGAATAACAACAAAATATCTGTCAAATGTGCAGGTGACGTAAAAATGTCGGTAAATACAAAACCAAACAGTAAAAATATCAATGCGATCGTTAAAAACGTTGATTATGTACCAGAAATTTGCACTAATCTCCTTTCGGTGAGGCAAATGACCAAAAACGGCAATAAAGTGATTTTTGAAAAGGACTTTTGTAAAATTTACAATAAGCATAATGAAGTTCTAGCGAGTGCCAGTGTTGTTGACGATTTATATCGTCTAAATTGCAATTCTACCGAAATGCCTGAGCGCCAAGAACATGCGTTGGCAGCTATTAACAGTGAAATTTGGCATCGTAGACTTGGCCACATATGCCATGAAAATTTATGTGCTGTGAAAAATGCTTGCGACGGCATAGACTTTTTTGAAACGAAGAAAAATCAATGCATAATTTGTATAAAAGGCAAGCAAAGCAGATCGTCATTTAAAGATGCTGGAAAGCGCGCGGAAGCTGTTCTCGATTTAATACACACAGATGTAATTGGACCGATCAATGTAAAATCCTTTTCGGGCGCTCGGTTCATATTAACATTTGTTGACGATCACTCGCGCAAGGTATTTGCTGTGCCTATTAAGCAAAAATCAGAAGTGTTGGCTGAATTTATTAAATTTAAATACCTTGTTGAAAACCAATGTGGACGAAAAATTAAAGTGTTGCGTTCCGATAACGGAACTGAGTACGTCAATAAAGAATTTGAACATTTTACAACAAAAAATGGTATTTTACACCAAAAAACGTGCCCGTATACACCACAACAAAACGGTGTTGCAGAACGGATGAACCGCACAATTGCTGATAGGGTGCGCTGTATGCTCATCGATTCCGGACTTAATGAAAAGTTTTGGGCGGAAGCAGTGATGACAGCAGTGTACTTATTAAACCTTATGCCAACAAGGAATAATGTACGCAGTCCTGAAGAAATTTGGTCTAACAAAAAACCAAACTTAAAACACATCAGAATCTTCGGTTGTAAGGCAATGGTTCATGTACCTAAGGAAAAACGATCGAAATTTGCTCCGAAATCAATTGAGTGCATACTTGTTGGATACTGTGGACAGGCAAAAGGCTACAGATTGTTTAATCCCCAAACCGAAAAAATCATTGTTAGCCGTGACGTCGTATTTTTTTGCAGAAGATAAGGTAATTGACAAGAAAGAGCCAAAATTAAATTTTCCATCCTTCATCGTAGACGTCACTGAACTAGATGATGCCGAGAGTAGCAGCATTACCAACTCTGAGGGGGCAGCTGAAGTAGAACTGCCAATTGCTGCCACAAAAAACAGTGTGGGCAATGAAATTTCGGATGATGCAGCCGAGTTTGACAATGCCACGTATGATTCCGTAGAAATTCATGATGCTACGCTTACACCCGTTAAAAATGTTGTCATAGAAGGCGAAATTCAGCGACCCGTGCGAATTTTAAGAAACAATTTTGATGACGACTTGGACGATACAGTCGAGTTTTCCGATGCCATGAACGTTCCCGACGAAGTCCATGATGATACGTTCACACCCGACGAAGATGTCACCGTCATGGAAGGCGAAATTCGGCGATCAGAGCGAATTTTAAACAAAGAAAAACCGGCTTACAATTTTTGCGCTATCGATTATATATCGAGTGATCCAGCGACTGTAAACGAGGCATTTTCATCACCGGACGCAGGTCTTTGGAAAACTGCTATGAAGGAAGAATATGATTCGCTGATGTTGAACGAAACATGGACGTTATCAAAGCTGCCAGCCGGAAAGAAAGCTATATCCTCGAAGTGGGTCTTCAAAACCAAAGTGAACGCTGATGGTGTTGCTGTTCGTCATAAGGCCCGTCTTGTAGCGAAGGGATTTAGTCAGCTGAAGGGCATCGACTACAAGGAAACTTATGCACCAGTTGTTAGGTACACATCCATACGTTTTCTACTCGCCCTTGCTGCCAAGTATAACTTGCTGATACATCAAATGGATGCAGTGACAGCATTTCTAAATGCTAAGCTGCAAGAAGAAATCTTCATGACGCAACCAATTGGCTTCGACGATGGTTCCGGCCTCGTATGTAAACTGAAGAGGTCCCTGTACGGCTTAAAACAATCAAGTCGAGTATGGAATGAGGAGCTGAATAACGTGCTGCTGAACTTTGGTCTAGAGCGCAGCAATGTCGACCAATGTATATATTATCATGCAGATAAAAATAAAATGCTCATATTGGCGATTTATGTCGATGACGTCCTAATATTTGCAAATGACATAATAATAATCAACGACGTTAAAACCGCATTGTCTACAAAATTCAAAATGAAAGACATGGGTGAAGCCGCATCAATCTTGGGCATGCGCATCACCTTGGACAAGAAGATGCGTACAATTAAAATTGATCAGAGCCAATATATAGCTGAAGTCCTTGTACGATTTGGCATGGATCAGTGCAATGAAATTTCCACGCCAATCGATCTGAACCAAAAACTGACTGCAGACATGTGTCCAACAAACGACGTTGACAAGATGATGATGAGAGATGTGCCATACATGCAAGCTGTGGGCTGTTTGCTGTTCGCTGCCCAGATATCTAGACCAGATATTTGCTTTGCTGTTAACATGTTGAGCAGATTCTCTGGGAATCCAGGAAAAGCTCACTGGAACGCTGTGAAGCGTGTCATGAGGTATCTAAAGGGCACGATCAACAAAGGATTAGTTTATAATGGTGAGTCCAGTAATATTATTGGTTTCTGCGATGCTGACTGGGCTAGTGACATTGATAGCAGACGATCTACGACAGGCTATGTCTTCATTCATCAAGGTGCCGCCATTTCTTGGGGAACGAGACGTCAACGTACTATTGCCCTATCAACTACTGAAGCAGAATTTATGGCAATAGTCGCAGCTATTCAGGAATCAATTTGGTTGAAACGACTCGAAAAGGAATTAATTTCTACCTCCACCCAAACATTGGTACTTCATTGCGATAATAAAAGCGCAATACATATTGCAACTAATAATTCGTATTCGTCTCGCACAAAACATGTAGACATTAAGTCAAAATTTATCTCTGAAGCAATGAAATATAATCACATAATTTTAAAATATGTTGAAACTAATAATATGCTAGCTGACATATTAACAAAAGCCGTAGTCGCCATCAAACAAAAGAAATTTTTAAATGAATTTGGAATATTATAAATTTAAATATCAATTAAAGTAGCCATCAAACAAAAGAAATTTTTTAAATGAATTTGGAATATTTTAAATTTAAATATCGATTATCATGAATTCGAAATGGTTTTAGTTTATAATACAAAATAAAATGGCAACAATGTATATACATACTAATATCTAAGAATCAAATAATCTTATTGTAAACGAAATGCCAAAACAATTATACAGAATACTTGTTCAGGGGAGATGTTAAAATAGTACGAACAATTATCATCGATATTGGCAATACTGTATACTTATTTTGACACATATCAGATACAACCATGTACAGTTGTAATTGACATGTCTGTAACTTCCTTTTTAATAAATACTCTCTCTTGTTTACTAAGCTCGTGAAAGTCACACGCGTTTTACTTACTGCGCCTCTTTAATCATTTCAATACTATCATTATACAAAAGGCCTCAGAAAATATTTCCACTGGCGAAATTGATCAAATTCAATTTCGGATATCTGACTTAAGCAAGTACCTGATTGGACTAAGAAACAAATTCCAGAGGAAAAAACAAAGATGTTTCGACCCATTTACAGAAAGAATATTTAAAGCTATAATTAAACAGTTAAACAACTTAATAGATCAAAATATTTTTATAGATAGACAAAAAAAACTGGTCAAAATTTCTATTAAATCTACCAACAGGTTCTAAAAAATTTTGGAAAATATCGAAAAATTTAAATGGTGGAAATACTTCAATTCCGGATTTGCTTATAAATGGAAATACCCTTAAAACTTTTGAGGATAAAGCAAATGTTATAGCAGATGTGTTTCAAGCATCACATTTAATAACACAAAACACAGTGTCGAATATGGATAATAAAGATGCTCAATTTATTCAGAGATTAGATAATGCTGATGTTATTTATGACAATTCGCTTTTAACGACAATTTCTGAAGTGAAATCGGTTGCGTTTTCTCTGAAAAATAACAAGGCACCAGGAAATGATGGAAAAAACAGCAAAATTCTCAAAAAAATGCCAGAAATTGTTTTCGAATTACTTACAAAAATATATAACTGTTGCCTAACAAATGGTTACTTTCCAAATGTGTTCAAGCAAGCCAAGGTGATCCCAATACCCAAAAGCGGAAAGGAGCCTAATCTTCCATCCATCTACCGACCAATTAGTCTTCTAAGTACACTTAACAAAGTTTTTGAGCGAGCTATATATGAGCGTTTATTAACCTTTACGAATCAAAATAATATATATAATCCTAAGCAATTTGGATTTAGGAAAGATCACTCAACTGTACACCAAATTAAAAGAGTGCAATATAATCAACGAAAACAAAAGTAAACGAAAAAGTACTGGCCTCATCTTACTTGACATCGAAAAGGCATTTGACTCTGTGTGGCACGGAGCACTTATCTATAAGCTGTATTCATTCAGCTATCCAGTATACTTGCTGAAAATAATTAGTAGTTTTCTAACAAATAGGTCGTTTGTTGTTAAAGTTGAAAAAGATCTCTCATCGGATAGATTAAAACTCTAATGCACTCATAAGGAAAATGAAAGATTCACTTAATGCCATACAAAAGTATTTCAACAAATGGAAAATTAAATTGAATCAGGAGAAAACACACGCTATAATATTCCCCTTCAATAAGTCACCGAAACGAATTCCTACATTACAGCTGGTCGCTCAAGGGGACCCAATTAGTATTCAAGATGAAGTAAAATTCTTATTTATCATCCCTATATACATTATTTTGGATAAAAAGCTTACATTTAAAAGACACATAGAAAGTGTTAGGGATAAAGCAAATAAATGTGGACGGTCTTCTAAACAGAAAGTCAAAGTTGAATATCAAAAATAAAATAGTCCTATATAAAATGTGTATTCGTCCAATTTTGACATACGGATGCCAAATATGGTTTGAAAAGGCAGCTAAAACACACATAAAAAAACTGGAAATAAAAATAAAATTAATACACAATTTACCACGCCGGTACTCAACTGAGCAGCTCCACTTAAATTACAAGTACAACCTGATTTCTACGCGTATGAGAGAATTAAATCTGTCATTTATAGAGAAATGCAGAATTTCTACATCGAATATTATTAAAAATTTAGTTTGACATTTACTCACTAATCTTTTTATGTAAAAGATTCAGTGACGTTTAATGTATATAAATTCTTGTACATTTTTACGAAATTCAAGGGTTTTTAACGCTAGTTTTCCTTATCTGTGATACTTATCTATATTATTTATGTCATTTGCTGAAGTACTTTAAGTATAATATCAAAAGTTGTACTTATATAGAACAAATAATGTAAATAAAATATATATTTAAAAAAAAATCATGTTACTTATTATTAAAAAGTAAATTAAAAAAAAACTCTTGAAAAATTGGTTGATGGAAAATTATGCAATATTTAAAAACTTATAATAAAAAATTTACGAAAAATATCATATTTTGGAAAAGTTATGCTTAAAAACATTTAAAATCATGGTTCAAAAATATTGTGCTGAAGCCAAAAACAAAATATTCTAAAGAAGCACAATTGGGTAATACAGTTTTTGGTAGAATAAAATCCTACCAACTGGAGATGGGCACGTGGGTAAGATTTGGCTCACGCTCACGCACGCTCACGAAAGGGAGACGGTCACCCACGCACGCTCATGCACGAAGTTTTTTCCGCTCTCACGTTCACGCGCGGTCACGTGAGCAAAATATGGTCCTACTCACGGTCACGCGTGAATCACACGTGATTCACGTAAATCACGCAAAAATTAGTCACAAAATTAAAATAGGTTTCTTACGTGAACCACTTGCTTCGTTTTCAACCCAATATTAAAAAATATATCCTAAACCAATGATCGTAAAACGTAAGTTATTAAGTACCTTAATTAGAATCAAATTCAGGTACTAGACACTACTACACTTAAATGCAAACCCCTAAGTTAAAGTTGAGTGGCGGTGTTAATAAAAGTTAAAGTTGAGTGGCGGTGTTAATAAATTTCACCTTTGTCTCAAAAACGTTTGCCTCATATTTCCATTAGTATGTATTCTTCCAGACGCACAGTGGGGCCGATTGCAAAAAAAAAAGTGGTAATAATATCAGAAATTCTGAACTAATCGTCAGATTATTTTAGAATGTACCAGTTATTTGTAGGAGAGGAGTCAGGCTTTCATAATATTGTATCTAGAGGCCCCTGTTTTAACGTAAGTTTTGCAACCGGGTGTCGTGATGTACAAACTTTTACGGCATGTAACTTCTAAACTTGTTTTTGAGATTCAACTAAGCAGCACAAACAAAAATCACATGGATTCTGACCGTTACAAAGATAGTTGAAATCAACAGATTAAAATGTAAATTTTTGCACTGACTTTGTTTAGTTTTTTGGTTTCAAAATGCTACAGTGACAGGACTTCAACCAATTGTAATTGTAACAACAACTTCTCAAAGTTAAAATGTTTTTCAAAATGAAAATAACGCAATTTGTTAGAAAAGGTACTGTCATTCTATCAGTTGTTTCTTAAATATTTTGTGAGAAGGATATGAGGTATTAAATGTAAAACATGATCTCTTAGCCTTAAAGGAAATTAAAATTTTAAACATAACGAGGATCTAAGACAACTAAATTTGAAACATATGGTAGGGCCAGGCCAAACCAAAACAGAACGAGACAACTACAAATAGTTCGTTCTATAAATAGAACTTTCAAAACTTCTGCACCAGTGCGTGTAAGTAGGAAAGCAATGTGTAAGTAGCGACAAACAATCACTCTACCCAATCAATAAATGTCTTCGGTTAGTGACTTGTGTAATTAGACACAGCAGTGGCTTAACGGGCTAGACGCTGTAGAAGATGCTGATTCACAAACATCGAAACGATTGTCCTGCGAATGTGAGTTCGAATCCCACCAGCGGCATTTACATTTTTTTCACTAACCGGAGAAAACATGAGCTCTTAGCCTAAAAGGAAATTATTACAACTTGTAATTTGAAACAGTTTTGGACTTTCACCCTACAGCAGCATTGAAAATGGTCGACTTTTTAACAAAATTTTCACTTTTCGAGTTTAGAAAAAGTTTCGTTTGTTGATTGTTATGCTTTTTTAAACCACATTCTAGGCTGAAATTCTGTTAACTACAAGGGGAAAAAATTTTGATCGTACGTACGTACTATCGTACTATTTCTCAAAGAATATTAATTGCATTAAATTAAACATATGTATAAGTATATTTGGCATAGTATGTGAATAAATAGCAAGATTCCGGTGTTAAGTAGTTATATACTTCAAATCTAAGTTGCATAAAATTTTGAAAAAAAAAAATTTCAATTTATTATGCGCCTGGAGTCGGAGTTGACGTCGTACAAATTTGGACTACTCCACCTCAAAGTAAAAAATTTCGATATTTAGCATATCCATCAAATTTGAAATTTTCGAAAAGAATAATTTGTTGACCGATTTTTTCACATGAGGGCCATTTCACGTCAATCGGACAACCAAAAAATTTGTTCTTCTTAATTTCGTCCATATTTGGCTCAATTGTACTTGTAGTTTCGGTAGGTAGTTGTTTGATAAAATCGTCAAAATGAAAATGAAGAAAATGCAGCTTTAATGTCATCGATGTGCCGATTTTCTCAAAATAATACAGTATTTCTTTCACCCATTCTCTTGCTTCCGGTTCCGCATCCCGATCCCCTCCCAAGACTCTGGTGCATACACGCTGAAGGTAAATCCATGCCATTGAATGATCATAATCATGAAGCGATGATTCAAAGTTGCTCTTGAATAGATTTCTAATGTCAGGGCCATTAAGTACGCCTGCTAAATGATGACAAAAAATAAAGACAGAAAAGAAAACATTAACAAAGTGAAAATAGTACAATGAGGTGAACAAAAATTCGTTTCAAATTTACTACAATACCTTTTTTAATTTTGTCATCGCTACGCTTTTTGAAAACGTTTTTCAAATAGTCGAATGCGTTTGGGCAATTTACAACGGCCACTTCGATGAATTTTTTAACAATTCCCAATTTTATGTGGAGCGGTGGCAGCAAGATGTCTTGAGTATTGTCTATTAAAGGTGCATTCCTCAGTTTATGTTGTTTCATTTGTTCCTCCAGACTTCCTCTTGGTCTCCACGAATTACATTGGTATTGATTCAGAGGTGAGCGCGAATCCCAATTACAAAGAAAACAAAAGAATTTTGGAAAACCGCTCTTATCGATGATCCCTTGCAAAATGTTGATAACCTTCAAATCACAGCAAATCTTCCATTTATTTTCGTAGTATTTGATTTTTTCCATTATATCTGTCAATGTTTTATAGCTGTCTTTCATGTTAATACCCATTGCTAGCGGAATGGAAGGTTTTCGGTTCGACAAATGCAACAACACTGCTTTCAAGCTTGAAACAGAACCATCAATAAATAATCTCCACTCACTAGCGATGTAGTTCATTCCCATTTTTACCACCAAAGCTTTTACATCGTTGCAGTAAGCGAACGAATTGTCATCATTTAGAGTGTAGAGGCTCTGAAATTCAGCTGAAATTCAGTGGGATTTCTTCATACAAGCCGCGGCAAAAATTAGAAGAATCGAGCTAGGGCTTTGAAATTTCGCACACATCTCTCATATTGCTAAATTAAAAAAAAACAAGTGTTTGTTCAAATCCGCCCACAACCACGCCTATTAAAAATTTAAGTGCCACGCCCAACGCCCATATACAAATTTTCATTTTTCAAAATTTTCGAAAACACACATATAATTCTTTGAAGTTTGTGATAGATGTAAATCAGCACTTACATCTATATAAATAACTAAAGCCTAATATGTTAGCTGAATATTTTCAAAAAAATTAGGGCGCCATAGTTTACCGTTTTTTTTTAAATTAACCAATCATTCCAAATAAAAGTCAAATTTGTACTATAAAATTATCGAAATTTATTAATTTTTCAGCATTTCTCAGCGCATACTTTTAGGGAAATGATATATAAAACACAACCGCTGTAAAAAAACTTTAACTAACGTTTCTATTATCGACAGCATTAAAACACATATGCCTACAAGTATACACCATTTTATATGGTGTTTTCATCCATTTTTGTAAAAAATTTCGTGGCACTTTTTTTTATAAAATTTATAACTTTGTTCAACAGTATAAAATATCCCCACCCACCCACCTTTCACATTTTAGCAACCAGACCACGACGATCGATAACGACCACCTTTTTTTAGTCCAAGAAAAACTAAAAACACTTATTTTTTTGAGTGTCATCATAAAAGCATGAATATATTTTAATGTGTTATTGTTTTTCAATTATTTTTTCTTAAAACTTAATGTAGAAATACCATATTTTTCAAATATACATATTCCAAATCGATACGACAGAAAGAAGTTATGTTTCCAGCCCATTGAAATGCATGAAAATCTGAAGCAGGTTACTGCAGAGTTTCATTTTGTTGACTTTGCCGCCTTTTTTTTTGCACAAAAACAAACTTTGTTGAAAAAAACTAATGATTTATTTCTCTTAATTAAACAAACTCTACAAAACTGCATCATTATATTTTTGATATTTGACACTCGAAAAAGGGTATTTTTGCCGGCAAATTCCCTCTGTGCGCCGTAGAGTTCACATTACCATGTGTGAGTTTTCTTTGCTTTAAAAACGCTGTCAAAAATATGGCAAGTCGCTGCGATAGTCCCAATATGGCCACAATGAAATCCATTTCCATTTGTGTTATTAGTTGTTGTCCATCTCTTCCCTGTTGCGGCTCATAATCGGTATCAAATGGATCTTCATAGGTAACACCACTTGCTCTAGTCATTCCTGTACATTCTGTCTACGATCTGGAGTTGGCGGCCTTGGTGATACAAAATTTTCAGGTGCAAGCACTGGTAGTGTGGCTGTTACAGTTGCTTTATAACTTTTGTTCTTCTCAGAATGTCGATTTAGACGACATGTGTAATTTACGCATGCATAGCAACTGGTTGCATCATGATCACCTGGGAGATTAATCCAGTTTACCGGCGTACAATACTTCATACTATGTTTGCCTCCACTCAACCATGCCATGAGATTGTTATAACATTGGCGACACACTGTATTAGGTGTGTAATTTTCACCGGTCAAGTCTTCTTCGTCGAAAAACAACTTATATGCTTTCTTGAATGCACTAGTTAAAAGATTCTTTTCCTTTTGCAATGTTGTAGAACTATTTTTTCTGATTTGATCACCGCAAACGTAGCAAAATAAATCAATATTTTCACACTGCATATTGAAATTGTCAGTTGCCAATGTTGTGTGCGAATTATGCTGTAGCACTTTCACTTTTTTTACTTTCACTTTCACTTTATAACTTTCAGCGCTCAGCTCTCGTTGACGTCGCGCGTGTAATGCCTCGATGTGAGCGTCGTGTCGCTTTTATATTGTGTGCTGCGTGCCTTGTGAATTCAATGCAGATCTTTGCTTCCAGGTAGTTTTTTGATTGAAGTTTTTTTGATTTTATATGTTCACAATTTCATCTTTATGACAAGAGCTACAATGTGTTTCCAAGTATTTTTTTTTATTTTTTGGGTTGTTTTTATGTGAATTCAATGCAGATATTTGCTTCCAGGTAGTTGTTTGATAGTTTGGGCACGGGAACCCGCCTACCAACTTGAGAATTTTTATTAGAATCCACTTACTATCAGTGAAGGTACAGTGCACTCACACACTCGGCCTCCTCACTGACAATTATTTACGTTTAAAGGTTTGGAAATCAACATTTTTTTTAAGAAATCGCTTATTATCTTACACTTCAATTGATTTTAAGCGAAATTTTGGCTCCCAGAAAGTACTTTTGTTAGAAAAACCTCACTATCTCCGGTCTTAGAAGGGATAATGCGGAGTATTATACCTTAAAAAAAAGGTATACCAAAAAATTTAAGTATGCAACAGATGGAGAAAACGTTTTCTCCATCTATTTCTGGCGGTAGAGAGAAGTCACCAAGTGTTGACAAATTAGTGGAAAACCCCTCGCGGGAAACACCTGTCGTCGTTAGCGTCACTAACTCAAAAGTGGCCGAATCTAGGACCGTTCAAACCGGTATGGACCGATACATACTGGTGCAACGGAAGTCAAGTCCATTAAAGGGTAACACGAGTAAAATTAGTAGAGCGGAGGGCACTTCTTGGCCAGAGGACCCCTTATCAAAAAATCGTTTCGCGCCACTATACAGGGACGACGAATCTCGCGATTCAAGCTTGCCTACGGCAACACGCGCTAAACCGCTTCCAATTCACTTACGTGAGCGCAGTTCTAATGACTTGGTTACACAAGCGTTCGGGCCCTATACAGTGCCAAAATTGCCAGGAATACGGGCACACGAAAAAATACTGTGGGTTGCAAACAGTATGTGTAGTTTGTGGTGATCTGCACAAATCGTCCATATGTTCGATAAAAACCCAAGAGGACAAAAAATTTAATAATTGCGGGGGTAATCATAATGCCAACTACAGGGGGTGTCCAATATACAAGGACCTAAAGAAAAAATTGGATGGAAAATTGAGGACAGTTCGTGCTCGTGAATTCAAAGCCCCAGAGTTAGAAATTAGATCAGCTTATATTCCACAACGGGATAATGAAATTAGGACAACTTCTGATACCATGACATACGCTAATGTTCTCCCTCATATGTCTGCTGTGCAGCCAGCAAGTGGCATAGAGAATATGATAAGACAACTTATGCAAAGTATGAACCTGTTCATGTCGACAATGCAGTCAATGATGAAGACTTTATGAGAAGTCGAAATCAATTAATTCAAGCTATTATTAGTAAAAAATATGTTACTTCCTAAAAATTTGGATGGAAATTTGGATTAGTAAAAACATGGAACGCAAACGGTGTTAGTAAACACAGACTTGAATTGGCTAATTATCTAGCTGATGAAAACATAGACATAATGCTCTTATCTGAGACGCATCTAACAGATACATATAATTTTAATTTACCTAAGTACACATTTTATGGCACGAACCACCCCGATGGCAGGGCACATGGAGGTACAGGTGTCCTTATACGCAAAAGAATTAGGCACGATTTGTTAGAAAGCTACTCGGAACAATATTTCCAAGCAACTACCGTTCGCGTCTCAATTTCTCACGAGACAATTACAATATCGGCAATTTATTGCTCCCCAAGATTTTCGATATCGAGTGATACGTTTACGAGCTTTTTTCAAAGACTGGGGCACACATTTTTAGCCGCCGGAGATTATAATGTCAAACATACTCACTGGGGCTCCCGTCTCGCAAAACCCAAAAGGCAGACAATTGTACAACTGCATCATGTCTCGACAAAATGGGATCGATTACCTATCTCCCTGTCAGCCAACCTACTGGCCGCATGATCGAAACAAACAGCCTGATATAATTGACTTCGCCATAATTAGGGGAATTTCAAAGACTAACGCGTCGGCAACAACGTCCACCGGACTGTCTTCAGAGCATTCCCCTGTTATATTCTCAATTAACGCGGTTTATGAGATAGAATCCCCTTTTGAAGCTAACATCTAAGAAAACGGACTGGCTGAAATACAGAAAATACGTAAGCAGCCATGTCCCAATTTTGAACGGAAGAATAGACAATGAGCTTGATATTGAAAATCACATCAACAATTTTAACTGTTTGCTCGAGGGTGCATCCCTTCACGCAACCCCACTTCAGGACGATAAACAAGAGCACACACACACATACACGAATGCAGAAATAGAATATTTGGTAAATCAGAAACGAAGGGCCAGGCGAGACTGACAGGTATATAGATCCCCTACTACAAGTCTTCGACTCAAACTTGCCACAAGTAGACTACGAGTGGCCTTGAAAAACGACGATGATCTTCAACATGGAAAATATGTTGAGGGATTGACTCCCACGATATCCACAAATTTTTCTTTGTTTAAGTCAATAAGAAATCTTAAAACGCCAGTTGAGACAAAGTTTCCTTTACGTGACATACATAAATGGTGACTGGGTTACAACAGATGAGGAAAAAGCTAAACTTTTTCCAGAGCACTTGAGTGAAGTTTTCCGTCCCAATCCATGTACTAACAGTTTTTGTCTATCGAATGTTTATTCAACATTTATTGTCCCACTGGATATAACGGTCGGGGAGGTTGTCAATATTATAAAGCAAACAGCAAATCCTAGAATAGCTCCTAGTTATGATCTAATAACACAGAGGATGATATCAGAACTTCCGCTAATAGCTATCGAGTTCCTCGTAGGTTTGTTCAATAATATAATAAAATATAGCTACTTCCCTAATGCGTGGAAAATGTCTCTAGTGAAAATGATATTAAAGCCAGGAAAGGACAAAACTTTAGCTTCATCATATAGGCCGATAAGCTTGTTACCATGCGTATCAAAACTCTTCGAGAGAGCATTTCTTTCAAAACTTAAAAGCCTCACTTCGCTTCATAATATCATCCCTGATCACCAATTTGGCTTTAGGGAGGGTCATAGTACTCTACAACAAGTAAATCGTTTATCCAACGAGATTAGAAAAGCTTATGAAAACAGAGAATATTGTTGTGCTGTATTCTTAGATGTTGCTCAGGCATTTGACAAGGTCTGGCATGAGAGTCTATTACATAAAATTAAAAAATATCTGCCTGTTAATACACATTCCCTCTTCGAAAGTTACTTGGAAAATAGATATGTTAGAGTAAAGCTTTACTTACATTTATTGACTATATTACAACCTCATGAGGTCAGACGTCTTACACATATTAATTAAACAAACAAATGAAACAAATTTCAACATATTCTTCCAACTGGCTCTATCCTTCGCCTTTTCCCGCCAGTTGGTAACACCAAGGATACGGAGGGATTCTTCTGCCTGGTCTTTCCAGCGGTCGTCCTCTTTTCCTGCTTCCATCGGGTACGTTATCAAAAATCTTTCGCGCTGGCTCATCTTCATCCATTCTGATAACATGGCCTAGCCAACGCAATTGGCACACTTTGATTCGTCTAGCTATGTCCACGTCAGAATAGAGACTATATAGCTCTGCGTTCCAGCGACGTCGGTACTCGCCGTTTTCCCCAACAGGCCCATATATTTTACGGAGAATTTTTATCTCGAAAACCCCCAGGTGTTTTTCATCCGCCATATGTCAAGACAGGTAAAATGAGACATTTATTTGCAAGCACAATTCTCCTATCTATCTCCAGGATGACGTTGTTGTCCTTGTTCACGGCGGATCCAAGGTAGACAAATTCATCTACCACTTCAAAATTAAATCGGTTGTCAACGTTCACGTGCGAACTAAGTCGAGAGGTTTCTCTATTCGTTGACACCATCAATTTTGTCTAGCCCTCATTAACAGCAAGACCCACCTTTGCTGATTCCTTTTCGATTCTTGAAAATACTGCAGTAACCTCTCGCAAATTTCGCCCAATGATGTCTATGTCGTCAGCATACGCCAGCAACATATGGCTTTTCGTGTTAATGGTCTTGTTCGTATTTACTGCAGCCTTTCTCATTATTATCTCCATTAAGATGTTGAAGAGATTGCACGAAAGTGTGTCGCCTTGTCTAAGTCCTCGCTTGGTACAGAATGGTTCAGTGAGGTCTTTCCCCATTTTCACTGCTGATTTGGTGTTGGTCAGCGTCATTCTACAGAGGCGGATCAGTTTTGCCGGAATACCAAGTTCAGACATAGGTTCGTACAGTTTTCCCCGTATGGGGCTATCGAAAGCAGCTTTGTAATCGACAAACAGTTGGTATGTATCGATTTGCTTTTCGTGGGTCTTTTCGAGGATTTGGCGTAGCGTGAATGTTTGGTCAGTTGTGGACTTGCCTGGTCTAAAACCACACTGATAAGGTCCAATCAGGTTTTCAATAATTGGCTTTAGTCTTTCACATAATACGCTAGACAAGACCTTATACGCGATGGATAAAAGACTGATACCGCGATAGTTGGAACAGACACACGGATCACCCTTTTTGAATACAGGACATAATACACTGAGACTCCAGTCGTCGGGCATAGATTCCCCCAGTCATATACCGCATATCAGTTGATGCATGTGGGCTATCAGTCCTTCGCCACCTGCCTTAAAAAGTTCAGCGGGTAGGCCATCTGCACCCGCGGCTTTATTACTTCACTGCTTCTCAGTCACCAGATTTCCATTCTCATCCTTGCAGGAGGGCAGCCCATTATTAGGTCCGTTGGTCGATCTTCTAACCCTCTGGAAAAACTTTCGCGATTCACCATTCATCCTGCACATTTCGGTTCTTTCACTCTCTCTCTGCTCCCACTGCCAATTTTTTCGCCTAAATAATTTGTTTTCCTCCCTTCTCAGCCTCTTGTACCGCTCACACACAGCACGCGTTGTAACTGACTGTTTCGTTGCCATACGTGCAGCGTCTTTTTCATCAGTTGCAATGCAACATTCTTCGTCGTACCATGGCTTATCCTTCTGCGGTTTTTGATAGCCAAGTTCAGTCATTGCAGCGATTTCCAAAGAATGGGAGATGTGCTTCCACTGCGCATCTGGGTCTTCGGGAGGGGGGGTATTCTGCTCCAGCAGGAGAGAGAGTTTCTGTAGATAGGACATTGATATCTCCAGTATTCGTAGCTTGTCAATATCGAACTTTTCCTGTGTTCGGCTCCGTACGTTTTTCGCCCTGCTCAACTTTCGCAGCCACCAGGTAATGATCCGAGTCGATATTGGCACTCGAATCACACGTACATCCATTACTCTAGAAGAGTGCCTGCCATCTATTACCAAGTGATCAATCTGGTTCTTCGTCCGTTGATCAGGAAATATCCAGGTCGCCTTATGAATGTCCTTATCCTGGAATCGTGTGCTACTAACTACCATGTTCTTTGCAGCGGCGAAGTCTATCAGTCTTATTCCATTATCGGAGGTGGTATCATGTAGACTGTGATTGCCGATGGTTGGTCGAAAGACACTTTCCTTTCCTAATTTGGCAATAAAATCGTCAAATTAGGAACACAAATTAACGAGATGTTGAAATATTTCGCTTTGATGCGAATTGTGGCTATGCGGTCACTCACTGGGTTGAACCTTGAAACTAGGTGTCGCAGTCTCTAGGCTACTATAAATACTCACCCAAATTCGTGCTTACGCTCATGACAGCTGTAGTAAATATCGAAGTTTTTCTTTCTGGTGCAACCATATCCTGTCCATCGCATTTGCTGGATCGCTGTGATGTCAGCTTTATATTTTCCGAGGACATCCGCCAGTTGGAAAGTGGCACCAGTCCTGTATAACGTTCGAACATTCCAGGTACATATCCTTAAATCATGGTCCTTATAACGTTTGCGAGGGTCGTCAACAGTTGGGGGGTTTCTTTGTTCATCATATTTTCTGCGTATTTTCATTGCCGATATAACGGTGGCGGGAGGCAAACCCAGCCCACCGTGGTTTGCATTTTACCTACTGCCAGGATGATTATGTTTCAGCCGCCCATTATGGATCAGACGCTGACCAGAATGCAGTGTGTCGAAACTGGATTTTGGTTTCTTCAATTTTGATCCGCCGTTGGCCAGGGGTGTTGGCTCATCCGCCTTCAAAGGACAGAAGAATATGTCCACTACTTCGAAGAGCTTCAGTGACAGGGTCACCTAATAATCCTGAGACGTATCAGTGATCGCATTACCACTCAGGTTGCTCATTCGTTTCGCCTTCTCACTTTAGCTAGCTAACGGAGGTTTCCGATAAGCCATTGCCCAGGACATACTGCGTGGAAGTAGTGAGCTGCTTGGACTGCCCGATGAAGGAATCATTTCTGGCCACTCCCAAGTGAATGGCTATCAGAAACTTTCCGCCTCCACGGACAGTCCCATGTAATTTATGTAAACTTAAAGAGAAAATAATGATTTTTGAAACATTACGTTGGAGAGTATATAGAGAAAATAAAAACAAAGACAATAATAAAAATTCTAAGGTTAATCCAATTAAATATGATGTGAAGAATCTGAAATGTTACAATTGTGGGAATAATGGTCACAGAGCCGCTAATTGCGAGGCATGAAATTCGTGAAGTGTAATAAGTTTTGGCCACAATGCCAGTGAATGTAACCACTACGCCCACAAGAATGATAAAAATGTAATTATTAAAAAATTTGATGTAACAAACAGTACTATGCATAAGACAATTAAAATTTGTGATGAATATTTTTGTCTTTATTTGATACTGATAGTAGATAGAATGTAGTCACAAACAATGTTTATGAGCGGCTTTGTAAACCGGGATTGCAAAATTCATATTTGTCATTTATTGGTTTTGGACCAAAGAATGGTCGAAAAGAAACAAGGTCATTGGGTAAGTTTGACACGATGATAGAGATAGACCATGAACATTTTATATACTTATATTTTACAACTAAAAAGTTTTAAATCTTTGAATTGTTATAATTATTTTGTAAACCTCAACGTAATAGATCAACGTATATTTTTTGGATTACTGTATTTTGCAAAGTTGTTAAGAAATTTGTAGCCTACAAGAGTTATGAAAAGAGGAAAGAGCTACATTATAGTCGAAGATTGCAAATCAATTCATTGTTTGGATTTATTATTATAGGGATTTTTGTTTATTTATTTATTATTATTAGGTTTTATTGAAGTAAAAGCGAAAAAATAGCCCTGCCCTTCAGATGAAATCTTAAGGCCCTAAACTATAACCTTTCAATTGCCGCATAATGTATAGTTGTATTAATTATTTTGAATCAACAGCATTTATTGTCAAAGTTTGTAAGCAAAACAGTAAATAATCCAAAACAGTTCCAAATGTCAGCAAACAAGAAGCAAAAGACAACCTAAACAACGCGTACTATAGCCCCATAGAGTAATGAGGTATAGAGACGCCAAGTCTCTCAGTAAAGTGATGACATTTGGTGTGTTGGAGGTGGGCAGTTGGATTTTGGAAAGCATTGCTTTAATTTCGATTTCGGCATTTCGATTTGTGCGTTAAAATTTTTGTGAAAATACACCACAAATATATAGTATATTATATTAAAAAAAAGTCCAAAATACGTGTAAATTTCACATTTTTTAAGTTAAACATTTTTGTAATACGTCAAATAACTGCCTATCGCACCGACCGCAGCACGACTAGTGTGAAAGGAAATATCAGATGAGAACAATGGCAGCCCTGTTTCAAAACACATGTAAAAATATAAAGTAGTATATATAACAATAAGCGCATACCTCACCTCACGTCTTCTACTCACCAATTGATTTTTTCTAATTTTCCCTAAATTTCAATTAATATTCAATTCCCGGGAGTCCAGGGAAATCTCCAAAAAAAACAATTGAATAATTTACGGAAAAAACGTAATTTAGCACGGTCTTCTTGACCGTAAATTTGCATATTTTCGTAAAATACTAGTATCAGCTCACTGAAATAAAAACGATTATTTTTAGGGATACGACATTTTCAGTGGTTGTTTTCGTTGCTACAATGAAAGATTTCATACTCCCCACGATTGTATCGTTGCTGCAACCAAGGATGTTCTACAAGATTTTTTGAATGTTGATTGTTGCGTTGCTCCAGCAAGCCAATTGTTGTTGCTGCAACGAATACATCAATTGTGCATTTTAGGGGGGAAAACGTTTAACAATTTGTTTCATTGATGCTATGAACTTATTTCATTGATGCATTGATTTTGTTTCATTGCTGTAATGAATGTGTTAAAGCGTGTTTGAAATTATTTATTGTCTATTATAGATAAATACACTGTTAGTATTACATTGCAGCTGTTTTGATAAAAACTGATTTTGAATTTTTCTTTCGAAAATGATCTGAATTTGCTAAATATTTTATATCCATTCCAATCGTCTGGAGAAAGATTAGGGGTTGAGTGTTATTGTGGCCGTTGTACTTAGGTCCTGCAATTAAAAACAAATATTAGGAATTTATTATTAAGATTTATATTTAAGATATGTACATATCTATGTATGTCTGTACTTATCATGAACATAAGCTCTACTCCCGTATGGATTTCATCACAACAATTGATCTATGTTGAAAATTTCCTTTAAAATAGAACCACATCATTGTTTCTTAAATTATGCAATTGTTGTTGTGTTAAGGGTTCTGCCATTCAATTATAGCACCACATCTCCTCGTAATTAAGCCACTGATCGCTGTGTAAGCATATTTGTTTTAACCAAATTTGTTAAAATTTCGATTGGATTTATTTCATTGTACGTTAATTTGTTACTTTTTATGATCGTATTACTTGAAACACTTTGTTCATTTCAGTTCTTCGTTTTCATTGATTTGGACCCAAATACCAATACATCGAAACAGGCGCGACCGAATTGGGGTTAAAATACGAACATTTTGTTACGACTTGTACCGTCACGCTCATACACACACAAATGTGCAGTCACATATTCTTTCGGAATAGTTTTTCTTCTATCGATGCGTCAATTTATTTGCTGTCGGTGTTGCTCCTTGCATTCTGTTTGTTTATCTATTTCATTTATAGGTACACAATTTACACAAACGATCACAGCAAACACATAAATTCACACAATTTATTTTTCTGAATAAAATATTATTACTTTACTAAGTTGAACTAATTAGTGTGTTTTAAAACATTTATTTAAATTATTCCGGAGGAGAAATATGTCTACCACTTTCGATTGTTGCAATGGAACTGATTTAAGATGTGTACGTGACCCAGCACTCACGCTCACTATTTCCTCTTTCTGGCCTCTTTTTTACGCTCACTAATTTTTTTGACTACTTTTCTCTCTTTATCTTCATAAAACTTAGTTTCATTGCAACAACGAAATTGTTTCGTCAACCATACATGTTGGCTAAACTCCAAAATAAATAAATTATAAAAATTATCAATTAAAAGTAAGAGACACACCAAATATCAATAGCTTAAATCTCATGCCCTTCTTTTTTTTATTTTTACCCATTTTTCTACACAATTCAAATTAAATAAAATTTTTGCAGGAACGAAAAGTAATTTCTTGCAGCAACGAAATGAAAAATTGGCAAAGAAATCAGGTATGAAATTTTTCGTTGCAGCGACTACCAAATTGTATGATATACGAAACTTTTCATTGTAACAACGTAAAAACATTAACGAAAATGTTTCATCCATAGGACGAAGCATTATACTTTTAGTGTAGTTAGGCAAACAGTTAAAGTTATCAAAAAGAATGTGTTACTGCAACGCATCAGTCATTAAAGCGACGAATCTGCAACTCTGTTTTTACAACAAATTTTACTAACTTTTTAGCAACAATGCTCAAAAACATTCACCTAAATTGACAGTTTGGTTTGGTTTTTGGACTGGTGGAGTCATCGGCCCGTAATTCTTTCGAACTGAAGGTGGTAACACCGTTACTGTCAATGGAGAGCGGTACAGATCGATGATAACTAACTTTTTGTGGCCGAAATTGGAAGAAGTTGATCTTGAAAAAGTCTGGCTACAAACAGACAGGGCTACGTGCCACATAGTAAGTGCAACAACCGAATTATTGCGAGAAAATTTTGGAGATTCGATTATTTCAAGAATTGGCCTCCAAGAAGTTGTGATTTAACTCCATTAGACTATTTCTTGAGGGGTTATTTGAAGTCATTGGTCTTTAGCAATAAACCAGACTGTCCTCAAGCTTTACAAGTCAATATTGAACGTGCTATTCCTGACATACGGCTTGATTTTGTGGAAAAAGTGCTCGAAAATTAGGTTTATCGAATTCGTTCCTCTAAAAGAAGACGTGGAGTGGAGGTCATTTGAAAGACGTTTTATTCACGACTTAATTGTTACAATTGTACTTCACATTAAATAAAATACATTTGAATTTCCTTAACAATTAGTGTGGTTTTTAAAGAAATCTTATAACTCAAATTGGAAAACCCTTTATTATATGATGGGCAAAGCAATGATGCTTGATGTTAATGTTTGTATATCATTCAGTATATGGATGGCCTGCAGTAAATTTGGAGACAGTCTCTAAAAGAAATAGTTCCGAAATGATTCTATACAGTAAAATTGGAGACAGTCTCTAAAAGTAATATTTCCAAAATGATTCAAAGAAACCAGATAAATTCTAGTACTTTTGTTCAAAATATGAAAACATAAATTGTGAGCATAGCGATTGTTTTCTCTTCTTGTTGAGAGCACCAATATCGAGGAAAAGTAAAAAAGTCAAGAAATTGTGAGAAAAGAGAAAAACAAAAAATATTTCTAGAGCAGATAACGACGCAGCATACGTTTGATACCATTGCTTCGTAGTCGATGTTGTCGACGTGTGTTCGTTGTTATACATAAATTTGTGTGGGTTTTTGCTTTTTTTCTCTACTTATTCTATTAAAAAATTACACAGAACTTGGAGAACAGAGAACGATCGCAGATATTCTTGCTTATTTGAGTTTTTTTACTATAGTGATCAGTGTACAGTGAAATTTTGAGTGGAAAGGGGTAATTTAATAACGGATGAAGATTTTGTTGATCGTGTCATCATGTTAAAGAATAGAAAAAAATCCAATGAGTGTTCGAACTCACGGGCGATGTGTTAACACCTTTTTGCTACACGGTACCTGTTCGATTTCTATGAACACATTCGTAAATGTTACATTATAAAATAAAAAACAGCGTTCAATCATAAATAATATTAAATATTACAGTTAAATAATATTAATACTTAAAATTATTTAAAGACCTAGGGCAAGCACATGTGTCATTATATTCTTGCTCAATACTTTTTTTTTATTCCCACAAAATTCAAAGAATGCAAAGCAACAGACACTTGTACATACATACCTACATTGTTATATTCGTACGATATAACCGAAGATCAACATAAAATACTTTTTTAATAATACTCAAAATTTATACTCCAAATTAAAACTCTTAAATCTCGGCTCGCCGATATCGGATCGCCTTAATTTTTGGCCTAAACTCTTCGTCGAAACCCGCACTAAAAATTAATAAAATCGGCTATGAATTTCCGGAGAAAATCGCGTGGGAAAATTATATGAAAATCGCCCAATAATCACTTTCAATACCGACTGCCAAGCAACGAACAAACAAACGATGATTTACTCTTACAAACCTAACACTTGTGTATGTATTAAATTTATAGTTTACTGCCCTAGAGCAGCGGTCGGCAAAAATAAAAATTAGTGTGTGTTGGTGAGAGAAAATATTGTGCACTGAAAAAAATTAAAGTGCGACATTGATGACATATTTTCCCACGTCTTAAAAAAGTTCTATGGGAAAGGTGTTTTTTCAGTAATATGAGCAATATTAATTGTTTCATTGCAGTTTCTGATTAAGAGAATGCTTTTTAAATGTGAATGGTTTATTCTATTTCGTTGCTTGGAACGTATGAATTTTAAGTCTGAAAAAAATTGTTCACAAAAGTACGTCGTAGGATAAAAAGATAATAACTTAAGGTAAAAGTTGCCATCAACCTTTTTCCAGAATTCTATAACATCCGTCTTATCTATAACGTCTATTTCGCTTCGAAGAATTATTAACTCCGATTGGATACAAAATTCGTAGCTGGTAATATCGCATTTTAAAGGATTTTCAATAATATCCATCAATGGCTTCAATTCTTCTAAGTCTTTAAATCTATTTTCAAAATTATTTATAAGGCTTTCTAGTATCTCAATGTGTTCATTCTTCTGTAAGCTGTTAATATTGGCAAAATAGGATGTTTTCGGGAAGCTAATAGTAAAAAATCGGCTAATAGTAAAAAAAGTGTTATTTTGAATTGAAGAATGCTTTCATATACATTATAAATAGTTTTATTTTTTCCTTGAAGCTGAAGATTGAGTTTATTCACGAAATTGGTTACGTCTGTTAGAAAAGCTAGGTCGATTTGAAAGTTGTTGTCTTGTAAGGCCTCTACTAAATGGGCAGAATTTGCTTAGTTTTCGACTTCCAAAAACTCTAGTACCCTTTCTCTTAAATCGTAAAGCCTGATAAGGCTATCACCCCGACTAAGCCATCTTACTTCTGTAAACATTTTAAGGTCACAATGTTCGGCGTCGGTATTTTTTAAAAATTTTACAAATTTTCTATGATTTAAAGAATGGTGTCCTCCTCTTATTAAGTTGATTATTTTCTCTGCCGTTTTCATGGCAGGAAGATTGCTCAAAAACTTTGAAGCAAGTGCAACCTGGTGGATAATGCAATGAAGAGATGAAATTTCGATCCCATGTTTTTTTAATTGACCTATAAATCCATAGGTTTTACCTGTCATAACGGAAGCACCATCCGTACACACTCCAATTAACTTTCTCATGTCTAATTTTGAAAAAACACTTTCATTTACAACATCAAATAAAATTTTACCAGTAACATTTTCCTGTAAGCTTTCGATGGAGAACATTGATTCAAACACTATGTAGTCAGAATTTATGCTTCGTATGCAAATAACTAACTGACATAAATCGTTAATGTCGGTGCTTTCATCTAATGAAATGGTAAAATACTGGCAATTGTTAACAGTTTTCCAAATTTCAGCCTCGATAGAGAAAGCTATTTCTTCTATACGTCTACCTATGGTTCTAGGGGACATGGGAATAGATTGAACAATGTCAGTTTCATAATTCATTTTCATAAAAATTTGAGTGCAAATTTCTTTAATAAGTTTCCCATCTGTAAATGGTTTTCCATGTTTAGCAATATGACAAGATATCATGCTTGACAATGTCGCTTTCAGTTTTTTTTGGTTTTTTTGTAACTTTTCTTCATCCTGCATTGCTTCCATTTCAGAAACCCATAATTTTGCTTTTCGCAACACAGAACTTCGTTTTTCGTTAAAGATTATCTCTCTTTCGATTCCCGGTAATTCCGAATAGCTGATATGAAATTTTTCATAATGCCTTTTAAAAGTGTCTACGCGTGACGTTTTAAATGATGTATAACAAATTAAACATTGCATTTCATCAAAGGCATTCTTAAATAAAAAATATTTCTCGCATAAATTTCTACCATCCATATTTGCATCCATAAACTCCTTTTTTCTTAGCGCACGATGTTATCTCTTCAGTGGCTCAACAACGAATGAACGGCAAACAAAACAGCTGCAAAATAAGACCATTCATACAAACATACGAGTTCTTGTTTTTTGCCGCACGCAAGACAAACAAATACACAACCAGCGCACATGATGTTGTTTCATCGCTGTCTTGCGGACGACTAAACGAAAGAAAAATTTTGTTCTGTGCACATTCAAAAAAACGAAGCAAAAGAGCGTGGTTTTCTAAAGAGCGTAAGTGTCGGTGTGAATTCAATGTCCACACAAGTGGTATGGAGTGCCGATGGCTGCCCTAGAGGCGCGCGTATAGATGTTAACACATCAAAAAGAACAACACACCATTTGAAGAAATTCACATTAAAACGATTTACTAATTGCCTCTGGATAGTATGCATCATTATTGATTTAGGGATAATGAGAAAAACTTCGTAACAAAGTTACAATACCGATAAGCAATTCTAATAAATTAAATACCAAACTTGAAGCGTTACTAACTTGAAATTTCGAATTGGAAAGCAACTGAATTTCGAAAAATGTTACTGTATACCGTAAGCCTATCATCTTCTGCGGCCGGCATTAAAAAAACATGTAACAAAAACCTGTTAACATCTTACAACAATCACATAAAGATATATCACATGAAAAATTGGCATATCACCACATCAGAGTGGTTTTAATATATATAATAATAATAATATAGTTAAAGGTGTTATTAAAAGCGTTTCTTTGAAAGGTTCTAAAATTACTAATAAATAAATAAAAAATTATTAAAAACCATTCATTCCCATACAAAATCCAAATTTCCTTAATGTTAAAAGTTTTTTTTAGAGAAACTTATAACTATTGAATCAATGCCACTGAGCATATGTGTTGCCGATTTCGCACCAACATCTCTAGAAGAAGTATTTCCATTAGAGGATTTGGAATTTATGTTTATGTGTATTACCCATGTGGGAAAAATACTTCTTATTCCCGTCTATTAAAATTCAAATTAATATCTTTATTCAAATTAATATCTTTATTCACATTAATATCTTTATTTCAAATTTATAATTTATTATATAAATACTTTAGAAAACAATTACTATTTTGGGTATTGCTTAACATGTCGAAAATAAATTATTTAAATACAATGCAGGGAAATTTGCCAACTTCCAAAATTAAGAAATACCAACCAAAATCCGATAAGGAATCAGTGGTTGAAAGTAAACATTCTCTACATTAACTTGATTTTTCTTATACTCGTACACAACTACATATATTTTTTCACATATTTTTAAAAAGTACTTCACCAACAAGCTGCGACAAATGTTCGAAAACCAAGGATTTATTTATGTTATATTGTAAAATGTGTTATATTTTATTTTATATGTTTATTAAAATTTATTTCTGTATATTAATATTTATACCTGTACATCCTTAGAACACATTGACTCACGCATTACCGATCTACAAACTGGCAATTTTCAATTACTTCAAAGTAAGTATATGATTACTTTATTATGTCGCCTTGTCTAAGTCCTCGCTTGGTACAGAATGGTTCAGTGAGGTCTTTCCCCATTTTCACTGCTGATTTGGTGTTGGTCAGCGTCATTCTACAGAGGCGGATCAGTTTTGCCGGAATACCAAGTTCAGACATAGGTTCGTACAGTTTTCCCCGTATGGGGCTATCGAAAGCAGCTTTGTAATCGACAAACAGTTGGTATGTATCGATTTGCTTTTCGTGGGTCTTTTCGAGGATTTGGCGTAG
Organism: Phaonia tiefii; assembly: GCA_963931995.1. NCBI lineage: Eukaryota > Metazoa > Arthropoda > Insecta > Diptera > Muscidae > Phaonia > Phaonia tiefii. The sequence continues at coordinate 87,080,667 of OZ008371.1, read as the reverse complement.
CGTGAATGTTTGGTCAGTTGTGGACTTGCCTGGTCTAAAACCACACTGATAAGGTCCAATCAGGTTTTCAATAATTGGCTTTAGTCTTTCACATAATACGCTAGACAAGACCTTATACGCGATGGATAAAAGACTGATACCGCGATAGTTGGAACAGACACACGGATCACCCTTTTTGAATACAGGACATAATACACTGAGACTCCAGTCGTCGGGCATAGATTCCCCCAGTCATATACCGCATATCAGTTGATGCATGTGGGCTATCAGTCCTTCGCCACCTGCCTTAAAAAGTTCAGCGGGTAGGCCATCTGCACCCGCGGCTTTATTACTTCACTGCTTCTCAGTCACCAGATCTCCATTCTCATCCTTGCAGGAGGGCAGCCCATTATTAGGTCCGTTGGTCGATCTTCTAACCCTCTGGAAAAACTTTCGCGATTCACCATTCATCCTGCACATTTCGGTTCTTTCACTCTCTCTCTGCTCCCACTGCCAATTTTTTCGCCTAAATAATTTGTTTTCCTCCCTTCTCAGCCTCTTGTACCGCTCACACACAGCACGCGTTGTAACTGACTGTTTCGTTGCCATACGTGCAGCGTCTTTTTCATCAGTTGCAATGCGACATTCTTCGTCGTACCATGGCTTATCCTTCTGCGGTTTTTGATAGCCAAGTTCAGTCATTGCAGCGATTTCCAAAGAATGGGAGATGTGCTTCCACTGCGCATCTGGGTCTTCGGGAGGGGGGGTATTCTGCTCCAGCAGGAGAGATAGTTTCTGTAGATAGGACATTGATATCTCCAGTATTCGTAGCTTGTCAATATCGAACTTTTCCTGTGTTCGGCTCCGTACGTTTTTCGCCCTGCTCAACTTTCGCAGCCACCAGGTAATGATCCGAGTCGATATTGGCACTCGAATCACACGTACATCCATTACTCTAGAAGAGTGCCTGCCATCTATTACCAAGTGATCAATCTGGTTCTTCGTCCGTTGATCAGGAAATATCCAGGTCGCCTTATGAATGTCCTTATCCTGGAATCGTGTGCTACTAACTACCATGTTCTTTGCAGCGGCGAAGTCTATCAGTCTTATTCCATTATCGGAGGTGGTATCATGTAGACTGTGATTGCCGATGGTTGGTCGAAAGACACTTTCCTTTCCTAATTTGGCAATAAAATCGTCAAATTAGGAACACAAATTAACGAGATGTTGAAATATTTCGCTTTGATGCGAATTGTGGCTATGCGGTCACTCACTGGGTTGAACCTTGAAACTAGGTGTCGCAGTCTCTTGTCTACTATAAATACGCACCCAAATTCGTGCTTACGCTCATGACAGCTGTAGTAAATATCGAAGTTTTTCTTTCTGGTGCAACCATATCCTGTCCATCGCATTTGCTGGATCGCTGTGATGTCAGCTTTATATTTTCCGAGGACATCCGCCAGTTGGAAAGTGGCACCAGTCCTGTATAACGTTCGAACATTCCAGGTACATATCCTTAAATCATGGTCCTTATAACGTTTGCGAGGGTCGTCAACAGTTGGGGGGTTTCTTTGTTCATCATATTTTCTGCGTATTTTCATTGCCGATATAACGGTGGCGGGAGGCAAACCCAGCCCACCGTGGTTTGCATTTTACCTACTGCCAGGATGATTATGTTTCAGCCGCCCATTATGGATCAGACGCTGACCAGAATGCAGTGTGTCGAAACTGGATTTTGGTTTCTTCAATTTTGATCCGCCGTTGGCCAGGGGTGTTGGCTCATCCGCCTTCAAAGGACAGAAGAATATGTCCACTACTTCGAAGAGCTTCAGTGACAGGGTCACCTAATAATCCTGAGACGTATCAGTGATCGCATTACCACTCAGGTTGCTCATTCGTTTCGCCTTCTCACTTTAGCTAGCTAACGGAGGTTTCCGATAAGCCATTGCCCAGGACATACTGCGTGGAAGTAGTGAGCTGCTTGGACTGCCCGATGAAGGAATCATTTCTGGCCACTCCCAAGTGAATGGCTATCAGAAACTTTCCGCCTCCACGGACAGTCCCATGTAATTTATGTAAACTTAAAGAGAAAATAATGATTTTTGAAACATTACGTTGGAGAGTATATAGAGAAAATAAAAACAAAGACAATAATAAAAATTCTAAGGTTAATCCAATTAAATATGATGTGAAGAATCTGAAATGTTACAATTGTGGGAATAATGGTCACAGAGCCGCTAATTGCGAGGCATGAAATTCGTGAAGTGTAATAAGTTTTGGCCACAATGCCAGTGAATGTAACCACTACGCCCACAAGAATGATAAAAATGTAATTATTAAAAAATTTGATGTAACAAACAGTACTATGCATAAGACAATTAAAATTTGTGATGAATATTTTTGTCTTTATTTGATACTGATAGTAGATAGAATGTAGTCACAAACAATGTTTATGAGCGGCTTTGTAAACCGGGATTGCAAAATTCATATTTGTCATTTATTGGTTTTGGACCAAAGAATGGTCGAAAAGAAACAAGGTCATTGGGTAAGTTTGACACGATGATAGAGATAGACCATGAACATTTTATATACTTATATTTTACAACTAAAAAGTTTTAAATCTTTGAATTGTTATAATTATTTTGTAAACCTCAACGTAATAGATCAACGTATATTTTTTGGATTACTGTATTTTGCAAAGTTGTTAAGAAATTTGTAGCCTACAAGAGTTATGAAAAGAGGAAAGAGCTACATTATAGTCGAAGATTGCAAATCAATTCATTGTTTGGATTTATTATTATAGGGATTTTTGTTTATTTATTTATTATTATTAGGTTTTATTGAAGTAAAAGCGAAAAAATAGCCCTGCCCTTCAGATGAAATCTTAAGGCCCTAAACTATAACCTTTCAATTGCCGCATAATGTATAGTTGTATTAATTATTTTGAATCAACAGCATTTATTGTCAAAGTTTGTAAGCAAAACAGTAAATAATCCAAAACAGTTCCAAATGTCAGCAAACAAGAAGCAAAAGACAACCTAAACAACGCGTACTATAGCCCCATAGAGTAATGAGGTATAGAGACGCCAAGTCTCTCAGTAAAGTGATGACATTTGGTGTGTTGGAGGTGGGCAGTTGGATTTTGGAAAGCATTGCTTTAATTTCGATTTCGGCATTTCGATTTGTGCGTTAAAATTTTTGTGAAAATACACTACAAATATATAGTATATTATATTAAAAAAAAGTCCAAAATACGTGTAAATTTCACATTTTTTAAGTTAAACATTTTTGTAATACGTCAAATAACTGCCTATCGCACCGACCGCAGCACGACTAGTGTGAAAGGAAATATCAGATGAGAACAATGGCAGCCCTGTTTCAAAACACATGTAAAAATATAAAGTAGTATATACAACAATAAGCGCATACCTCACCTCACGTCTTCTACTCACCAATTGATTTTTTCTAATTTTCCCTAAATTTCAATTAATATTCAATTCCCGGGAGTCCAGGGAAATCTCCAAAAAAAACAATTGAATAATTTACGGAAAAAACGTAATCTAGCACGGTCTTCTTGAACTTTGGAATTCCATAAGTTTTAAATTTGCATATTTTCGTAAAATACTAGTATCAGCTCACTGAAATAAAAACGATTATTTTTAGGGATACGACATTTTCAGTGGTTGTTTTCGTTGCTACAATGAAAGATTTCATACTCCCCACGATTGTATCGTTGCTGCAACCAAGGATGTTCTACAAGATTTTTTGAATGTTGATTGTTGCGTTGCTCCAGCAAGCCAATTGTTGTTGCTGCAACGAATACATCAATTGTGCATTTTAGGGGGGAAAACGTTTAACAATTTGTTTCATTGATGCTATGAACTTATTTCATTGATGCATTGATTTTGTTTCATTGCTGTAATGAATGTGTTAAAGCGTGTTTGAAATTATTTATTGTCTATTATAGATAAATACACTGTTAGTATTACATTGCAGCTGTTTTGATAAAAACTGATTTTGAATTTTTCTTTCGAAAATGATCTGAATTTGCTAAATATTTTATATCCATTCCAATCGTCTGGAGAAAGATTTGTTAAAATTTCGATTGGATTTATTTCATTGTACGTTAATTTGTTACTTTTTATGATCGTATTACTTGAAACACTTTGTTCATTTCAGTTCTTCGTTTTCATTGATTTGGACCCAAATACCAATACATCGAAACAGGCGCGACCGAATTGGGGTTAAAATACGAACATTTTGTTACGACTTGTACCGTCACACTCATACACACACAAATGTGCAGTCACATATTCTTTCGGAATATTTTTTCTTCTATCGATGCGTCAATTTATTTGCTGTCGGTGTTGCTCCTTGCATTCTGTTTGTTTATCTATTTCATTTATAGGTACACAATTTACACAAACGATCACAGCAAACACATAAATTCACACAATTTATTTTTCTGAATAAAATATTATTACTTTACTAAGTTGAACTAATTAGTGTGTTTTAAAACATTTATTTAAATTATTCCGGAGGAGAAATATGTCTACCACTTTCGATTGTTGCAATGGAACTGATTTAAGATGTGTACGTGACCCAGCACTCACGCTCACTATTTCCTCTTTCTGGCCTCTTTTTTACGCTCACTAATTTTTTTGACTACTTTTCTCTCTTTATCTTCATAAAACTTAGTTTCATTGCAACAACGAAATTGTTTCGTCAACCATACATGTTGGCTAAACTCCAAAATAAATAAATTATAAAAATTATCAATTAAAAGTAAGAGACACACCAAATATCAATAGCTTAAATCTCATGCCCTTCTTTTTTTTATTTTTACCCATTTTTCTACACAATTCAAATTAAATAAAATTTTTGCAGGAACGAAAAGTAAGTTCTTGCAGCAACGAAATGAAAAATTGGCAAAGAAATCAGGTATGAAATTTTTCGTTGCAGCGACTACCAAATTGTATAATATACGAAACTTTTCATTGTAACAACGTAAAAACATTAACGAAAATGTTTCATCCATAAGACGAAGCATTATACTTTTAGTGTAGTTAGGCAAACAGTTAAAGTTATCAAAAAGAATGTGTTACTGCAACGCATCAGTCATTAAAGCGACGAATCTGCAACTCTGTTTTTACAACAAATTTTACTAACTTTTTAGCAACAATGCTCAAAAACATTCACCTAAATTGACAGTTTGGTTTGGTTTTTGGACTGGTGGAGTCATCGGCCCGTAATTCTTTCGAACTGAAGGTGGTAACACCGTTACTGTCAATGGAGAGCGGTACAGATCGATGATAACTAACTTTTTGTGGCCGAAATTGGAAGAAGTTGATCTTGAAAAAGTCTGGCTACAAACAGACAGGGCTACGTGCCACATAGTAAGTGCAACAACCGAATTATTGCGAGAAAATTTTGGAGATTCGATTATTTCAAGAATTGGCCTCCAAGAAGTTGTGATTTAACTCCATTAGACTATTTCTTGAGGGGTTATTTGAAGTCATTGGTCTTTAGCAATAAACCAGACTGTCCTCAAGCTTTACAAGTCAATATTGAACGTGCTATTCCTGACATACGGCTTGATTTTGTGGAAAAAGTGCTCGAAAATTAGGTTTATCGAATTCGTTCCTCTAAAAGAAGACGTGGAGTGGAGGTCATTTGAAAGACGTTTTATTCACGACTTAATTGTTACAATTGTACTTCACATTAAATAAAATACATTTGAATTTCCTTAACAATTAGTGTGGTTTTTAAAGAAATCTTATAACTCAAATTGGAAAACCCTTTATTATATGATGGGCAAAGCAATGATGCTTGATGTTAATGTTTGTATATCATTCAGTATATGGATGGCCTGCAGTAAATTTGGAGACAGTCTCTAAAAGAAATAGTTCCGAAATGATTCTATACAGTAAAATTGGAGACAGTCTCTAAAAGTAATATTTCCAAAATGATTCAAAGAAACCAGATAAATTCTAGTACTTTTGTTCAAAATATGAAAACTTAAATTGTGAGCATAGCGATTGTTTTCTCTTCTTGTTGAGAGCACCAATATCGAGGAAAAGTAAAAAAGTCAAGAAATTGTGAGAAAAGAGAAAAACAAAAAATATTTCTAGAGCAGATAACGACGCAGCATACGTTTGATACCATTGCTTCGTAGTCGATGTTGTCGACGTGTGTTCGTTGTTATACATAAATTTGTGTGGGTTTTTGCTTTTTTTCTCTACTTATTCTATTAAAAAATTACACAGAACTTGGAGAACAGAGAACGATCGCAGATATTCTTGCTTATTTGAGTTTTTTTACTATAGTGATCAGTGTACAGTGAAATTTTGAGTGGAAAGGGGTAATTTAATAACGGATGAAGATTTTGTTGATCGTGTCATCATGTTAAAGAATATAAAAAAATCCAATGAGTGTTCGAACTCACGGGCGATGTGTTAACACCTTTTTGCTACACGGTACCTGTTCGATTTCTATGAACACATTCGTAAATGTTACATTATAAAATAAAAAACAGCGTTCAATCATATGATGACGTTACAGTTAAATAATATTAATACTTAAAATTATTTAAAGACCTAGGGCAAGCACATGTGTCATTATATTCTTGCTCAATACTTTTTTTTTATTCCCACAAAATTCAAAGAATGCAAAGCAACAGACACTTGTACATACATACCTACATTGTTATATTCGTACGATATAACCGAAGATCAACATAAAATACTTTTTTAATAATACTCCAAATTTATACTCCAAATTAAAACACTTAAATCTCGGCTCGCCGATATCGGATCGCCTTAATTTTTGGCCTAAACTCTTCGTCGAAACCCGCACTAAAAATTAATAAAATCGGCTATGAATTTCCGGAGAAAATCGCGTGGGAAAATTATATGAAAATCGCCCAATAATCACTTTCAATACCGACTGCCAAGCAACGAACAAACAAACGATGATTTACTCTTACAAACCTAACACTTGTGTATGTATTAAATTTATAGTTTACTGCCCTAGAGCAGCGGTCGGCAAAAATAAAAATTAGTGTGTGTTGGTGAGAGAAAATATTGTGCACTGAAAAAAATTAAAGTGCGACATTGATGACATATTTTCCCACGTCTTAAAAAAGTTCTATGGGAAAGGTGTTTTTTCAGTAATATGAGCAATATTAATTGTTTCATTGCAGTTTCTGATTAAGAGAATGCTTTTTAAATGTGAATGGTTTATTCTATTTCTTTGCTTGGAACGTATGAATTTTAAGTCTGAAAAAAATTGTTCACAAAAGTACGTCGTAGGATAAAAAGATAATAACTTGTATGAAACTGCCTTTAAGTGTGGGTAAAAGTTGCCATCAACCTTTTTCCAGAATTCTATAACATCCGTCTTATCTATAACGTCTATTTCGCTTCGAAGAATTATTAACTCCGATTGGATACAAAATTCGTAGCTGGTAATATCGCATTTTAAAGGATTTTCAATAATATCCATCAATGGCTTCAATTCTTCTAAGTCTTTAAATCTATTTTCAAAATTATTTATAAGGCTTTCTAGTATCTCAATGTGTTCATTCTTCTGTAAGCTGTTAATATTGGCAAAATAGGATGTTTTCGGGAAGCTAATAGTAAAAAATCGGCTAATAGTAAAAAAAAGTGTTATTTTGAATTGAAGAATGCTTTTATATACATTATAAATAGTTTTATTTTTTCCTTGAAGCTGAAGATTGAGTTTATTCACGAAATTGGTTACGTCTGTTAGAAAAGCTAGGTCGATTTGAAAGTTGTTGTCTTGTAAGGCCTCTACTAAATGGGCAGAATTTGCTAAGTTTTCGACTTCCAAAAACTCTAGTACCCTTTCTCTTAAATCGTAAAGCCTGATAAGGCTATCACCCCGACTAAGCCATCTTACTTCTGTAAACATTTTAAGGTCACAGTGTTCGGCGTCGGTATTTTTTAAAAATTTTCTATGACTTAAAGAATGGTGTCCTCCTCTTATTAAGTTGATTATTTTCTCTGCCGTTTTCATGGCAGGAAGATTGCTCAAAAACTTTGAAGCAAGTGCAACCTGGTGGATAATGCAATGAAGAGATGAAATTTCGATCCCATGTTTTTTTAATTGACCTATAAATCCATAGGTTTTACCTGTCATAACGGAAGCACCATCCGTACACACTCCAATTAACTTTCTCATGTCTAATTTTGAAAAAACACTTTCATTTACAACATCAAATTAAATTTTACCAGTAACATTTTCCTGTAAGCTTTCGATGGAGAACATTGATTCAAACACTATGTAGTCAGAATTTATGCTTCGTATGCAAATGTGAATTTCTTCAAATGGTGTGTTGTAACAGTAACATTTCCTGTAAGCTTTCGATGGAGAACATTGATTCAAACACTATGTAGTCAGAATTTATGCTTCGTATGCAAATAACTAACTGACATAAATCGTTAATGTCGGTGCTTTCATCTAATGAAATGGTAAAATACTGGCAATTGTTAACAGTTTTCCAAATTTCAGCCTCGATAGAGAAAGCTATTTCTTCTATACGTCTACCTATGGTTCTAGGGGACATGGGAATAGATTGAACAATGTCAGTTTCATAATTCATTTTCATAAAAATTTGAGTGCAAATTTCTTTAATAAGTTTCCCATCTGTAAATGGTTTTCCATGTTTAGCAATATGACAAGATATCATGCTTGACAATGTCGCTTTCAGTTTTTTTTGTAACTTTTCTTCATCCTGCATTGCTTCCATTTCAGAAACCCATAATTTTGCTTTTCGCAACACAGAACTTCGTTTTTCGTTAAAGATTATCTCTCTTTCGATTCCCGGTAATTCCGAATAGCTGATATGAAATTTTTCATAATGCCTTTTAAAAGTGTCTACGCGTGACGTTTTAAATGATGTATAACAAATTAAACATTGCATTTCATCAAAGGCATTCTTAAATAAAAAATATTTCTCGCATAAATTTCTACCATCCATATTTGCATCCATAAACTCCTTTTTTCTTAGCGTACGATGTTATCTCTTCAGTGGCTCAACAACGAATGAACGGCAAACAAAACAGCTGCAAAATAAGACCATTCATACAAACATACGAGTTCTTGTTTTTTGCCGCACGCAAGACAAACAAATACACAACCAGCGCACATGATGTTGTTTCATCGCTGTCTTGCGGACGACTAAACGAAAGAAAAATTTTGTTCTGTGCACATTCAAAAAAACGAAGCAAAAGAGCGTGGTTTTCTAAAGAGCGTAAGTGTCGGTGTGAATTCAATGTCCACACAAGTGGTATGGAGTGCCGATGGCTGCCCTAGAGGCGCGCGTATAGATGTTAACACATCAAAAAGAACAACACACCATTTGAAGAAATTCACATTAAAACGATTTACTAATTGCCTCTGGATAGTATGCATCATTATTGATTTAGGGATAATGAGAAAAACTTCGTAACAAAGTTACAATACCGATAAGCAATTCTAATAAATTAAATACCAAACTTGAAGCGTTACTAAGGCGCATTCCAAATGATTTTGTACGCAAACCAAGAAGTATGATAGAAATTTCGAATTGGAAAGCAACTGAATTTCGAAAAATGTTACTGTATACCGTAAGCCTATCATCTTCTGCGGCCGGCATTAAAAAAACATGTAACAAAAACCTGTTAACATCTTACAACAATCACATAAAGATATATCACATGAAAAATTGGCATATCACCACATCAGAGTGGTTTTAATATATATAATAATAATAATATAGTTAAAGGTGTTATTAAAAGCGTTTCTTTGAAAGGTTCTAAAATTACTAATAAATAAATAAAAAATTATTAAAAACCATTCATTCCCATACAAAATCCAAATTTCCTTAATGTTAAAAGTTTTTTTTAGAGAAACTTATAACTATTGAATCAATGCCACTGAGCATATGTGTTGCCGATTTCGCACCAACATCTCTAGAAGAAGTATTTCCATTAGAGGATTTGGAATTTATGTTTATGTGTATTACCCATGTGGGAAAAATACTTCTTATTCCCGTCTATTAAAATTCAAATTAATATCTTTATTCAAATTAATATCTTTATTCACATTAATATCTTTATTTCAAATTTATAATTTATTATATAAATACTTTAGAAAACAATTACTATTTTGGGTATTGCTTAACATGTCGAAAATAAATTATTTAAATACAATGCAGGGAAATTTGCCAACTTCCAAAATTAAGAAATACCAACCAAAATCCGATAAGGAATCAGTGGTTGAAAGTAAACATTCTCTACATTAACTTGATTTTTCTTATACTCGTACACAACTACATATATTTTTTCACATATTTTTAAAAAGTACTTCACCAACAAGCTGCGACAAATGTTCGAAAACCAAGGATTTATTTATGTTATATTGTAAAATGTGTTATATTTTATTTTATATGTTTATTAAAATTTATTTCTGTATATTAATATTTATACCTGTACATCCTTAGAACACATTGACTCACGCATTACCGATCTACAAACTGGCAATTTTCAATTACTTCAAAGTAAGTATATGATTACTTTATTATGTTGATTTTATTATTATTCATAAAGATGCAGTTTATATGTATATAATTACTATTTTATCATTTAGGTAAAGTCGAAACTCAAAACGCTGCAATCTTGGAAGCATTGGCTGAACTTAAAGTGGAGACGTACAAAGTTATTCGACAGGAGGCATTCTCTATACCAATACTTACGATGTTCCCAATATATATATATATATATAACTCTACACAATTTTTGAATTAATTAATTTTTTTTTGTATCACAATGAATTTTAAATTGTCTTTTTAGTTATGAGTTTTTTGTTTAAAAAGTATTGAATTAAATAAAAACCAGTGTAAGGTAAAGAAAAATTAGCAACACTGGAGAGGGAGAAAAGAGCCGTGATGAAGATGACAAGAGAACAAGAGAAGTCAGTCGCCGCGCAAACGTTGTATAAGACAGACGTCCTGACATTATTTATAAACCACCCTAATATCAATAATAATAAACTTTGTTAAAAATGAATTAGTAGAAGAAAGATTTAATTTACAAAACTAGTCTTTTAGTTCAGAAGTATGATCGTGATAATTATATCCAACAAACAGGGTCGCCAGTTTTTTTTATGCGAAACCCCTGAATTGTTATTTTTAATCCCCGAAAACCCCCAAAAAAAATTTTAAATCCCAGCAAAAATCACCATACTTTTAAAGGAAGTTCTAGAAAGTTTTAAAACAAAAATTTATTTAGAATTCAGTTTAGCAAAACAAACAAAACGAAAACTTAAATATTGAAAAATTAAAACATGATACGAGTAAATTATTATATTATTATTAAATTATAAATATTATATTGTTACGAATAAGTAACAGCTCTTGCTTGCTGTTAATGACTCTACTAACAGTATGTAAATAACAGGCGGTTAGTGCTGCGCCTGAAAGTATTTATTGTAACAACGTACCAGCTCGCTAAACAAGTAGCATGAATTCACCTCAGTAAAGATAATTCTCCGCCATTCGAGATGATTCTACAAAGACAAGCAACAACAACAACGTCTAGAAGGTACTTGAATTCGCTACATATACCTTCATTTGAGTATGGTGAGTTGGTATAAATAGCGGAGGTCTTTGGAATGAAGAGTTTCAGTTTGTGATTAAGCCCCGTAAAGTAAGCAACGCCAATTGATAGTAAAATATAAGACTTGTTAAAGTGTCAAAAATAAAGTAAACTGTTGTACTATATAAGTAAAATAAAAGAAAGCTAAACCGTTGTAATTATCGTAATTTAAAACGAACCTTGTTTATTATTGGGAATAAAACAACGCAAAAAGGACGAATAAGGAAATTCGTAACATTGGTGTCAGAAGTGAAATTACAAATTAAGGACAACGATGAAGTTTGAAGAACTCAAAGTTGAACAACTAAAAAAGGAGTTGAGTAAATTGGATCAACCGACAGCTGGTAATAAGGTAGAGCGGCAGAGGCGATTAATAGAAGAATTTAACCGTCGAAACATCGACATTGACACATATCAGTTCGAGTGCAAAGACGAAATGGAGGTTTGTGCAAAAGAAGCAACTAGTAATATGGATGTTTCGACGATGGTTGCAGCCATGATGGAAAAATTTAAAGAAAACTCTGGAATTATTAACGCGAAGCTGGACGATAATTCAAGAATTATGGACAAGAAATTGATCGAAAATTCCAGAATTATAAATGCAAAACTAGAAATTGTGGAATTCTAGAATTATGGACGAAAAACTTGAAAAGAAATTTGGCGAGAATTCTATAATTATTCAGGAAACATCAATTGCCACAAATGAGAAACTGCAAGAAATCTCTGAAGTTGTGAACAATATGGAAATACATGTTAATGAGAAATTCGAAAACGTCGAACAGAAGTTCGAAGAAGTTGAACAGAAGATTGAGCAAGTCGAGAATAAGTTTGAGAAAGTCGAAAATGATGTAAGTGAATGGCAAAGGAAAATGAATGAACTTCAGTTACAGGAGGGGACAGTGCGAGTAATATCTGAAGGCTCTAGTATATTGAAAGCTCCCAGTTTCGATGGCACTACCCCATTCGAAGTTTTTAAATTCCAATTCGAAATGGTCGCAATTAAGAACTTGTGGAATAGCAACGACAAAGCAGTAGAGTTAATTTTAGCACTAAAAGGCAACGCAGCAAGAGTCCTTCAGAGCATTCCCGTTAGTGGCGATCACAAGAAGGATTTATATCGCATGGAATTAAGAGGCCGAGGGCAAAAGCATAATGCAACGCTTGATGGCATATCCTAGAGAACCCCAAACTTTCTTAGAGCAATTTAGGATAGAGGCATTTGTTAGGGGCATTAACGATCCTGACGTTAGATATGCGGTGTGTGCCTCACAAAAAGCTATATTTGTGGAAACAGTTTCATTTGCTTTGGACAATGAGATGGCGAGGGTTGTTTCCAGGCAACAGACACATCATGTGCGAAGGGTAGAAACGGAAGGCAAATCAAAAGATTTGAAAGGCGCCGTTAGCGAACTGAAAGAAGTGATTCGGATTCTTACGAAAGCGCTATGGCAAGCAACAAAATTGAAAGGTGACAATCATGGCGAACGTGGCCATTTAGGGCGGGACTGTAGAGACCCGCGAAAACGGTCAAGATGTCCAGCGATATTGGCCAATACCGGACGAGTATATGACCGTCCACATGTAATCGAGCGTAACCAGGATTCTAAGGCTGACATAAAAGAGCAAATTATTGACGTCCGATCCCTGAGAATTGAATCGGACGACGAGTGGTTCACGGCACAGGGAAGTGATCCTGTATTGGCAAAAATTATATTGGCAAAGGAAGAGGATAGACAATTAACGCGGAATGAAATCGCTTCAGAAAGCTCCGTTTTAAAATCATATTGGGCCCAGTGGAATAGCCTGAGATTGCTAGATGGTTGTCTATACCGTGTATGGGAAAGTGAAGATGGAAAAACGGAGAAAAATCTAATTGTGGTACCTGCCTTGAAAGTGAAAGAGATAATTGCAGAATCTCATAATGGTCCGAGTGGTAGGCACCTCGGTAAAGGCAAAACTATGGAGAAACTAAGTGAACGTTTCTATTGGGTTGGTCGTCAAAAAGCTCTATCCGAGTGGATTGCATGCTGCACTCAGTGCTTGACAACTAAAGGACCAACGCGGAGGAGCTGCGGACAGAGACATCAGGAGAGCCCAAGTGCTCCCTTCGAGCGAATATCCATGAGTGTAGCTGGTCCATATCCAAAAAGTAGCTCTGGGAACCAATATGCCCTAGTCGTTATGGACTAAAATCGTTAAAAATCGTCGGCGGCCGATTTTTTATAACCACTCCTTTTTCTACACACTTTTTTAACATTATCTAACTTTGCCCACACCAAACATACTTTCTTCCAATCAAACAATTAGTTCAAAATTGCATATGATTCTCAAAAACCTAAAGTCGGTCGTCGTTCGTTTAAACTAATCTCAAACTTCAATTGACCTAAGATACAATTTACAGTTTACAATTAACAATACTTTTTATAGGCAATACTTTTTATAACAATACTTTTATAAGCAATACTTTTTATTACTTATTTATTCGAGGCCCTTTTAACTTTGCTAGACCACACCATCAGGATTTTCTGTGCATAATGAAATTGTCAGGACTACAAGCGCATTAGAAGGTTTTAACTCACAACTATCAAGAAAACTACAAAAACACGGACGTTTTTTCCAGTTCCTATAAGTAATCCGGGATGAATATTTTACCCAATCCGTTTCTTTGGCCCAAGCATCGGCTGGAATGTTAAATGTCTTGCCTATGAAACGAAGGCCGCAAAAAAATAAAGGCAAACAAATTTCAGAAATAACTGAAAGGCTAAGCCGTGGCCGAATAACTGTGGTAGATTTAATGGCTACTATTATAAATAAAGATAACCACATTTTGGAACCAGATGAGGTCATTGAGGAACCTGATGACGAAGGTTTATCTGAAACTGAGGATGTAGAAGAAAATGAAATTCACTTTAGCCAGACAACGGAAGTATTGAAGTGTATCATTTGTGTGGCTGATCCTCGAAATGTTCTTTTGCAACCATGCAGGCATTTTAAAATTTGTTCCAGCTGCTATGAAAAATTGGAAACTAAGTCAACAAATAACAACTCGCCTTTCCTTTGCCCATACTGCAGGCAAATTGTGACGTCAAGTTTGAAAATATTTCAATAAAATGTTACAAAAACTCTGAAAATCAATCACTTTTTTATTCACTTTCGCTTTCAAAAGCGACATAATGTCCATGAACATTATGTCACTTGTAGGTGCGACATAATATCCGTTATGACGTTATGACATGCCACCGCAATTCCGAAGGATACCATGAAGGCCAGCTAGTTTTACGGTTCAACCCACTGCGCAAGATAGGTTTATCTCCAAAACTTCAGACTCACTGGGAAGGCCCTTACAGCGTTGTAAAACGAATAAATGACGTGGTTTATAGAATCCAGAAAAGCCAAAGTCCAAGAGCTAAAATGAAAGCCGTGAATTTGGAAAGACTAGCTCTGTATGGAAAACGGAGGGCTGAGCCTGCTCGGGTCGAACAGGCTTAAGTGGGGGACAGTGTTACGACTAAGTAAAAGCTTTTGCTTGCTGTTAATGACTCTACTGACAGTATGTAAATATCAGGCGGTTAGTGCTGCGCCTGAAAGTATGCATTGTAACAACGTACCAGCTCGCTAAACCAGTAGCATGAATTCACCTCAGTAAAGATAAGTCTCCGCTATTCGAGATGATTCTACAAAGATAAGCAACAACAACAACGTCCAGAAGGTACTTGAATTCGCTAGATATACCTTCATTTGAGTATGGTGAGTTGGTATAAATAGCGGAGGTCTTTGGAATGAAGAGTTTCAGTTTGTGATTAAACCCCGTAAACCCAGTCAGCAAAAAGGAATATATATTCCATATATTCCACTTTGATACATACAATCGGCTAGCCGAAAAGGTTTTTCGTTGCATTTTCGTTAGTTATTATTGTATTCATATTTAAAAAGTATGTCTTATATATATCAATTTCATGTATGCCAAAGAACATATTTATGATACATGCAAAATGTATATCAAAAATATATTGCTGACATATCAATTGAATTCATTCAGTTCATAACAAAAGAATGTGTTCTTGACACATGAAACATTGTCATATGGACTTCGGTGGCAACTTCGTGTTCTGGCTGGCATTTTGCTATCAATTTTGATGTTAGCGATGACAACCATGCTTAGTACAATATTGAGCTTTCAGTGAGTGTGACGCGTGTTGTAATTCTAAGTCTTATAAAAATGGTTTTACAATAAACAAAAGGTATTGTATTGAAAATGAATACCAAAATATGTGGCATTAGCAAAAGACACTTTAGAAGATGCGTAAAAAAAGAAATAATAAAATAAAATAAGCGGAACGAAAGGGAAGAAAAGTTTTCAAGAAATTGAGTACATCGTTGAAGCGCTATTTGGTGAGAAAAGTGATTTGATTAATGCTTAACTCTTATTAATTTGAATTGTTTAATATCATTTTCAGAGGCTTTTAAATCCCCAAATTTTGGCACGGTGGAAGTAGCTGAGGACATCAAACTCAGTTTAAAAAATGCGAATATGAGAATAATTAAACATAAATGGATTCAGAAGCATAAGGTGGACAAAAGTAAAGAAAAGAAAATTAAATGTAACAAATATTTATAGTCATGAAGGCTGTTTTTTTAAATTAATTAACATTGATTTATTTTAATATTAAGAATGTTATGTTCTGAAAAATAATACAAAATTAATAAAATGATCGATCAACAAAAAATCACCTCTTTTATCTTATTGATACATTTAGGATACATCAAATATATACGTGAATAATATATTCTTTGAATAGGTCCAGAATATATCAATTTCATATCAACAGCTGGGTGAAACTATTATCTTATGGATATGTGTACAATATATCAATCATATATACATCTCATACGTACGAAGTGCTGAAAAACACGAGCAAGGCGGACATCAGCCCTATAAAAAATACATCATTCGCATGTCTTTGTTATATCTAGTGGATATATTCTTGCATTCAAGTAACATATTTTTCATATATCAAAAACATATTTTTGGTTGACTGGGAAGTAAGCAACGCGAATTGATAGTAAAATATAAGACTTGTTAGAGTGTCATAAATAAAGTAAACTGTTGTACTATATAAGTAAAATAAAAGGAAGTTAAAACCGTTGTAATTATCGTAATTTAAAACGAACCATGGTATGAATTTGGTATTTCTCGTTATTTCTTACCCGCTGCTTCTATTCTTTTCAGCAACGCCAAATATCAAAAATGTTTGTTACTTGCTTTATTGTTGTCATCACGTACAGCTTTGCCAGTAAAACATTTTGATATTTTCATGGGACTGACAAGTGCATAGAGTAAATCTGACTAGAGAGAATATTTGATTCATCTGACGTTTCCTTTCACACTCTTCGTGATGCGGTCGGTGTGATAGAGAGATGTTTGACGAAAAGTCACATTCACCAGGTGGAATTACAATAACTTCTGACTTTAATTTTTCATGCCGTTTTGGTGAAAACCTGTGAAATTTAAATGTGTTTTACACTTTTTTATTGACTGTTATTTTTAGCGTACATTTGTGTTGCATTTAACACAATAATTTTAACACACAAAACGAAATGCCGTTGCTGTTATTTTGTTCATTGTTTTGAACCATTGCCTCTATCTGGTCTTAGTAAATCAATTCTTTTCAACATCCAACTTAAATATTACACCAGGCCAAATGTCATAAATTTCCTGAGAGAACTGTTAAGTCTTATATAGTAATTAGTCTATGGCCAAGTGTTTGCATATTTTGCTGACAACATTTAGCAATAACGATTTGCAAATGTTTACTGTCAACGCAAAAAAAAAAACTGTATAGACTTGCCACATTAACTTTCTTCTCTTTGTTTTTGTAATCACACATACGCAAAACCAAATATTATTTGTGTGTGTATTTGCTTTAATTTAGGTAGTGCCAGATCAAAACTTTCAAACAATGATACAAACGAAGCGCATTTAATACATCTTAAATTTTCATACCCAAAAACTCCCCAGATCCCCACACCAAAAAAACAATCCCCTGTTTTGAAAAAAATCCCCAATTTGGGGATAAATCCCCTAAACTGGGAACACTGCCAACAAACGTGCCGCAAAATGTGTGTGTGAGAGTACCCAATGCAGGTGTACAAACAACAAAACTAAAGAATACTAATAGTGCTCTCATACAAGAAAATCAACCCCCAACGCACGTGCAAAATGTTTAAACGCGAGAACTATTCGTATACCCAAACTCAATAATCAGAATAGAAAAAAATCGGAACAAATCAAACTCAAAATACGAATCAAACTCAAAATATTAACTTCTATGGTGATGAATCAAAATAATTCTTTTATGTCCAGAGACGTATTGCCAGATATGGTGAAGATTTTAGCTAGGCAAAAACAAGGAATTTAACTATGTCATATTAATGCGCAAAGCATAAACAATAAAATAGATGAGTTCAGGCTAACTTTTGAAAATTCAGGCGTTGGTGTAGTACATATGTGTATCAGAGACATGGTTCAACGAAAATACTCCGGACAACCTTGTATCGCTTAAGGGTTACAAAATATACAGAGTTGATAGGAGGACACACGGAGGAGGACTTGTCTCTGAAAGTATGGTAGATGAAAGAGTTGATCATATATTTGTGGAGATCAACACGAATGACGAAAAATTGGTTGTAGGATGTGTGTACAGGCCATACGGGAACATCTCTTTGGTAAATTTTAACGCAAAGTTGGAAATGATCACAGTTGAGTATAGTGAAGTAATCATTGTAGGCGATTTCAACTCGAATTTGCTTTCTGAGACAACTTTAAAGCACAATATGGCTGTTTTTGGTCTATCGCCCACTAATATAACTATGCCAATACACTTTACGTCTACACGAAACACACTTCTTGACGTTTCCTTTGTGAGCGATATGGCCAAAGTACAACTATACGACCAGTTATCAGCGTCATGTTTTTCAAAGCATGACTTAATATTTCTATCATACGACTTTGTTGTAAAGACAGATGAGCATAAGTATTCTTTCCGTGATTTTGATAATATTGATTATGATCTTCTTCGGCATAATTTCGAGAATTCGGAATGGAATAGGATTTTCTACATGTCTTCACTGGATGATCAGGTAGTATTCCTTGAGAACAATATAATCAAACTCTATGATCTGGCCGTACCTCTGAAAACTAGGATACAACGTCTCAAATCGAGACGATGGTTTAACGCACGCATAAAACATTTAATTCATGAAAGGAACTACGCATACCAACTCTGGAAAAGATTTAAAACCGATCCGATGAGAGAAAACTTCAGACAAGCAAGAAAAGAGGTTAATACGGAAATTAAGAGGCCTAAATATGAGTACTTCTATAACCGCTTCAGTCGCTCTATTGGGACAAAGGATACATGGCAAACTATTAGGGAAATTGGGCATACAAAAAGTACTAGAACACAGGATATCCAAATCAGCGGCAATGAAATGAATGAGTTATTCATTAATATACCTATTGTTACCCCAGACCATTCTCTTTATAAAAGCAAATATGCAAATACGGTACAAAGTTCGACCACTTTTGAATTCTCATGTGTGAGTTGTTTGGCTGTAAAGTCTAATGCAGTAGGTTACGATAACGTTGACCCGAAATTTGTGAAAATAATTCTACCCCAGTTGCTGCCCTTTATCACACATTTGTTTAATAGCGTTTTTATGTCTATCTGTTTTCCGAAAAGTTGGTTACATGCAAAAATAATACCGATCCCTAAATCTAGGACTGAATATCGCCCAATCTCTATTTTGCATTATTTCTCTAAGGTAATGGAAAAGCTAATGCATTTCCAGATGCTGTCTCACATGAGTGATAATAAATATTTATCGAAACATCAATCCGGGTTTAGGATTAAACATAGCTGCATCACAGTATTGATTGATGTCGCTGAGTACTTAAGGCAATATGTTGATGTGGGAAGTGTCGGATTATTGGTACTGCTCGACCACTCGAAGGCCTTTGATACAGTTGACCACTCAATTTTAAGTTTGAAACTCCGGCACCTCTTTAATTATGGAGATACGGCTATACAGCTTCTGCAATCCTACTTACGAGGTCGAAGTCAGGCTTTTTTTTTGGGAAATGAAATTTCAGACCCAATTCCATTAACTTGAGGTGTTCCCCAGGGGTCAATTCTGGGGCCATTGTTATTCTCGTGTTACGTCAATGAACGCTGACGATGTGCAGATATATCTGGGGGCAAAATTAGATTCCCTTGATGATGCAGTGTGCAAAGTTAATTATGATTTACAGAAGATCCAAGATTGGGCATCGACAAATGGTCTTTGTCTTAATCCTTTAAAATCCAAGTGCTTACTCATTCACGGCAGGTCTCGGAAATACAATTTTGCTGTTAATATTATTCTTAGCGGTCGTAGAATACAACAAGTTCAAAGCGTGAAAAATCTGGGAATTATTTTTAACAACACTTTGACTTGGTCAAACCATATAAATCCCATTGTGGGGACAACATACAATAAATTAAAGGCTCTATGGTCAACACAATCGTTTACGCCACAACTAATGGCGTCACAACTAATGCCGTCATTGCTTTATGGATGTGAACTGTTTTCTTGTTGCGACGCAGTAAGTAGGAGAAGACTCAATGTTACTTTTAATAACATATGTAGATATGTTTATGGCGCTCGAAAATATGATCGCATAACAACCTTCAGCTCTTTGTTAGACGGTGTAACACTTGACAAACTTTTCAAGACTCGAGCGTTACTACTATTGCAGTAAATAATATATCTGAGATGCCCACCATACCTTTTCGATCGCATTAGACAGACACGATGAACAGAGGAAATATTCTAATTCCATTAAGACATCGGACACTTGTGTCTGACTAGCAATATTATATCTATTCAATTCGTCTCTGGAATTCTTTACCTCACTACATTCAAAGTACCAGCAACGCTACTCGTTTTAAAAAATTATTACATGACTATTTTGCAAATTTACCGTAAATTATAAAACTAAATTATTACTGTGGTGCCACTAATAATTTATATCAATAATTTATGTATTTTTTCCCCATTTTTCTCCTTCCTTTCCCCCTTTTCCTTATTTTAATATTAATAAATTTAATAAATTTCTGTTTATTAGATTTTAAATTAATTTTGAATTTTATTTGTAAATTCTTTTTTTCTTTCATCTTCGTTTTAAACAATTTTAATATGTATTTATATCTCTAGCAAATATTATTTATTTCAATAATTTTATTTTGTTTTATATATATATTTCGTAACATTATTGTGAATTAAACATTTTAAACTTCTATACTGTAACTTTAAGATGTATATCTTGTTGTATAGAAGAGTCAAATAAATAAATAAACAAAAAGTCAAATAAATGAATAAACATAAATAAACAAGTATGCGAACGCGAAGAAAGAAATTTGCACTAAAACGGCCGTTACAAAGTTTTAAAAATATCAAGTGTGTGTGCGTGTGTGACGATAAACAAGAAGCGAGAATAGAGAAAGAAACAAACGAGTAGTCGTAAATTCATGTTATGGTGAAACTCAGTGGGAAACGGAAGCGGAAAGCAAATGAGAGTCAACGTGAGTGGTACAGAGAGAAAAATGGTTCGCGATAATATGTACATATGAGTAAAATTGCAAAATAAATGAAAGTGACGAAAACGTAAATCGAAATATGCATGTGTATGTGTAGCTAAACGAATAGAAACCCAGCAAACATTGTTGAGATTTTTTGGCGATGGTTTGCTTGGCGATGATTACGCGATCCTTCTCAGGGAATACGAATTTCTAACCATCGCCTACACCTAACAACTAAGCGATGACTTCGCGAACGTACACAACTAAGTCCAATTTTTCCTGAAAACACTTAATTCTGTCAGAAATTTTGATGACGTTTACGATTTGAATCGCGCGCCATCGGCTATGCCTTACATCTAAGCGATGAATACGCGAGCGCACACAAGTAACGGGAAATCTTCCTCACAATAGTTTTTTTTGCATTCTTTATCGTTTTGAGTTGAGTCATCACTGTTTTTTCATAACTTTCGATGGACTATTTTTTTGTTGTTTTCTAAAGGTAACGGGAAAATAAATATTTGGTTTCTAGAGTTTTTTTTAATACTTATTTTATCTTTAAATTTGTTAATAGAAATATGACAAGAAAAATTTGTCGGTGCTGACGAAACCATTATACACCACATTCCTCAGCAACATTTCGGCCATGCAAACGACCGCCTCGCAAAGCGAAATGACCGAAATATAAAGTAATTTACAATAAAATAAATTTATTAGTTATTACATTATATTATATGATTATTAATTAATTAATAATATTAATGAAATTGAAAGCTTTGCATTTTAAATTATCAAAATAAGAAATATCATTAAAATGAATGCATTTTTTGTCATCCTTATTTTCGCCAAAACGATCGCTCGAGGCACATTACTAGCGAATCGCCCGCGGCTCATTATAAGCGAATCGCCGGCAAGTCGTTATTAGCGAATCGCCTGCGGCTCAGTAAAACCGAATCGCCCGCAGTTCATTATAAGCGAATCGCCGGCAAGTCGTTATTAGCGAATCGCCCGCGGCTCATTAATAGCGAATCGCCCGCGACTCGCTGGACGCGAACCGCAACAGGCACACAGGCAATCGTTTTGGCGAATCGCCTGACCATACTTTCGCGCTCGCACGCGATGTTTCGCCGCGATTCTACACAACTGAACTGCAATTCGCGGGCGATCATTAGGCGATTGAAAATGTTTACAGGGAAGCTTCCAATAAGAACGAATGGTGTTTAAAATTGGTAATTAAAAGTGAAAGTAACGTAACGAAAGGGATAACCCTGATTAGCGAAGCCGTAACCGAACGAAATGAACTAGCGTAGACGTATCGTTACAAAACGTAACCAGAACCTAAAATAGTTAGCTAGTAAACGAGTGAAGTGATTTTCTAAACGTAACGTAACAAAACGGAAATATATGAGCGAGTTAAAAGAATGTGAACGAACTGTATGCTATGTTTTTTAGAATTTTAGAATTACATGACCGTCGGTGGTGCAATGGGTAGTGTGCGCGCCTCTTGTACATGAGATCCTGGGTTCGATCCCTGCTCTGACCACCTTAAAAAAAAAATATTTCTTTCGGCGGCGGTCACCTCGCATAGTGACGGCGACACTATCGAGTATTTAGCCATGAAAAAGCTTCTCAAAATACCGTTCGGAATCGGTGTAAAAACTTTAGGTCCTAATCAGTGAGTGAAAAATTAGAAAGCGCACAGCTCACTGGTTGTGCGAAGCTCTCCCCAATCCCTTCATAGGAAGTAATGGGAAACGGTTTTTTTTACATGACAAAATATGTTAATTAGATTAATGCACTGCTTACTGAGGCATAATATAAACGTATAAACGGATTTGTCGATTAATAAATAAACATAACGTGAATACTCTGAGCAAACGCAATTTGAGAAATTGTAACGTGTTGAAGAATTTTTCTATTGAACGGCTAAATTGAGAAAATTCAAGGAAAATGCCGAGAAAAATAGTGTCACTTAAAATAAACGCATTGAAAAAAATACTTCGGGACCGTAATTTAAAATCAACGGGTAATAAGTCAGAATTAGTTGAGCGACTTTCTACGGCGGTGGCAAGTGACGAATTTGAGTACGAAAGTTCAGACGAGGTTGAAGACGAGAACTTAGTTCGGAAACGAATTGCGAAATATGATGGAAAGCATATTAACTGTCGTGCAACACCAGGTAGCTACGAATACGCAAAATACAAGTCCAGAACAAGCCAATATAAGTGTAAGTGAAACACTACAATCTATATTAGCTCGAGACTGCCAACCACGAAATGTACATAACGTCAAGGAAATGTACGATATCTTACCCGAATACGGCCCCACGAAAGATGCCACTTTTAGTATCGAGCAGTTTTTCGAACGTGTTGGAAGTTCAATGAGAGCATACGTCTGGGATGAGAGAGTTGTCTTACAGGCAGACTACGGAAAGTTAAAAGGTCCTGAGAAAATGGTGCTCGACGGATCTTCCGAATTTTTAACGCTTTGAAAACTGAATTTAGTACACCGGCAGATGAGGCTGATGCCCACTATAAACTGACGAACGCTATACGACAACATAAAGAGTCGGTGAGTGAATATTGTTTCAGTATGGGCGCACTGGGCAGACGATACAACGTGAGCGAATCAGCTCTGATTAAATATACTCGAGAAGGTTTGAAGCATTGCGATCTACAGTTGGCAATTGCGCCACTCAGGTTTAAAACTATGAAGGAAATGCGAAAATCAATGGAGGAATATTTACTGAATAGAGCTAGTTGTTCTTCGAACAACAAAGTCCCAATATGCATGAGACGCTATAACAACAGCAACATCGTTGACATCAACAGAGGCAAAACAAATCGTATGTTACAACTGTTCGGAAACAGGGCACATCTCTAGCGCTTGCCCGAAACCTCAGCGTAGACAAAGATGTCGAGATGAGTACACCCGAAAACAATGCCGGAACACTGTGGCAAAAACAGGGATAGAACAACGAACAGCGTGGCAAAGGATATCGAAAATAAACGTGTAATCATCAACGACCGGGAATTTTATGCACTAATCGATAAAGGCAGCCAATGTAGTATGGTAAGAAGATCAATTGCGACGGATATTGCGAATGAAAGGAAGTATTGCAACTTACGAATAAGTGCAGTGTGCGGTGGTACAACCGTGTTGAAGGAGATGATGAAGCCTAAACTGGTTATTGACGGCATCGAACTTAAGGTTGACTTGTATGTAGCGGATGACGATATATTCACCTCTGACATAATCATTGGAAACGACTTATTTTAATTTCAGAAAGTGCGAGTTCCTCGATACAACAATCGAATACCTTGGACATAAACTACATCCGAACGGTTTAAGCCCCGGCAGTATCAAAACGGCAGCTATTCGAGAATTCCCGACCCCAAAAAAGAAGATTTCTGGGTTTAAGCAGTTATTTCAGAAAATTTGTACCCGGTTACGCATTGAACTTGAGAAAGGATGCCCAATTCAAATGGAACGTGGAACAGAACAAAGCTCTTAAAATTAAGCTTACTACTGAACCGGTCCTAGCAGCTTATAAAACCGGCAGACAACATAAAATTCATACCGATGCAAGTTCAATTGGCATCGCAGGCGTACTTTTGCAAAAAGACGAGGACGTGTGGAAATCTGAAGCGTACTATAGCCGATCTACAACAAGCGATGAACATAACTACCACAACTACGAATTAAAATAATAAGAAGAAAATTTGTAAAATTTAAAAATTAAAAATAAAAAAAAATATAAAAATAAAAATATTAACATAAAATATTAAATGAAATAATACAGTTAAAAAATTATTACAATTAGCTTGTATGTTAGTTAAAGTAATAAAAAATATAAAAATAAAAAATAACTTACAATAAAAACAGTAATATAACATAAGAAGCAGGAACGACCGATAGGGTGAACAATACAGGACTGGGACAGGAACATCTGGAACATGAGGAGCAGGAAAATGAACATCAGATGGAGTAGAACGACAGGGGGATGAGCAGTAACAAGAGAAAATGGGTAACAGTCTCCACAAATTTGAGTGGAAGGATACACAGGAACTTTAGGATAAAATCATAGGAGATAACGTAGGCAGTACCATCTGGAGCAGGAGCGTCGCAACAATATGTGTGGAACGATAAACAGGAACATAAAGATAACATAATGAGAGATGAACAGGAAGAGTAGGAACATGAAGATCGAGAACATGAAGAGCAGGAACATGAAGATGAGGTATATCAATGTCAGGATCTGGCCTCAACCGCTAAGTTATTTATATAGCGTCAGCTACAATTCATTGTAGAATTCAGGATTTATAACAAGATTGATTAATAGAAGCAGGACTGGTTTATCGGAGGAAAATGGTTGGCAACACAAGCTGGATAATAGTTCAAAGAATCTATAGCGGGCAAGGAATTATAGATCTAATTGTAAATGAGGCAAATGCGGCGAAAAGGATTGAAATAGGAAGATCAATAAGTAGACCAGTGTTGCCGTTTGAAAATTTTTTTCCGACCAAAATTTTCCCAAAATCCGACCAAAATCGCCTGCTTCCGACCAAATTTGAAAATTTAATTAATATTTGTCTTTTGTGATGTACATTTTATTTAATATTTAAGTAAAATAAATATTTCAGATATATCATATTTGCATTAAAGAATTCAGGCATGTAAATTAGAATTTAAGTAATGTAATTTATAATTAAACACATTAAAATTGTAAATTGTAAGTAAAACATTTTTACTCAGCCTTTTTAACATATGTTGTTTTCATTTACTTATGTTATAATTCAGGCATGTATTAAATACATCACATTAAAAATAAAAAGTTAAAGTTCTTGATTTTACATTTGGTTCTGTAGGTCCCTTTTGGCAGACCAAACATAGTGCGGATTATTCATTTTGATAATTTCTTTACACAACATAATACCGTTGACAGTATTTTCTTCTAGTTTATTCCTTAGTTTAGTTTTTATTAGCGCTAGTGGCAGAGATAACAAATTAAAAATAAAATAAGAAATATTTGAGAATCATTTCTAATTTAGTCCGTTTTTTATAGAAGATATTTTTTGCCAAAAAGCATTAATATTTAAATGGGCCAAAGTTTTTATATGTTGAGCCGCAGCAAATTCCACTCAGTAACTATTAAATCGGGATCACAGTCAACTAACTTAGGGAATTTTAAAACAAGATCCAGAATTGCTAAGTCGTCGTTTGAAAGTACCTTGTCAGGAGTTACCATATTTAAAAGTTATATACTATCGTTTTTGAAATCTAATCGCTTGTTGATCTGATCAAGAAATTCTATATAAAATTCTAAAACAGCAGATTTTATTTCATATTTTTCAGTCTTATTTAAATAAGTTTCCGCATATGTTTCTGCCTTAGTGCCAATAAATATTTTACAAGTACCAAGCTGATACTGCTTATTTTTCTAATCAATTTCTTATTATTTATTAGTTCTTTTTTAATAAAATTGCTTAATATTAAAAGAAAATTGTATTTTATGCTAGTGTGTAAATACGGTAAACGTGAACTTTCCGCTTGAAATTCTTTGTTAAGATTATTGGCAATGGGTAGAAAATATGCCAAACATAAAAAATAACATTTCATTTGGCTTGTCATATCCTCCACAATAATGCAGAAATTCCTTGAACTTCATATACACAGGAAATGAAATACAATTTTAGGCTATCCATTGCTCAACGATTCTTAATACAACGCCTTACAGCGAAAGCCAACAGGTGCTGCATATACCTAAAATTGTATGCGGTGCAACTGAACCATACTCTTGGAATTCTTTGAGTTCGCTGACGCGTTTGGGACTACGAGAAAAAAAAGGTGTATATGTTCCGACACAATTTTTTGATAGACGATGTTTGTGGCGTAACTGGAACAGTGATATAAAGCGTTACAGGAACATAATAATTCTAATATAATAATTATAATAATTCTACTTCTTTTTCAAATAATGCCTCTAATATTACCAAACATAGAATTTTCTCCGTCTGTTGACATTAGGTTCTTGAAAGGAATTTCACATAACACAAAAAATTCTTGAATTTTATCAAATGTTGACTGCGCGTCTGACTTAGTTAATTCCAACATTGTCAGAAACTTATCTTGGATTTCAAACGCTCAATTTACATAACGCGCGAGTAAAATGTCAGTAGTTCCGACCACAATTAAAGAAAAATTTGGTTTTTTATAATATGGATATTACATCATTCCTTGCCTGCTTTCCAATTTTGTCTGCTATTTCTGTGGCCTTTGTCCTTCCGCAATGCACTACTTTTGTAATCGCAGAGTCCGCGCAGCACTCAACCAATAATGCAGGAAGATAGCCCATCAATATGAAAGACAAATTGTGCGTAATGCAAAACATGATCAATGTGAATTCTACATGTTTTACCTGTTGCGACTTTCTTTGTTGTTCATTGTTAAAAAATTGTTCGATATGCAAATGTTTCTTTTTGGTGTCATAGTTTTGTACATGCGTTGTTGTCTTTTCATGATTTTTCAGATGTGTCAAATGTGCAGCAAGTGGCTTGGAGCATGCAGTACAAAATTGAGTACCATCCCTTTCCTGCAGCCATTCGAAAGTAGTAAGCCATTATGTTTAAATTTCCTTTTAGAACATTGCGGATTATCAGTAAAAACATTTGCAGCACTGTAAACAGAAAGATTCATTCCTAGTGCTCTTACTCGGCTATACTGGTCAATTATTGTCAAATGAAAAACTTTAAATTAATTCATTTTTTCTCCGACGTTTCGACTGTGTTTCTAGTCTTCTTCAAGGAGTTATTTTTTATTTCGTTGAAAATGCTATAACACTACCTCTATTATTTCCGTTTAATTTTAATTTTAATTATACATACAATTTCAATTGTCCTTCAAGTTCGAGTGCATAGAATGCTGTTGTCATATGTACTAATCTTGTCAATGTCCTCTTTGTCGGTCATTGTTATGTTTGCTTTCCGTGTAATTCTAAAACTTTCCAATGTGAAACGTCTGTTTTGTTTATTTTCTATATCCAATATTCTTGTTTTGTCAAAGTCAGGAGTCCACGTTCTAGCATATGTTTTGCTATTCCAGTGTTCCTTTTTCCTTTTTTGATGTCAGTTTCGTGTTCTGTTAGTCTTGTATTGAGTGATCGTTTGGTTGTCCCTATATAGATTTGGTCACATTGTTGATTTGTTGTTCCCCTACGGGGTATTTCATAAACAACGTTACATCTTTCAGAAAGATTCATTATTTTATCAAAATTTGTTAATTTAAACAACTTTACCTACAAGCTGCCTCATTGTTGTTTTCGGTTACTGCTTCCATTTTTTTATTTTTTGTTATGTATGTAAAATAGATGTTTATTAATAAAAAGAGATTTTTTTGATTAATATTTATACTCAACTTTCCATAGTTCAATCCTCTAATGCTCATGCAGAATGTTTTATTGTTTTCCTATTCAGTGTTTTTTCCAAAATACTGACATTCATAAGAAATAGGGCGAAGAAGCATAACAGAAATCGTTGTCACTAATTTAATGGCCAACAGCTGAATTCGGTTAACGTATCGCACAGTTCACTGTCACTGATCTAATATAAACGTCGTTAATAACTACTTACCCGTCATCGAAGTGCATAATTTATTGGTAAATGGTAAACAGTGTGGAAAACGTATTTTTAAGATAAAATAAGAGAGAGACCAGAGAATGGCTAGGGTTTCACTCGTTTTGTTTGTTGGCATTCGAGTGAAGAGAAGTTTTGAGTGTCTACTTCAGTGTCGCCGTTTTGGACGGATCCGACCAAATTTGGTCGGAAAAAATTTAAAATTTTTAATTTGCTCGGATGGTCGGACCAATTCAATTTTGGTCGGTTTTTGTCTCTAATCACAAATTATTTTTTTCTTTGCATAATTTATTTAAAATCTCATATATTTTATCTTAAAAATAAATATAAAATAAAATTAAAAATACAAATTCCAAATATGTTGAAGTAAAATTACATAAACTTTACAAAAAGTATTCAATAATCAACATATAACGTGAGAGAGAAATGCGTTTGAGTGAATTGCTAGCACTTTTTGGTTCTCTTTTACCAGGTTTGCCAAATTGTGCACATATTCTGGTTGTCTAACTCTACATCGTCTTTGGATCAATAAGCACCAGTCGATTTTTATAAGATGGCAAATCATCGATGTTCCAAGGAGACCACGTAAAGCAAAAAGTAAAAATTGTCTTTGAATCGATTCGATGCGGCCTATGTAACAGTCATTATATGGACACCACACAATACAAGCATATTCTAATCCAGGTCTAACGAGAGAGACAAAAAGACGTTTAGTGACGCATGGATCAGCAAATTCTTTCGCCCATCTTTTTATAAAAGATAACAGTTATCTGGCTTTGCCTATACAGGAATCAATATGAAGATCAAAACACAATTTTTGATCAAGAAGTACTCCTAAATCCCTCAAGGAAGATACATTTTTCAATATATCGGGTTTTTCAATAAGAGCGCTACAAAAGTTTTTTTAAATAAAACAAAACCGGTTTTAGATACCAATGAAGTTCTTTATTCCTATGAAAGTACGTTCGATGCCATTATGTATGGAACTCGATTTCTTTTGCATGGCCACCACGGGCACGCTTGCAGAAGTCCAGACGCAGAACCCAATTTTCGACGGTTTTCAAGCATAAATCTGGCGATACTGCTGCAATTTCACGTTCGATATTCGTACGAAGTTCATCAATCGTCGCTGGCTTGTTGGCATAGATCATAGACATGACGTAGCCCCACAGGAAATAATCTAACGGCGTCAAATCGCACGGCGGCCAATCGACTGGGCCATTTCGTGAGATAACACGTTCACCAAACTTGGTTTCCAATAAATTGATTGTGGAATTCGCTGTGTGGCTTGTGGCGCCGTCCTGTTGGAACCACATGTCCTCCAAGTCCATATTATTCATTTGGGCCAAAAATATTCGGTTATCATTGAACGGTAGCGATTCGCATATGCATGTGTATGTGTAGCTAAACGAATAGAAACCCTGCAAACATTTTTGAGATTTTTTGGTGATGGTTTGCTTGGCGATGATTACGCGATCCTTCTCAGGGAATACGAATTTCTAACCATCGCCTACACCTAACAACTAAGCGATGACTTCGCGAACGTTCACAAGTAAGTCCAATTTTTCCTGAAAACACTTAATTCTGTCAAAAATGTTGATGACGTTTACGATTTGAATTGCGCGCCATCGGCTATGCCTTACATCTAAGCGATGAATACGCGAGCGCACACAAGTAACGGGAAATCTTCCTCACAATAGTTTTTTTTGCATTCTTTATCGTTTTGAGTTGAGTCATCACTGTTTTTTCATAACTTTCGATGGACTATTTTTTTGTTGTTTTCTAAAGGTAACGGGAAAATAAATATTTGGTTTCTAGAGTTTTTTTTAATACTTATTTTATCTTTAAATTTGTTAATAGAAATATGACAAGAAAAATTTGTCGGTGCTGACGAAATCATTATACACCACATTCCTCAGCAACATTTCGGCCATGCAAACGACCGCCTCGCAAAGCGAAATGACCGAAATATAAAGTAATTTAAAATAAAATAAATTTATTAGTTATTACATTATATTATATGATTATTAATTAATTAATAATATTAATGAAATTGAAAGCTTTGCATTTTAAATTATCAAAATAAGAAATATCATTAAAATTAATGCATTTTTTGTCATCCTTATTTTCGCCAAAACGATCGCTCGAGGCACATTACTAGCGAATCGCCCGCGGCTCATTATAAGCGAATCGCCGGCAAGTCGTTATTAGCGAATCGCCTGCGGCTCAGTAAAACCGAATCGCCCGCAGTTCATTATAAGCGAATCGCCGGCAAGTCGTTATTAGCGAATCGCCCGCGGCTCATTAATAGCGAATCGCCCGCGACTCGCTGGACGCGAACCGCAACAGGCACACAGGCAATCGTTTTGGCGAATCGCCTGACCATACTTTCGCGCTCGCACGCGATGTTTCGCCGCGATTCTACACAACTGAACTGCAATTCGCGGGCGATCATTAGGCGATTGAAAATGTTTACAGGGAAGCTTCCAATAAGAACGAATGGTGTTTAAAATTGGTAATTAAAAGTGAAAGTAACGTAACGAAAGGGATAACCCTGATTAGCGAAGCCGTAACCGAACGAAATGAACTAGCGTAGACGTATCGTTACAAAACGTAACCAGAACCTAAAATAGTTAGCTAGTAAACGAGTGAAGTGATTTTCTAAACGTAACGTAACAAAACGGAAATATATGAGCGAGTTAAAAGAATGTGAACGAACTGTATGCTATGTTTTTTAGAATTTTAGAATTACATGACCGTCGGTGGTGCAATGGGTAGTGTGCGCGCCTCTTGTACATGAGATCCTGGGTTCGATCCCTGCTCTGACCACCTTAAAAAAAAAATATTTCTTTCGGCGGCGGTCACCTCGCATAGTGACGGCGACACTATCGAGTATTTAGCCATGAAAAAGCTTCTCAAAATACCGTTCGGAATCGGTGTAAAAACTGTAGGTCCTAATCAGTGAGTGAAAAATTAGAAAGCGCACAGCTCACTGGTTGTGCGAAGCTCTCCCCAATCCCTTCATAGGAAGTAATGGGAAACGGTTTTTTTTTACATGACAAAATATGTTAATTAGATTAATGCACTGCTTACTGAGGCATAATATAAACGTATAAACGGATTTGTCGATTAATAAATAAACATAACGTGAATACTCTGAGCAAACGCAATTTGAGAAATTGTAACGTGTTGAAGAATTTTTCTATTGAACGGCTAAATTGAGAAAATTCAAGGAAAATGCCGAGAAAAATAGTGTCACTTAAAATAAACGCATTGAAAAAAATACTTCGGGACCGTAATTTAAAATCAACGGGTAATAAGTCAGAATTAGTTGAGCGACTTTCTACGGCGGTGGCAAGTGACGAATTTGAGTACGAAAGTTCAGACGAGGTTGAAGACGAGAACTTAGTTCGGAAACGAATTGCGAAATATGATGGAAAGCATATTAACTGTCGTGCAACACCAGGTAGCTACGAATACGCAAAATACAAGTCCAGAACAAGCCAATATAAGTGTAAGTGAAACACTACAATCTATATTAGCTCGAGACTGCCAACCACGAAATGTACATAACGTCAAGGAAATGTACGATATCTTACCCGAATACGGCCCCACGAAAGATGCCACTTTTAGTATCGAGCAGTTTTTCGAACGTGTTGGAAGTTCAATGAGAGCATACGTCTGGGATGAGAGAGTTGTCTTACAGGCAGACTACGGAAAGTTAAAAGGTCCTGAGAAAATGGTGCTCGACGGATCTTCCGAATTTTTAACGCTTTGAAAACTGAATTTAGTACACCGGCAGATGAGGCTGATGCCCACTATAAACTGACGAACGCTATACGACAACATAAAGAGTCGGTGAGTGAATATTGTTTCAGTATGGGCGCACTGGGCAGACGATACAACGTGAGCGAATCAGCTCTGATTAAATATACTCGAGAAGGTTTGAAGCATTGCGATCTACAGTTGGCAATTGCGCCACTCAGGTTTAAAACTATGAAGGAAATGCGAAAATCAATGGAGGAATATTTACTGAATAGAGCTAGTTGTTCTTCGAACAACAAAGTCCCAATATGCATGAGACGCTATAACAACAGCAACATCGTTGACATCAACAGAGGCAAAACAAATCGTATGTTACAACTGTTCGGAAACAGGGCACATCTCTAGCGCTTGCCCGAAACCTCAGCGTAGACAAAGATGTCGAGATGAGTACACCCGAAAACAATGCCGGAACACTGTGGCAAAAACAGGGATAGAACAACGAACAGCGTGGCAAAGGATATCGAAAATAAACGTGTAATCATCAACGACCGGGAATTTTATGCACTAATCGATAAAGGCAGCCAATGTAGTATGGTAAGAAGATCAATTGCGACGGATATTGCGAATGAAAGGAAGTATTGCAACTTACGAATAAGTGCAGTGTGCGGTGGTACAACCGTGTTGAAGGAGATGATGAAGCCTAAACTGGTTATTGACGGCATCGAACTTAAGGTTGACTTGTATGTAGCGGATGACGATATATTCACCTCTGACATAATCATTGGAAACGACTTATTTTAATTTCAGAAAGTGCGAGTTCCTCGATACAACAATCGAATACCTTGGACATAAACTACATCCGAACGGTTTAAGCCCCGGCAGTATCAAAACGGCAGCTATTCGAGAATTCCCGACCCCAAAAAAGAAGATTTCTGGGTTTAAGCAGTTATTTCAGAAAATTTGTACCCGGTTACGCATTGAACTTGAGAAAGGATGCCCAATTCAAATGGAACGTGGAACAGAACAAAGCTCTTAAAATTAAGCTTACTACTGAACCGGTCCTAGCAGCTTATAAAACCGGCAGACAACATAAAATTCATACCGATGCAAGTTCAATTGGCATCGCAGGCGTACTTTTGCAAAAAGACGAGGACGTGTGGAAATCTGAAGCGTACTATAGCCGATCTACAACAAGCGATGAACATAACTACCACAACTACGAATTAAAATAATAAGAAGAAAATTTGTAAAATTTAAAAATTAAAAATAAAAAAAAATATAAAAATAAAAATATTAACATAAAATATTAAATGAAATAATACAGTTAAAAAATTATTACAATTAGCTTGTATGTTAGTTAAAGTAATAAAAAATATAAAAATAAAAAATAACTTACAATAAAAACAGTAATATAACATAAGAAGCAGGAACGACCGATAGGGTGAACAATACAGGACTGGGACAGGAACATCTGGAACATGAGGAGCAGGAAAATGAACATCAGATGGAGTAGAACGACAGGGGGATGAGCAGTAACAAGAGAAAATGGGTAACAGTCTCCACAAATTTGAGTGGAAGGATACACAGGAACTTTAGGATAAAATCATAGGAGATAACGTAGGCAGTACCATCTGGAGCAGGAGCGTCGCAACAATATGTGTGGAACGATAAACAGGAACATAAAGATAACATAATGAGAGATGAACAGGAAGAGTAGGAACATGAAGATCGAGAACATGAAGAGCAGGAACATGAAGATGAGGTATATCAATGTCAGGATCTGGCCTCAACCGCTAAGTTATTTATATAGCGTCAGCTACAATTCATTGTAGAATTCAGGATTTATAACAAGATTGATTAATAGAAGCAGGACTGGTTTATCGGAGGAAAATGGTTGGCAACACAAGCTGGATAATAGTTCAAAGAATCTATAGCGGGCAAGGAATTATAGATCTAATTGTAAATGAGGCAAATGCGGCGAAAAGGATTGAAATAGGAAGATCAATAAGTAGACCAGTGTTGCCGTTTGAAAATTTTTTTCCGACCAAAATTTTCCCAAAATCCGACCAAAATCGCCTGCTTCCGACCAAATTTGAAAATTTAATTAATATTTGTCTTTAGTGATGTACATTTTATTTAATATTTAAGTAAAATAAATATTTCAGATATATCATATTTGCATTAAAGAATTCAGGCATGTAAATTAGAATTTAAGTAATGTAATTTATAATTAAACACATTAAAATTGTAAATTGTAAGTAAAACATTTTTACTCAGCCTTTTTAACATATGTTGTTTTCATTTACTTATGTTATAATTCAGGCATGTATTAAATACATCACATTAAAAATAAAAAGTTAAAGTTCTTGATTTTACATTTGGTTCTGTAGGTCCCTTTTGGCAGACCAAACATAGTGCGGATTATTCATTTTGATAATTTCTTTACACAACATAATACCGTTGACAGTATTTTCTTCTAGTTTATTCCTTAGTTTAGTTTTTATTAGCGCTAGTGGCAGAGATAACAAATTAAAAATAAAATAAGAAATATTTGAGAATCATTTCTAATTTAGTCCGTTTTTTATAGAAGATATTTTTTGCCAAAAAGCATTAATATTTAAATGGGCCAAAGTTTTTATATGTTGAGCCGCAGCAAATTCCACTCAGTAACTATTAAATCGGGATCACAGTCAACTAACTTAGGGAATTTTAAAACAAGATCCAGAATTGCTAAGTCGTCGTTTGAAAGTACCTTGTCAGGAGTTACCATATTTAAAAGTTATATACTATCGTTTTTGAAATCTAATCGCTTGTTGATCTGATCAAGAAATTCTATATAAAATTCTAAAACAGCAGATTTTATTTCATATTTTTCAGTCTTATTTAAATAAGTTTCC
Organism: Phaonia tiefii; assembly: GCA_963931995.1. Taxonomy (NCBI): domain Eukaryota; kingdom Metazoa; phylum Arthropoda; class Insecta; order Diptera; family Muscidae; genus Phaonia; species Phaonia tiefii. The sequence goes on along the minus strand of OZ008371.1, from coordinate 87,045,121 downwards.
GCATATGTTTCTGCCTTAGTGCCAATAAATATTTTACAAGTACCAAGCTGATACTGCTTATTTTTCTAATCAATTTCTTATTATTTATTAGTTCTTTTTTAATAAAATTGCTTAATATTAAAAGAAAATTGTATTTTATGCTAGTGTGTAAATACGGTAAACGTGAACTTTCCGCTTGAAATTCTTTGTTAAGATTATTGGCAATGGGTAGAAAATATGCCAAACATAAAAAATAACATTTCATTTGGCTTGTCATATCCTCCACAATAATGCAGAAATTCCTTGAACTTCATATACACAGGAAATGAAATACAATTTTAGGCTATCCATTGCTCAACGATTCTTAATACAACGCCTTACAGCGAAAGCCAACAGGTGCTGCATATACCTAAAATTGTATGCGGTGCAACTGAACCATACTCTTGGAATTCTTTGAGTTCGCTGACGCGTTTGGGACTACGAGAAAAAAAAGGTGTATATGTTCCGACACAATTTTTTGATAGACGATGTTTGTGGCGTAACTGGAACAGTGATATAAAGCGTTACAGGAACATAATAATTCTAATATAATAATTATAATAATTCTACTTCTTTTTCAAATAATGCCTCTAATATTACCAAACATAGAATTTTCTCCGTCTGTTGACATTAGGTTCTTGAAAGGAATTTCACATAACACAAAAAATTCTTGAATTTTATCAAATGTTGACTGCGCGTCTGACTTAGTTAATTCCAACATTGTCAGAAACTTATCTTGGATTTCAAACGCTCAATTTACATAACGCGCGAGTAAAATGTCAGTAGTTCCGACCACAATTAAAGAAAAATTTGGTTTTTTATAATATGGATATTACATCATTCCTTGCCTGCTATTTCTGTGGCCTTTGTCCTTCCGCAATGCACTACTTTTGTAATCGCAGAGTCCGCGCAGCACTCAACCAATAATGCAGGAAGATAGCCCATCAATATGAAAGACAAATTGTGCGTAATGCAAAACATGATCAATGTGAATTCTACATGTTTTACCTGTTGCGACTTTCTTTGTTGTTCATTGTTAAAAAATTGTTCGATATGCAAATGTTTCTTTTTGGTGTCATAGTTTTGTACATGCGTTGTTGTCTTTTCATGATTTTTCAGATGTGTCAAATGTGCAGCAAGTGGCTTGGAGCATGCAGTACAAAATTGAGTACCATCCCTTTCCTGCAGCCATTCGAAAGTAGTAAGCCATTATGTTTAAATTTCCTTTTAGAACATTGCGGATTATCAGTAAAAACATTTGCAGCACTGTAAACAGAAAGATTCATTCCTAGTGCTCTTACTCGGCTATACTGGTCAATTATTGTCAAATGAAAAACTTTAAATTAATTCATTTTTTCTCCGACGTTTCGACTGTGTTTCTAGTCTTCTTCAAGGAGTTATTTTTTATTTCGTTGAAAATGCTATAACACTACCTCTATTATTTCCGTTTAATTTTAATTTTAATTATACATACAATTTCAATTGTCCTTCAAGTTCGAGTGCATAGTATGCTGTTGTCATATGTACTAATCTTGTCAATGTCCTCTTTGTCGGTCATTGTTATGTTTGCTTTCCGTGTAATTCTAAAACTTTCCAATGTGAAACGTCTGTTTTGTTTATTTTCTATATCCAATATTCTTGTTTTGTCAAAGTCAGGAGTCCACGTTCTAGCATATGTTTTGCTATTCCAGTGTTGCTTTTTCCCTTTTTGATGTCAGTTTCGTGTTCTGTTAGTCTTGTATTGAGTGATCGTTTGGTTGTCCCTATATAGATTTGGTGCCATTGTTGATTTGTTGTTCCCCTACAGGGTATTTCATAAAGAACGTTACATCTTTCAGAAAGATTCATTATTTTATCAAAATTTGTTAATTTAAACAACTTTACCTACAAGCTGCCTCATTGTTGTTTTCGGTTACTGCTTCCATTTTTTTATTTTTTGTTATGTATGTAAAATAGATGTTTATTAATAAAAAGAGATTTTGTTGATTAATATTTATACTTAACTTTACATAGTTCAATCCTCTAATGCTCATGCAGAATGTTTTATTGTTTTCCTATTCAGTGTTTTTTCCAAAATACTGACATTCATAAGAAATAGGGCGAAGAAGCATAACAGAAATCGTTGTCACTAATTTAATGGCCAACAGCTGAATTCGGTTAACGTATCTCACAGTTCACTGTCACTGATCTAATATAAACGTCGTTAATAACTACTTACCCGTCATCGAAGTGCATAATTTATTGGTAAATGGTAAACAGTGTGGAAAACGTATTTTTAAGATAAAATAAGAGAGAGACCAGAGAATGGCTAGGGTTTCACTCGTTTTGTTTGTTGGCATTCGAGTGAAGAGAAGTTTTGAGTGTCTACTTCAGTGTCGCCGTTTTGGACGGATCCGACCAAATTTGGTCGGAAAAAATTTAAAATTTTTAATTTGGTCGGATGGTCGGACCAATTCAATTTTGGTCGGTTTTTGTCTCTAATCACAAATTATTTTTTTCTTTGCATAATTTATTTAAAATCTCATATATTTTATCTTAAAAATAAATATAAAATAAAATTAAAAATACAAATTCCAAATATGTTGAAGTAAAATTACATAAACTTTACAAAAAGGATTCAATAATCAAGATATAACGTGAGAGAGAAATGCGTTTGAGTGAATTGCTAGCACTTTTTGGTTCTCTTTTACCAGGTTTGCCAAATTGCGCACATATTCTGGTTGTCTAATTCTACATCGTCTTTGGATCAATAAGCACCAGTCGATTTTCATAAGATGGCAAATCATCGATGTTCCAAGGAGACCACGTAAAGCAAAAAGTAAAAATTGTCTTTGAATCGATTCGATGCGGCCTATGTAACAGTCATTATATGGACACCACACAATACAAGCATATTCTAATCCAGGTCTAACGAGAGAGACAAAAAGACGTTTAGTGACGCATGGATCAGCAAATTCTTTCGCCCATCTTTTTATAAAAGATAACAGTGATCTGGCTTTGCCTATACAGGAATCAATATGAAGATCAAAACACAATTTTTGATCAAGAAGTACCCCTAAATCCCTCAAGGAAGATACATTTTTCAATATATCGGGTTTTTTAATAAGAGCGCTACAAAAGTTTTTTTAAACCGGTTTTAGATACCAATGAAGTTCTTTATTCCTATGAAAGTACGTTCGATGCCATTATGTATGGAACTCGATTTCTTTTGCATGGCCACCACGGGCACGCTTGCAGAAGTCCAGACGCAGAACCCAATTTTCGACGGTTTTCAAGCATAAATCTGGCGATACTGCTGCAATTTCACGTTCGATATTCGTACGAAGTTCATCAATCGTCGCTGGCTTGTTGGCATAGATCATAGACATGACGTAGCCCCACAGGAAATAATCTAACGGCGTCAAATCGCACGGCGGCCAATCGACTGGGCCATTTCGTGAGATAACACGTTCACCAAACTTGGTTTCCAATAAATTGATTGTGGAATTCGCTGTGTGGCTTGTGGCGCCGTCCTGTTGGAACCACATGTCCTCCAAGTCCATATTATTCATTTGGGGCCAAAAATATTCGGCTATCATTGAACGGTAGCGATTCGCATTCACAGTAATGTGCCGGTCTTGATCATCACGGGAGAAGTACGGCCCAATGACGCCGCCGGCCCATAAACCCGTAATTTTTTCGGGATGCAATGATGACTCATGGATTTCGTGTGGATTGCTGTCTGACCAATAACGCATATTTTGCTTATTGACGAAGCCATTCAGCCAGAAATGAGCCTCATCTGTGAAGATGATTTTCCGATGAAAATCCGAATCATTTTCAAGTTGTTACTTACTTACTTATCCGGTCTCGGACAACCCCGGGGGGTCAGGGACCTTCCAAAACGAAGATAACATATTTCGCCGACCAGTTCGATCTTTTGCTTTATCTCTCTAGTTGGCAATACCAAGTGTACGCAGGGATTCGTCAACCTGATCCCTCCAGCGGAGTCTTGGTCTTCCTATTTTTCGTCTTCCTTCGAGTTCGGTTTCGAAAAGCCTTCGCGCTGGTTCATCTTCATCCATTTTACTGACATGGCCTAGCCAGCGCAATCGCGTTATTTTGATCCGCTTAACTATGTCAATGTCAGGATAAAGCTCATACAGCTCATGATTCATGCGTCGCCGATACTCGCCGTTGTGCACTATAGGGCCATACATTTTTCGGAGTTTTTTTTTTCTCGAAGACTCCTAGAGATGTTTCGTCTGCTTGCGATAGGACCCAGGATTCTGCGCCATAAAGCAAGACAGGTTGAATGAGAGTCTGGTACAGCTGGACTTTTGTTACTCGAGAGAGGGCTTTATCTCTAAAGTGCTTGCTTAGCCCAAAATAACATCTATTCGCAAGCACAATTCTCCGTTTGATCTCAAGGCTGACGCTGTTGTTTTTGTTCACGGCAGATCCGAGGTATATAAACTCGTCCACTACCTCGAAGTTATAACGGTTATCAATGTTCACGCTTTGGTCTAATCGCGTAGAGGCCCTGTTCGTTGAAACCATTAATTTTGTCTTGTCCTCATTCACCGTCAGACCCACTTTTGCTGACTCCTTCCCAATTCTCGAAAAACCCGCAGTAACTTCTCTAATTGTGCGCCCAATGATATCTATATCATCAGCATACGCGAGCAGCATGCTCAGCCCAATTCACGAACACGCGACGCTTATGGTGGTCAAGCGGCTTCAGTTCTTGCGTCAATTTGATCTTGTAAGGATGTAGGCCAAGATCTTTTCGCAAAATTCGTCACAACGACGTCACAGAGATATCCAACGCTTGAGAACGACGTGTGGGAGACACATTTGGGCTTTCTTGAACTGAAGCCTCAGCGGCAGCAATATTCTCGACACTACGGGCACTTCTTTGTCTCACTGGCACGGGAACATTTTGTACGGTGCCTGTGTTGATCTGGTAGGACGATTATGACGACTATAAATTGGACGTAGCGCTCTTAAAGTTGAGGCCACTGACTCCAAATTTCTGTAGTAAATTTAAATAATTTCGACTCGTTGTTGGCTCGTATATCTTTCCATGATGAAATGGCAAACCTTACTGAAGAGAAATGTTACAAAAATCCTGTTTTAACATTTAACGGTGCTGATATTCAATAAGAAGTGGAAATATTATATCTGAGAGGTGCAGCAAAGAATAGGGTGTTTGCCGACTACAATGCAAAGAAAAATTTCGGATGAATATCGTTTAATACTGTTTAACGAATATTGGAAGTTAGGTAAATGCACTAGCCGCGTTGCGTATGTGTTCAGACGAATTCAGGACTCATTAAAACAGTCATCAAAACATCTTTATGCGAATAAAAAAGAACGCAATTACACTTATAAATATCGGATATTTGTTGGAGATACAGCTGAAAATGTATGTAAAAATGTTTTCCTAACATATACGGAGAAACAGAAAGATTTCTGCACAGCGTCCAACAAAAAATTGTTGGTAAAAAGAGTTTAGAAGACCAACGCGAAAAATCCACAACTTCTAAAAATAGTTTACCGCAGTAAATAAAAGACGAAATAATAGCGCACATAAGATCGTTATTCTCATTATTCCCGAGCTCATACGAACCAGAAGTATTTAGCGGAAAATTTAAACCTATTTAAAATGTATGAGCTTTATAAAGATAATATGGAAAATTACGTTTCATATTGAAATTTAATAAACCTAGTCTAGATACTTGCTCGAAGTGTGATCAGTTTTCTATAGCCATCAAACATGCAAAATCGTATGCTATTAAAAATCAGCTTATTGTTGATCGTGATAAACACCAAAAATTAGCCGAAGAGGCATACGCAAACAATCTGACAAAACGGATGTAACAAAAACTGTGTTATGTAGGATCTTCAAAAATGCATACCAACACCAAATCTTAATTCTTCCATAGCATTCTATAAACGATGTCTCTGGACATTTAACTTTACAATAAGAAATTGTTCGACAAAGAAGACCTACTGTTTTGTTTGGAATGAAACAATAGGTGGAAGAGGGGCTAATGAAATTGCATCATGCATATGGAAATATTTTAAAATGAATATTGATCTTAAAAGCCATGTTATGATTTATTCGGATACATGTTCTGGTCAAAATAAGAACAATATTGTTACTGCTATGCTTGTTCTCCTCGTTAATCAACGTGGGATAAACGTAGAACTTAACGAGCAAAAGTTTTTAGAACCTGGCCATACACACTTAGAATGTGACAGCGATCACAGTATAATTGAACGACAGAAGAAGAAAAATGTACTCGAAGTTTACCATCCTCACGACTGGATTCAGCTTATAAAAACATGCGGCAGAAAATCTAATAAATTTTAAGTTTGTGAAATGAATACCGTTGACTTCCTCAGCTTTGAAAAGACATTTAAGCATATCTTTCAAAAAGTAAATAAAAATATAAACGGGGAAAAACTTTTGTGGAAAAATATCCGAAATATTATTTATAAGAAGGTTTGTTTGATAAAATTGAATTTAAAGAATATTTTAGTAGTGTTGCTGTCGAAACTAAGATACTTAAAAGTAAAAAAATTTCATCAGAAGATGTTTTCAACTATAGACTTCAGTCTAAGAATGTTGAAAAACTTCCTATTTCTTCCGAGAAAAAAAAGACTTAATACATTTGTTGCATTAATTCTGGATTTATTCCACGATTTTTATAAAAATATCAAAGTTTCCGAAACATCTCAAAATACATTATACATAGATGAGGAAGATGTAGAAAACGAATAAATAAACAGTTCCTTTTTTAACGTATGTTAAGGAAATAAATATAATTTTTTAAATGAATTATTTTATGCTTTATAATGTTATTCTGTGAATAATTGTTTTTGTTTAATTTTGTTTCTTCATGTTCGCAATACAAAACAGGTGTATTTTATTGAATTAAATATCTCAAGTTTCATAAATTTGCTTTATAAAACATCAAAAAAAAGTTTAAATAAAAATATGTAAATAAATCGATTTTGTTTTACTGCATACGTTGTGCTGCTATATGTATCAAAAACTCTGAATATGTCGCCAACTTATGTGCTAAAAACAACAACGTAAGTGTCATGTGTGATTAAAATGATAACATTTATTTTTACAAAAAAGAACTTATGTGGAGATATGATGTTATATTGCACACACTTAATGAGTCAATCAAACATATGCATTTTTAATCCTTTTACTAATTTTGGTCCTGTGAGGATTTTTTCATGAAAACTATGTATAATACGTAGAAAGTCACTGTTAAGAAGATAGTAAAGAAAAAAGTTTAAAAAAGCATCTACAGAAGCCGCAATTGAAAAACATAATTGTTTTTGCTCTCCTGAAAAGTTTAGTTTTATAACTTACGCGATTATTCGTGAAAACCACAGATATAACTTAACATCATCTGCAAACATCAAAATGTTAGAGGATTTAACTATAGACGGTATATCATTTAAATAAAGAACGAAAAGTAGAGGACCTAAATATATATTTTCCAGCTTTGTAGAATTTAAACTAAACTAGAATTGACACCAATAGTTTCACTTCGGAACGTATCACAAAGCGGTCAAAGTTCAAACGAGTTTGTCGCCGCTAAAAAGTTGTGGGCTGAATATAAACATAACATACTGTATGTCATTGGAAAGATAAAGTGCCAATATATAAACTGCATTAATTTTATCCACATCACTTTTAGATGCATTAAATACTAGACTGTGATACAAAAAGAATAAAGTAGAAATACCTGGGAAGTGATAGTATTTTTCTTGTAGGTATTGTCGAGGGATACAAGAATCTGCTTGTGAAAATCTTGAAAACCGGTTATAACCCCGGTCTTGCGTACCTTTACGCAATTATAAGCGTGTAAGTTAGTTAATTATCATTTCTCACCGTATTTAAAGACAATAAACTTAGGCCTTTCAAACGATATATTCGTTATTTAAGAAAATATGATAAGTCTGTGTGTATTTGTCCAGCAAACAGATATTTGTTTTTTTGCACATTATTTTATAGAGAAATCATAATAATCTTGAATTTATTCAAATGGGGCGTTTCCTAACGAGTAAAAAGCAACTTTGTTTTAAAAATCTGGTATTAATTGACTGAGTTATTGAAGTTTTTATTAAAACAAAAAAATACAAGTATTGGACATTCAACTCAAAAATGTTTACATGGCCTTTTTTTAATTCAGCATCATGGGTTTCTCTTTGAATTGAGCAGCATTATTCTGAAATCATTCTTATTTTATTTTTTCCTTCAAAACGTTTTTCAATTGTAGCCATTTCTTGGTGAAAATGTTCGCTTTGTTCATCGCTGAACTGGCCCAGGTTGGCTGGGAAGAAGTCCAAGTACGAATGAGGAAAATGAATTCTTATGGACATGTTGCTGCCCATTTCACCATACCCACTTAAAAATTCATTAACTACCCTGACGTAGTCGTCACTTCTGAAATTATCGAATAGTGCAACAAAATTCTTCCATGCACGTTTTCCAACAGAACTTAACTTGCTCATAAAGTTCACATCTCATAATTTTTCGAATTTGAGGTTCAATGAAAATACCTAAAATTCATCAAAATTGATAAAAAATATGAAAACCGTACTACATATGGAAACAAATAAATTAATACCTCTTTTTATTTTCGATTCACTTAGTTTTGCGAACACCACTTTAAGATGATAAAAAGCGTCGCCGTTTACATCCACTTTTTTACAAATTGTTTCATGTATCCTAGCTTTAGATGCAGTGGAGGCAGAATATCATTCTCAGCTTTAACTAATGGGATGTTTAAAATGTTCTTCCTGCCTATTTGCTGCGACTCACGAGATGGTCGTACTTTGTGATCATAGCGATTCGGTGCGCGATTATCCCATTCACTCATTCATTCATTCGATTATTTTTCCAGCACTTCGTAAGTTTCCTTTGTGCTAGACGCATATGCGATTGGAACTGATAGTAGCAGATTGTTGTTATACAATAAACAGCTTTCAAGCCTTGGCATAATATTACAGATTTCATATAAAGGAGAAAAAAATCACAAATATTCAATAATAATACTTACTTTTCATAATAATACTTACTTTTACATGAACCATCAATGAAAATTCAGCATTCCATCGATGAATAGTTGTGATTCAATGCCGAAAATAGTTTGGGTACATCTACGCAATACACGAAATCCCTATAATTCTTCAAGTAACAAAGTACGGTCACTTGTTCTACCAGATGATATAAGAAAATCTGTTTCCACCAAATTCCACTGCTTTAATCGCGACCCGAAAGTTTCAGAATCTCGTTTTGACTTATGCAAATCGGGCACGAGATCGGCGAAATCTGCATTTGAATAATAATGCTGTTCCGTTGACTTGGATTTGGAAGCAACGAACTCTTCTTTTTCCAAATCGTTGTCGGAACATCATCATTCCCATCTCGTTTATGATATGACTTATGATGCCAAGTCCTAGGCATCATCAGTCATATCATAAACGTTCCATTAAAAAAGCGATTGAACAGTTTGTTGTACACTTCCACCACTCTAATATTGTTTCTAAAATCACGCCGATGACTGAAATCCATAAAAACCCCACATCATTTCCCTTGCGGGCGTTTTTAGTAGGTCTGTTTTTTAAATATCAAGTTTTTAAATTTATTCAAGCTCAAGACCTTTTTTAAATTAAGCTTATTTATTAGCTTAGTTTGATTTCCAAAAAAGACGAGCACGAAAAGTGTTCCAATGATATCAGGGCTGTCCGTAAAGCTATTTCGGATCATACCAAGATCATCAGTAGACGTTTTTGGTATGCTTTTCGGTGAATTCATCAAAACTGTATGTATAGCAGAACTCATCATATTAATGAGAATTCCTTTATACTACATACGTTCGAAGAGTACCAAGCACTAACATAGGAAATTGTCCAAAATCGAAATATTTTCAATGATCACATAGTATTAATAGTAATAATTATCATATATTAAAAAAATATGAGCTTTACACTAAAAAGTGCGTATTTTCGTCACAAATTAGTAACGTAAAAAAGAGCTGAAAAGCGGGCAATAATTTAAAAAGAGGGGTAACAATCGCCTAGCTCTTTTTCCAAAAAAAGATAGCAGCAACCAAAAAGGAGCTTAAAATAATCTATAAGGGCTAAATGGCCACACTGATTATGTGCGACTGAAGCAGGTGACATTAACTGCGGTGATAACTGCGGCGATATTGACCACTGTAGTTTCAAAATATAAAAAATATAGATCCATCTCAATTTTGACCGAAGTTTATATCAAATAATGCCTTAAATATCCTGACTTATAATAAAAAGTTATCACAATATACAAAACATATCAGAAATAGGCAGTTCCTGTTCACATATATTAAATTAATCGACAAATTGAACTAAAATCGGTTCTTTAGTTCACAGCTCATATGAACTGTAGAACTGAAATGATAAAATGAACTAAATGAACGAACTAGTTTATTCTGCTGCACTGAACGAAAAACAGTACAAGCGTCTAGCCCAAGTTGAAGTGACAATGCAGTGATAAACGATACAACCATTATATAATAATATCTACATGGTAAAGTCGTTTGAACAGCTGATTAAATTTTTTTTCATGTGATTTTTCGCTTCAGGTGTCAAACTCAGATATATTGTGTTTGGTTCTCTGTTGCATTCGAGTGTTATTGGTATGCATTTGAGTAGAGTTAGAACAAAAACAAAATGCCTATTGTTGCTGTGTACAACTACAACAACGCCTGTAGATATTATATTACAATGTAGATATCATTGCACCATGGATACAATGAACCAAAAATGTATCACTTGAATATAAAGCATGAGTGAGCCAAACACAAGTCCTATCAGTGATGCCAACTCTGCAGGAACGATACGCGTCGACAAAATATCCAAAAATTGCTAAACGCGCCAACTAACGAAACGTCAAGAAGTATCCAAACGTTTCTTCAATTTATTCAATTCATTTTCTGATTTTGTTACTTCTTATTTTTTACAATATTCTTAGTTGCATTTTTCATTATTTTGCGTTGCTTGCAAATTCAGCTTAAGAAATACATTTTGCTTAATTATCAGTGTAAGTGTGTTTCGTTACCGGTAACACAATATGTTGGGCACGAAACAGACTTGATAAAATGCATATCAAAATTATTAGGAAAAAGTGCATTGCGCAAATTCATGACATTTAGTGTGGCAGTTAAAATTATTGGGAATTTTAGTGTTGCGCGTGTAAGAATTAAAATCATTTGTACATTTAAATGCGTGTAAAAGTTAAAATTATTTGGAAATTCGAATGTGACCCAAATAATTTTAATCATTGTTTCTTTCTATTTCTTTTATTTACAGATAACTTCAATTTATAATAGCCCCACCGTTAGAATGAGGCTTCGACGAAATTAAAATGTTTTGCCTGTTTTTTGATATGAATATTATGCATATTATTATAATACTTATAACAATTAATACATTTATACTAAAGCTTATTGCTGTGTTTTTATTGTTGTGGTAAATAATTTGGTCCAAGTTTTCATTATATTATATTTGTTTTATAAAGATAGATTCCAGTTTTATATTATTTAGTGTAAAGTTTACATTTTCTTGACTTTGGTTACAATATTCGGTAATATGATCTTATCGTCTACTTTAATATTTAAATTCGTAAAAGTTGTAGTGAGAGTTTCTATTTTACAATTTTCATATTTTATGATAAAATTTCCGCTTTCTTTTAACTTGAATTTATTACAGTTGTGAGTAATGTTGGAATCAAAATTTTTTGGTACAAATTTTATTTTTGAATACTGATGTTCAGAATATTTAGGTATTAGGAGCATAATTATTAGGCTATCATTGTGAAATGCGACAGATATTTTTATGTTCCTATAATTTTCGAAATCTGTTATTAGGTCTAGTTCTGGTCTGGTTAGAATATCTGAAGGAATAATTCCTAATTTGCTGGAGAATATGGTTTGTGAAATGTCGTCTATATGGTTTTTAAATATTGAAATATCGTTATTGAGTTGATAAATTTGTGTCATAAATGTAATTTTTGTCCTCTAGGGTTTTAATTCTGTTTTGAAATATATTCTTGAAGTCGTCTAGGTATTTTCCTATCTTATATTGTTCAACGTTTATTAAAGTTATTAATGTGTGTTAATTTGTTCGCGTTTTCCGTTAGGTTGATTTGATTGTCCTGAAGTGACTTTAATCTATCATCTACTTGTTTTTCGTCATCACTGTCCATTGTACCTGCTATTAGTTTTAGACCTTTTCCGATTATGTTCGCAAGTCCGCGTTTTGTTTTCAAATGTGGGTGTAAATTATCTATCTTTGCCCGTAATAACTCAAAGTTTTTTATCTATTGTATCTAAAAGTGGTTTTGCATCAACTGTTGTTTTCTCCAGGGTTCTGATATTTTCCATTATTATGTCTACAGTTTGTTCGTATTTAGTCAGATTAAGAATATGTAGGATTTTGTCCTAGTATTCGATGGGTTTAAATTTGTCCATTTTTATCGGTACATATCCATCAGTGTTCGTCAGAATATACGGTACATTACCTGAAAGAAAGGTGAGAATTATTTGTTAGCTTTAATAGTCGGATTATCTCGATCTTCGTATTTTTTCTTTGGCTGTACGTGGGTTTTGTAATATTTATGTTTTGTTTCAGTACTTTCTATACGGTCATCATCAATCTTTTTAGCATCATCTTTGCGATATTTTCTGTGGTTTTTTTCCGGCCCTTATTCCCTTAATAAAATTTGTTCCATCCTCTAGTTCCACATCTTCTCTTCCTTCATTTATCTTTTTTATGTATTTCTCTTTTTTTGATATCATCAAATCATGTATATGTTTATATTTACCTTGGTGTATTTTGCCATTAACAAAATCTATAGGTTTTTCTCCAGTTGTGCTATGGATCGTATTGTTATAGAATCCTATGATTCTATTAATTTTTTCCTCGATATTTTCAGTTCTGGTTTTGTCGTCGAGTCTCAATCAGCGCAAGTGTTCATTTATAATATTGTGTAACCTTTCCACATCTGCGTTAGATGTGTGATTACTATTTGAGGTATAGTGAATATCTAGGTTTTCGTCTGATGAATCCGAGTTCATTATAAACTATTATTCTATTAATTTTTCTATATGTACCGATTATTTGTAGTAATTTTGCTTTGAATTCCGTCCATGAAATACCATTTATCATAAATGCCATGACAAATTTGGAGAATTTATGGATCATTGTCATGAATAGGCTTTTATTTAACGAGTAGAATACGTCTATATGTACGATCTCCCTGGGTTTACTTGGAGTTTCAGTAATTTGCAAAGGTATCTTTGGCGTATTTCTAACGTATTTTTCTATATTACATATTTCACAGTTGTTTATAAATTGGGTAATTCGCAATTTTAAGTTCGGATTATAAATTCCGCGCTTAAATTCTTCGAAAACTGTTTGTATTCCCCGATGATTTTTGCTTAAATGATCCAATTCAATTATGTTCGCTAGCTTGACCTCATCTTCAATGTCGTCAAGTTCCGCCTTGCATCTAATGACTCTGAAGTTTTCGTTGTCTCCAAAGAGTTCATGGAAAGTATTTTCAAATACTCCATAAAAATTGTCATCAATTATGAACGCGTTTAACTTGTTTTGGTCGAAGTGATTCTTGTATAGGGTTGTACGATCCATTTCCTTAAATTCGAAAATTTTTCTTGTATTTCTAAATATTTTCCTTGTTCTAATGCTTGTAGAGCCTGAAAATTGGGTTCTTTAACAGAGAAGAGCCAAGTGAGTGGTTTATGGTCTGTCTCTATTATGAATTTTCTACCAAAAAGGTACGGCCTAAAATATTTGGTAGCCCACACTATCGCAAGTAATTCCTTCTCAATAGTGCTATAGTTCGATTCGCGTAACATACTTGTCTGTTGTTTTGAAATTTAGAGTGAATATTGTCGTAAAATCAGGATATACCAATATAGGATCATTTGTGAGGATTGTCTTTAGATTATCAAAACTTTTCTTGTACTAAAGATCATCGGTGTTCATTTTTGCATCCTTTTTCAAATATCTTATCATGGGTTTTGCCAAATGTGAATAGTCCTTAATAAATTTTCTATAGTATCCTGTTAACCCAAGAAATTGTTTTATTTGTTTCTGCGTTTTAGGAATTGGAAAATTAACGACACAATCGACCTTTGAAGGATTGGGTTTCACGCCATCCTGTGTCACTACGTGGCCTAAAAATTCTGTTTCTCTTTTACAGAACTCTGATTTGTCCAGTTGGACTTTTAAATTCTCTTCTTCTAAGCTCTGACAAATCAATTTAAGCGATTGACCATGCTCTTGAAGGGAGGTTGAAAATATGATGATGTCATCTAAATACACCAAACAAATTTTGCCAATGTGGTCTTTTAGAACGTTATTCATCAAACGTTGGAATGTCGCGGGAGCTGTCTTAAACCCAAATGACATTTTTAAAAATTTATAATGGCCTCCTTCGACCGAAGAAGCTGTTTTATGTCTGTAATTATTTTTTATTGAAATATAATTTTTCTTCTTTTCACAAGTTTGTATATAGCTTGGTATTTGTCACTATCACAATCTTGTTTATAAGATTCTTGTTGTTTGTTTTTTAAAATGTTTCTTAAAAGGTTTTTTTTTCTTTCTGTTTTTGTACTAGTCACAATTCAAAAAAAATCCAATTAGTAAGTTCACTTTAAAATTTCATTAAAAATGTTTGCTTTTGGGCAGAGTAATTTATAAGGATTAAAAACTTTCTATAAAATATTTCTCTTTTCCTTTTTTTTGTACATACAATTTTTTATAATTTTTTGTTTTAGACATACAATGGACGTCCAATAGTACGAACTATATAATGTCGGGCCTTTTCGTAATTTTCGAAAATTCGTATTATTGGACTACAGTTTTTTCCTCCTTTTATATAAAATAAAAAATAGTTTTTTATTTAAAACAGAAAACTTAAAAACATTAATATTCAAGTCAAATCAAGAGGTGTTAAAACATAAATTTGTACATACATTTGACCTCAATAAAAGTGTCTTGGAAGTTTCAATATTGTTCTCAACAGCCCATTGAATGCATGTGTCTAAACATTTAATTGCATCTTCATTTTTAACCTTTGGCAATGGGTTCACAGGAACCCAAATTGGTCATCATCGCTATCATTATCCTGTTCAATTTCTTCAATTGGGTCATCAAGATTTATTGATGAATGGAGCTACAAGTTCCTTAGAAGACGATAGTTTTTCGCCAGATTCTATGAGTAATCTTATACCATAGCGTTTTTTGTATTTGGTGAGCCAGCCATCACTGGCTAAAAAGTCGCCTTCATAAAACGTTTCATGAAATTCCAGAGCCTTATATTTTAACAGCGTACCACCTACTGGAATATGAAATTTTCTGTGACATAAAATCCACCCGTATAGCGCATCTTCCATTTTTTTAAATTTTCCAGTTGCTATTCTGTAGCGTGATTTTAGTGCACTTTTTGAAGCTAAGAATTGCGCCTTCTGTTGACTTATAGCACAAATGGGTGACTTAGATAATCCGTACTTGCTACAATTTTCATAGAGACATTTTCTACTTTCACTGTCTTCTATAATTTTTAACTTATTTTCTAAAGAAATTTTGCTTCTTTGTATGTATCAAATATAGGACACGCGACACAAGACAGTTGTTATCCCTATAAAATTTCGTACCAACTGACTATTTGCAGGTTGACCGCAGAAACAAACAAGTAAAACACGCTGACTGCTATTGAACATTTTGCATACATTCCAGTTTGAATTTCTAGCGAACATTATTGTAATCTTTTTTTCCTGTATGTGTTAATGCTGTTCGTTAACAGTTTAGCGAGTCTCTGACAGTACTTTAGTTGTACGAGTATGCAATATGTTCAAAAGCAGCGAGGGAACAAATTGCCTATACAAAATTAAATGTATATATTAACATTAGCAAAGCAAATACTATATATAAAAATTGTTCTCCTATAGCTAGCAATATGTCAAAAAAAGTGGTTTTTCCAATTTAAAGATATATGTACCAAATTATATGTACTGATTTGGGGATACATTCGGCTATCTGAAATGCTCATTAGGGTGGCCCTCAATTACATGATATGTGAATTATAGGGTGTTCTTGTTGTCATAGATTTTTCAACTGATTACGAATTTTTTCCTGTAATTTTATTAATATCCGAAAAACTGGAATTTTTTAATTTTTTACAATAAACTGGGTTAGTAGCCTTTCATTTAAGATGAATATTTCATTCGTACACTGAGAGAAAAAAAATTATTATAATAATAAGTGGTAAAGGTAGATTTACGACTTTTTCATTTAAAATGGCACAAAAACGGCAAAAGATTTTTGGCCAAAATTTTCTATTTCTCGTTTAGAACCCTAAAATCTAAAATTCCACCAAGGCGCTTCGCAGTACAATGTTTCGTTTGGAAAAAAAATTGAAAAAACTTCAAGAAAAATGGAAAAAATCCAACATTTTTAGCTTTTTTACCTTCCTCAACTCATAACGTCCAAACTAAGCTTTGTGACGTGAAGCGCCTTAGTGGAATTTTAGATTTTAAGGTTCTAAACGAGACATAGAAAATTTTGGCCAAAAATCTTTAGCCGTTTTTGTGCCATTTTAAATGAAAAAGTCGTAAATCTACCTTTACCACTTATTATTATAATAATTTTTTTCTCTCAGTGTACGAATGAAATATTCATCTTAAATGAAAGGCTACTAACCCAGTTTATTGTAAAAAATTAAAAAATTCCAGTTTTTTTGTTTTTTTTTTAATTTAATTTTTTAATTTTTAAGCCCACGAAAATGGTTAAACTGTGTTTCATTTTGAAATACAACTAATTTAAAAAAAAAAACTCGTGAAATAAATATTGTTTCTGAGTCCCCAAAGATTCATATTCAACAATAAAAAAGTTCTTTTTCGCAAAAAGTCGTTTTTGACATATTGCTACCTATAGCATAGCACAACTGTTAAAAGCTTTACTGTAACATTCATAAAAAAACTAAAACAAGAACGACAAAAAATGTTAAGTAGTACAGCTTGTAGCAAGAAAAGAAAAACACACTCCCATACAAACAAAATTGTGTGCAACAGAAATTTTGAACCATAGTTAATTGTAGAATATTCATTTTAAATCTGACTGTGAATGAGATCAGACGCAAATTGCAAAATGATATGTGGATGCTCTACTGAAATTTGTTTAGATAGAATTTCTTCACGAAGAAAAAACTCAAATAATTAAAAATGGAAGGCCAACGCCAGAACTTCCAAATTTAACAATAATAATCTCAAGTTCACATTAGTAACACCTTGACATTAAAAACTTTTGGAAAAGTTCGAATTGACGTTTTACTTGACGAACAAAAACGCATTTCATTATGGAGACATAATGAACAAGTTTCTGAAAACCGAAATGTATTCGAACGCTTAGGCGATTCGGTATAGAACTTGCGTTTAGAGGTAACGATGAAAACGAAAATTCCGACAATCATGTGAAAATTTTACACTTAATTGCTAAAAATTATAGTAAATTAGATCGTCATTTATCGACATCCACGATTTTTAAAGGCACTTCCAACCGCATTCAAAACGATATAATTAACTCTATTGGTACAGTCATATTAAACAATATCGAAAAAGAGTTAAATGAAACCATATTTATCGCAGTAATGCTGGATGAAACAACCGATATAAAAAAAGTTTTCTAATGTTATTTTTAGCCATTGTAATGCTCATGTGCTAAATTTATTTTTATCGCAATTTGTAAACTTTATACAATAAACCAAAATATTTTTTTAACATTATCAAGGCTGTCTGCTTTTTTAATCAATCCACCAAAAGAACTTATTTCTTCGATCAGGTGGTAAAACGAAGAATACCTACTGTGGCAACAACAAGATGGAACTATTCCTCCAGACTTGTAAATATAGTCCACACTTATCGTTCAGATCTAATAATAGTATTTGAAGAAATGATAGAAGATCCCGATACTTGGGGTGCGGATCCAATTCAAGCTAGGGGATTTATGCTGTTTTTAGATTCACTTAATGCAGTTTTCATGCTAAATACCTTTAACGACATTTTTTCATACACTGATGTATTGTTTGATATTCTGCAAAAAAAAAACTCTTTTGATATTCAATATTGCTGCTAACGTATTGAAATAAATAAGAAGCAAATATTAGCTAACAAATCAAAGTTTGATAATATATTAATTATGACAAAAGCTACTGCTCGAGTAAGTTTAAAGCGTGGAGAAAACATTGAAAATTTCGATTTGATGTATAAAAAAACATACAACCAAATAACTGAAACACTGTTTGAACAAATGGAAACTAGATTTAAATCTTTACAATATTTAAAATTTGTAGAATTGCTAAATTTAAAAAAATTTGCAAGTTATCTAAAAATATTTCCGACTGAAGCATTTGAAAGCTTAAAAAATTATTATGGAAATTTTTTTGATTTCATTAAATTAAAAAACGAATTACTTGTGTTTTATGCCCATTCGTATTTCTATCACATTGCTGTTTTTGGCATGCCAAGTAATTTAATTAATTTTGATTTGTCGGATACTTTTGATTTGTCGGATACTTTTTCTGAAGTATTTAGATTAAGCATGTCAAGTTTAACAATTCCAGTATCAACAAGTTCTGTTGAGAGATTTTTTCAGCACTTAAGAGAAATAAGACTTATTCCAGAAACCAAATGTTAAAGGAAAGGTTATCAGAGTTAGCCTTAATTTCTATAGAAAAGTCTTTTTTAAAAAATACAAAAAATTTCTACGATGATGTGATTGAAGTTTTCATTCAAAAAGCAAACAATTTAAATAAAATGAAAAAACAAGGAATTATTACAAAAAAAAAATGTGATCCCTTCCCTCGTCGTGGTCCTGGAATAAACTTAGAATATACAATTTTTTTAAATATGGAGAACACTCTGCTAAAAACTCCACCGCACGTCCCTGATAGACACCACCAGGAGCTCCCAATTTAACATTTAGCCCTCTCCAGATACATGAAATAAAATAAGATCAATATTGTATATTATGCTTGTTTTAAATACACACGCGAGTTTCATAAATTGTTATAAAATATGTAATTGCTCCAATTGGTAGTAGAGATGGGCGCTAGTCACGTGATTGGCGGGATTCGCTTGAATCACCCGCGATTCACTCGTGAACGTGAACATGACCAAATTTTGCTCACGTGAGCGTGCGTGAACGTGAGTAGCGAAAAAATCTTCGTGCCTGAGCGTGCATGCGTTCAATCTTTGCGTGAGTGAGTGTGCGTGACCACAATTTTCGCGTGATTAACAGATATGTCCGACTAATTGATGTCAATTAATTTCGATTTTCGTACTACTTTGTTAAACAAAGTATTTTTCGAAGACCTCTAAAATCATTTCCCTCTAACAACCGAAGCAGTTTTTCAGTTTCAGAGTGGACCCAATACCAAAAAATTGGTAATAATATCAGAACTTCTAATGTATAAGTCCGATTGTTTTAGAAAGTACTAAGTATTTGTAGGGGAGGAATTAGGTTTACAGAATCTGATATTTAGAGGCAGTACGTTTCGCTACAGGGTGCCAAAATAGACCACCTTGGTGATGATCACACTTTCATGGCATGTAACATTTCTCCAGTGGAAATTTTTTCTGAGGCCTTTTGTATAATGATAGTTATCTTAATCAACATAGATTCTATTGTCTTCCTAGATATATCATCTGAATTGAGGTTTTCCAAAGTAATTTGATTGACTATCCAAGTCTGACTGACTTATATATAGGAATTATTTTTTTCATAGTTTCAAAGCGTCCATGAATGGTGCAAGTGATTGGAACGTGATCGGAGTTCAATTCGTTAGGATGTGTCATTAACGAAGAAATATTTAGGTTAGAGTTAGTTAATAATAAATCCACGGTTGAAGGGTGAGTAAATGTAACATTTTGGCCAAATCTCGTATGTGTTGAAGTGTTATGAATATAGTAATTCGATTGTAGACTGTGATGTAGAAGGACATTTCCGGTAGTGTTGTTTGTTGAGCAATTCTAGATCAATTGTGTGTTTCAATAAAAGTTCTTTGCTGTGAGTTTTTAATTTGCGTTTCTTACATTCCTCCCAGAAGTTCTGATGAACTATACAATGCTCATGTTATGAATGTTGCTATGTTGTCTGATAATTTAACCAAAGATGACAGACTTTGTGTTTTAGGTGACTTTAATTTGAGTGATGTTGGATGGTCAAAACTTCCTAATTCTAATGAATTTCTGCCAAGTAATGTAAATAAACCATTTGAGATAACAGTAATTGATACTTTCTTAAGTCTCGGTTTAACTCAAATAAACACAGTCCTCAACAAGCTGAATAAAGTTCTTGATTTAATATTCGTAAATCAAGATCTTAATTTTTCACTTTCTGAATCCTCTTTCCCGCTTACTGCAGCAATTGCTCATCACACTGCTTTAGAAATTGGGATTAAAGCGTATAAATATGCAGTTGGAGTTAATAATAATAAGGTCCGGTACAATTATTTTAAGGGCAATTTTGTTGATTTAAATTATTTCATTTATTCTTTGAACTGGGAAAATTTATTGGATAATGAAATTATTGCCATATGTTATGAATCTTTTTTGACTCACTTTCTCAGGTTAATGGAGGAAAATATCCCCTTGGCCAAGTCACCTGTTTATAAATTACCATGGTACACCCCTGGCCTTAAGAAATTAAAGAATTTAAGAAATAAGTATGATAAACTGTATAAGCTGTCAAATAATGCCATAGATTATGCAAACGTTAAACATTATCAAAGAGAATTTAATTGCCTGAATAAGTTCCTATATAATCAATACATGATGAGCTTTAATGATTCAATTAAACAAAATCCTCGGAGATTTTTCACTTTCATAAACTCGAAAAGAAATAGTTCTTCCATTCCAATAATCATGAAATATAAGGATTTGATATCTAATAACTTAACTGACTCCTTAAACCTCTTTTCGTCTTATTTTCAGTCCAATTTTAATGACGATTTGTCTCCATTTGATCATATAGATTTAAATGGGATAAATTCTTCACTGGATTTTAGTCTAATGCTTATCTCAGAAGAGGATGTCGTAAATGGTATAACCAAACTTTCTAATTCCCCCAAAAGCGATAATGATGGTTTATCAGCCCTTGTTTTAAAGAAATGCACCCGTTCTATAGTACATCCCCTTAAAATAATATTTAATAAATCTCTGAGTGCGGGCTACTTTATTCAAAGATGGAAGTTTACAACTATTTTGCCGATACATAAATCTGGCAATAAAAATGATGTTTGTAATTATCGACCAATTTCTAAATTAACAAATGTTGCTAAAATCTTTGAACACATAATTTATGATAAAATTTTCTTTAGCTTAAAGCGGCATATTTCCATATCCCAACATGGTTTTATGGTTGGAAGATCCACAACCACAAACTTAGCTGTGTTTACTAACTTTTGTATATCGTCTTTTGAAAAGGGCTATCAAGTTGATTGCATTTACACCGATTTTGCAAAGGCTTTTGACCGTGTCCCCCATAATCTCCTCTTGGCGAAACTTGGTAAGATTGGGTTTCGCCCGCCAATGTTATCATGGTTCCGTCATTATTTAACTGGTAGATGTTCAGTGGTATCTGTCGATGATTTAAAGTCCAACTCGTTTGTTCCTCTCTCAGGTATACCGCAAGGTAGCATTTTAGGCCCACTATTATTCAATATTTTTATAAATGATATTTCTGCTATCGTAAAATCTTCTCAATGTCTATTGTATGCAGATGATTTGAAAATTTTTAAACAAATCTCATCTGTTCGTGATATTATGGATTTGCAAAATGATTTAGATAGGATTGTGTTCTGGTCAGATTTGAACGGCCTTCCTTTAAATGTGAGTAAGTGCTTCACTATGTCATTTCATAGACTTCGTATAAGTTTACCTTCTTTATATTCAATAAAGGGGTTAGGTTTACCCTCTGTTGATGAAATTGTAGATTTAGGAGTGGTATTTGACACTAAACTTTCTTTTAACAACCATCTTAATACTATGTTGCCTAAAGCATATTCAATGTTTGCTTTTATTCGCCGGAACTCTGATAAATGCTTCGACCACTATACAAAGAAGACTTTATTCATCTCCTTTGTGAGATCAAAGTTAGAATACGCTTCTTTTATTTGGGGACCAAATGCTAAAGTGCATATTAATCGTGTGGAAAGGATTCAGAAAAAATTTATTAAATATACGTTTTCTTTTCTTAATTTCTCAACAGACTCTCATTCTAATTTTATTCCTTCGTATGCCGATAAATGTTCTCTAATAGGGATGAAAACGCTTGAAGCAAGGCGAGATATTTTGTCGCTAAACTTCTTGTATGGCATTATTTGGGGCTTAGTTGACTGTCAAGATTTACTGCAAGTTATTCAAATAAATGTACCTTCTAGATCTTTAAGATTTAACTCGTATTTCTTTAATGTTGGTTTTCATAGAACTGAATATGCACTAAATGAGCCATTAACTAAAGTTTTAAGATTATATAACAAACACTGTAATCAATTAGATATAAGTTTTTCACATCAGCATTTTAAGACTATTCTAAATAACTTAATTAATTGATGTATCTATTATTTAGTTGTAGGTGCTAGTCTGTAAGGATTCATTGTGTATCCATAGACTGAAATAAATAAATAAATTCCAGCTAGTATGTTGGGCATTAAAATCTCCGAAAATGAAAAATCTGATGCTTGGTTAGTTAACATATTAAGATCGTCTTTAAATTTAGAAGTGCAGTGAGGTACATGTTAAAGTCACGTTAGTTTACGCGACGACAAAAAACAACACACTTTGTTCTAAGAAATCATTTATTTCACCGGTTACGTAACTCCATAGTGTAATAATATAAGTGGAAGCATAAGCCCAGCTGATCAGGCATTTTGTTATTGGGTTGTTTCTTTTTATCATTCTTTGTTTACGTAGTACACTCGAAGTGTCAAACTTGTCCCATCATTTGTTTTGATTCTTATTGTTCGTTATTACGATTTTTCATAGCAGCCGGTTTATTAGCATATTGATCCAATTTTAGACCAAAATGGCCCGATGGTGTAGAGCCATTCTCCACTGGCTCCGTCTTAATGACAACTGGTGGAGCTTTGTCAAGCGAATCTTCCTTGCCCTCTTTGCTTACGCTGGTCGTTTCACCGCCTGTAGTTTTTTTGATGGCTAAAAATATATAGAAGAAGTAACTAAAATTACCTACATACATATGTATGGACTTACCGATGTATTACCAATTTGGATCTTAAATGCGTTCCAACTTTCTGCCTATTACTTTTTTTTAATACATGTAATTCTATGCAGGTAATTATTTACTTTGGAGTTTTTCCTTTGCCTCTTCTACGTATATAAAATGATTTTGACATATCGAGTGTATTGTCATAACAATAGTACAACAAAATTCTGTCAAAATCGTTTCATATTACAACAACACGCCACGCGTCGACTTATATTATTAGACTATGCGTAACTCCCTACTGCTACCGCTGTTACTTGACGTTGACTTTATTGGTTCTCCTTAACGACTGCGACTCCACGCACTTTATTTCATAATTCTCTTATTCTAGCAGCGGTATTGCAGTTAGGGTTATTGTGTTTACATATACAAAACAATGCAAATAAATGCAACAGTATAGTATGAACAAATATCGAGTACTATATTAACAGTTAAATTCAAAAATCTTTAAATTAATATAATAAATTAGAACAAATCTTAACATATCGCCGCCCTTGATGGATCCAGGTAGACATCAAACATCATTCGGCTTTGGAATCGGCGCTAGCTTTTGAATCGCTCTTCGTATTAACCCGTTCTTCGTCTTTACCTCAGCTACACGTATACGACCTTGAGGATCACTGATTACCTTAACCACTTTTCCAATAAGCCACTGCTTAGGGGGTAAATTGTCTCCACCAACTAGTACCAAATCACCATTTTGTAGATTTCGTTGTTTCTTAGTCCATTTGACTTTTTGTTGTAATTTGTGAAGATACTCCATGGACCACCTTTTCCAGAAGTGTTGTTGTATAGCGCAAAGACGTAACCATCGATCTCGAAGTGACCAGTTCTCACTATCGGGTGTTGGTTCTGTAACACCAACTAACGGACCACCAGTCAAAAAGTGGGCCGGTGTTAATACAGCCTCATCATTGGGATCATTAGACATTAGTGTTAAAGGCCTAGAATTTAGTATAGCCTCCACTTCAGCTACCACGGTAGTTAGTTCCTCGAACGTCAGGTAGGCGTCTCCAAACACCCTTGCCAGATGATACTTTGAAGACTTAACAGCCGCCTCCCATAGGCCGCCAAAATGGCGAGATCTCGGTGGTATGTGTCGAAATTCATTACTGTTGGCCTCGCAGTAATTTGATATTTTGCCTTGAATTTGCTGGTCGAAAAACATCTTTTTCATTTGCTCCAATTCATTACGTGCACCTACGAAGTTTGTCGCATTATCACAGAACAGCTGTGTACAAAGACCACGTCGGGCGACAAATCTCTTCAATGATGCGATGAAAGCCTTGGGTGTCAAATCGGACACAACCTCCATATGTATCGCCTTTGTACTAAAACAAATGAAAAAAGCAACATAGCTTTTCGTTGTTCGGCTACCTCTCAACTTGAATGTTGTTGTAAACGGACCACAAAAGTCCACACCCGTTACTGTAAATGGCTTGGCAACCGCTACTCTCGCAGGAGGCAAATCACCCATGATTTGGTTGCTTAACTTTGGACGACATCTAAAGCATTGTAGACAACTTCCAACCACAGATCGTATTACTTTGCGCGCCTGTGGTATCCAAAATCGCTGCCTCAGAATTGCCATCAAGGCTTGAGCGCCGGCATGTAAATGTTTCAAATGAAGATGCCTTACATAACACCTTACAAATTCGCTCCTGTCTGGTAAAAGGATTTGGTGTTTAGCATCGTACGGCAGACAAGCATTAGCCAACCGACCACCAACTCGGAGTAAGGCTACACCATACTTGTTCTCCATAAATAAGCTCAAACTTCGATATTTGTTGCTCGCAGATAATTCCCGATTTTTCGAAATCATCCCAATTTCCTCTTGAAAGTAATATTGTTGAATACAAAACACAATACGAAGAAATACTTCATCAGCTTGCATTGACAGGATCTCACATTTGCGCCTTTGAAAGGCAGATAGTAAAAGAGCAACTCTTTTTTGCAGTTTCTCAAAATCCCCATGTTTCTCTATCCAGTGCACCAAATTTGATTTCTCAGAATTAAGTATAAGGGTGGCACCACTGTGAACCCTTTCTTCATTTGCCTCTAATTGTTTATGCCTCGACTTGTTAGCTGGCCAATCACAACATTGTTTCTTCAAAAACTCGGGTCCTGAAAACCATATAGAGTTAGTCAATTCGTTTGAATACGCACCTCTGGATATTATATCGGCTGGATTCGACTTTGATGGGACATGACGCCATACTGCTGCCCTTGATTCTTGTTGTACCAGTGACACTCTGTTGGCAACAAACATATTCCAATTTGATGGATGCTCACTTAACCAATCGAGCACTATCTCCGAATCGGTCCACAAATAAGTTCCATCGATAGCGATCGGAAAATTTGCCGTTGTTTTCGCCACCAATTTCGACAGCAAACCTGCCGCCATCAGCTCCAGTCTTGGTAATAGATTGCGTCTTCAGTGGTGCAACCTTTGATTTTGCACTCCACAATTGTACGCTAACGTCATCGTCAGCAGAAATCGATCGAATATACACGCAGCATCCATAGGCCCTTTTTGATGCGTCAGCAAACCCATGCATCTCCACTCGAACGTATTTCTTTTCAGGTAGAATGTATCTTGGAATACTTATTTCCTCAACACCCTTTAACTTTTCACGATACTCAGTCCAGCGTCCGTGAATATTCATAGGCACAGACTCATCCCAATTCAGCTTTAAGATCCACAGATCCTGCATCAGAATCTTGCCCTTCACTACAATAGGATTTATAAGACCAAGAGGGTCAAACAGCATCGCCAGCTCTGACAGAACGATCTTCATGGTCACCGTTCTATTGATATCAAACTTTGGCCAAACGTAACGAAACGCATCCTTCACTGGATCACATATGATACCAAGAGTTTTTATGATTTCTGTATCATTAAGACGAATAGGCTTTTCTTTGTCTAGAGGAGGTAGTACATCTAAAAACCGCTTACTATTTGAGTACCATTTTCTCAGAGTGAGCTTTGCCGTATTCATTATGGCATTCAATTGACGATTCATTTCAAATAGTTCGTCTTCAGTATTTGATCCACTGATCAAATCGTCCATATAGAAATCCGTTAAAATCTTTTTTGATCCCACTGGATATTCATCGGCATAGTCTTCAGCCAATTTCTTCAAACACCTTGTAGCCAAATATCGAGCTGATGTAGTACCATATGTGATGGTTCGCAACCGATACACCTTTATCTTCTCATCGGACGAAAATCTCCATAAAATCCCTTGATAATTCGCATCGTCCTCAGTAACCCACATCTGGCGGTACATTTTGGTTACATCCGCCGTAATGGCATATTTGTAGCATCTGAACCGCAAAATGATTGACAACAAATCATCTTGCACCACCGGTCCTTTCCTCATTACATCGTTGAGCGACAAACCACTGTTTGTCTTACAGCTGCAGTCAAACACCACTCGAAGTTTCGTACTCGATGACTCAGGCCTCAAAACATGCTGATGAGGAGAAAAATATTTAATGTTATTTATGTCGATTGAGCTTACTTCAGACATGTGGCCCAAATTAAGATACTCCTCCATAAAGGCATTATAAGAGTTTCTTACAGCTGGGTCTCTTGTTAATCTTCGTTCAAGCGCCATCAGTCTACGATTAGCTGTATTATATGACTCACCAAGGTCACCCACCGACGACTTGAATGGAATCTTGACAATAAACCGTCCAGAAGTGTCTCTTTTTGTTGTGCTCAGAAAAGAATGCTCACACACTTCTTCTTCTGAAGTCCAAAATGTTGACTTCGTGGCTAATTGTTCCATCTCCCAGAACCTTTCAACTTGATATGCCAGGTTGGTATCTTCATGACCATTGTCGTTGATTAATAAAGTGCTTGCCACGCCATAGTTTGCCTTGCCGGACACAATCCAACCCAAAGTTGTTTTTTGTAACTTTGGCAAATTGCATTGCAGCTCAATTCGACCAACCGTCAATAAATCCAAAAACATATCAGCACCAATTAAAATGTCGACTCGAGATGGTTTGTTGAAAGCCGGATCAGCCAACTGAATATTCTTTGGTATGTTCCAGTTAGCTGTATCAAAATACTTGTCTGGTTTCACGCTCGTTATTTTTGGCAGCAAATAAAAATCAAGATTGAATTCAAATTTATTCAACCTGGACTTCACAGTAGCAGTAGTCCGCTTTTTTAGTTTAGTTGCTGTCTCCCCAATGCCACTTGCATCCATGTGGCACGTATATCGCTTCAGACATAACTTTTGAGCCAAACTCTCACACATAATGTTTATTTGAGAAGCCGAATCCAAAATCGCCCTTGCTTGGTGATCTCTTCCGCTGCTGTCCTTAACCATCACTATGGCTGTTGCTAAAAATACCTCCGGTTCAGCAGTCATACTCATAACAGACGACCGTACAGTCGACGCCGACGACACGTCCACATGACGTGAAGCTAACTCAGATCCATTATGATCTGACGAAGATTGTCTATGAAGCAGCTTATGATGTGCTAAATTACATTCGGAGCATTTCGATGCACTACACATCGCGTGCATATCCCCTTTTTCAGGCAAACAAAACATACTTTAGCCTTTCTTGCCGCTAACTCGTGCGTACCACTGTTACATACAGCGCACATAGCCTTAGCCACTGCAAGTGATGTTTGATCATGGCGCCTTTGTTTACTATTGTTGTTTAGTAGCGGCGTCTTTGAATCAACAGAACCACATTTTGATTCTCTAGCCTCCAGATTTTGACATCAATTTTAGACCAAAATGGCCCGATGGTGTAGAGCCATTCTCCACTGGCTCCGTCTTAATGACAACTGGTGGAGCTTTGTCAAGCGAATCTTCCTTGCCCTCTTCGCTTACGCTGGTCGTTTCACCGCCTGTAGTTTTTTTGATGGCTAAAAATATATAGAAGAAGTAACTAAAATTACCTACATACATATGTATGGACTTACCGATGTATTATCAATTTGGATCTTAAATGCGTTCCAACTTTCTGCCTATTACTTTTTTTTTAATACATGTAATTCTATGCAGGTAATTATTTACTTTGGAGTTTTTCCTTTGCCTCTTCTACGTATATAAAATGATTTTGACATATCGAGTGTATTGTCATAACAATAGTACAACAAAATTCTGTCAAAATCATTTCATATTACAACAACACGCCACGCGTCGACTTATATTATTAGACTATGCGTAACTCCCTACTGCTACCGCTGTTACTTGACGTTGACTTTATTGGTTCTCCTTAACGACTGCGACTCCACGCACTTTATTTCATAATTCTCTTATTCTAGCAGCGGTATTGCAGTTAGGGTTATTGTGTTTACATATACAAAACAATGCAAATAAATGCAACAGTATAGTATGAACAAATATCGAGTACTATATTAACAGTTAAATTCAAAAATCTTTAAATTAATATAATAAATTAGAACAAATCTTAACATATCGCCGCCCTTGATGGATCCAGCTGGACATCAAACATCATTCGGCTTTGGAATCGTATCTAGCTTTTGAATCGCTCTTCGTATTAACCCGTTATTCGTCTTTACCTCAGCTACACGTATACGACCATGAGGATCACTGATTACCTTAACCACTTTTCCAATAAGCCACTACTTAGGGGGTAAATTGTCTTCACCAACTAGTACCAAATCACCATTTTGTAGATTTCGTTGTTTCTTAGTCCATTTGACTTTTTGTTGTAATTTGTGAAGATACTCCATGGACCACCTTTTCCAGAAGTGTTGTTGTATAGCGCAAAGACGTAACCATCGATCTCGAAGTGACCAGTTCTCACTATCGAGTGTTGGTTCTGTAACACCAACTAACGGACCACCAGTCAAAAAGTGGGCCGGTGTTAATACAGCCTCATCATTGGGATCATTAGACATTAGTGTTAAAGGCCTAGAATTTAGTATAGCCTCCACTTCAACTACCACGGTAGTTAGTTCCTCGAACGTCAGGTAGGCGTCTCCAAACACCCTTGCCAGATGATACTTTGAAGACTTAACAGCCGCCTCCCATAGGCCGCCAAAATGGCGAGATCTCGGTGGTATGTGTCGAAATTCAATACTGTTGGCCTCGCAGTAATTTGATATTTTGCCTTGAATTTGCTGGTCGAAAATCATCTTTTGCATTTGCTCCAATTCATTACGTGCACCTACGAAGTTTGTCGCATTATCACAGAACAGCTGTGTACAAAGACCACGTCGGGCGACAAATCTCTTCAATGATGCGATGAAAGCCTTGGCTGTCAAATCGGACACAACCTCCATATGTATAGCCTTTGTACTAAAACAAATGAAAACAGCAACATAGCTTTTCGTTGTTCGGCTACCTCTCAACTTGAATGTTGTTGTAAACGGACCACAAAAGTCCACACCCGTTACTGTAAATGGCTTGGCAACCGCTACTCTCGCAGGAGGCAAATCACCCATGATTTGGTTGCTTAACTTTGGACGACATCTAAAGCATTGTAGACAACTTCCAACCACAGATCGTATTACTTTGCGCGCCTGTGGTATCCAAAATCGCTGCCTCAGAATTGCCATCAAGGCTTGAGCGCCGGCATGTAAATGTTTCAAATGAAGATGCCTTACATAACACCTTACAAATTCGCTCCTGTCTGGTAAAAGGATTTGGTGTTTAGCATCGTACGGCAGACAAGCATTAGCCAACCGACCACCAACTCGGAGTAAGGCTACACCATACTTGTTCTCCATAAATAAGCTCAAACTTCGATATTTGTTGCTCGCAGATAATTCCCGATTTTTCGAAATCATCCCAATTTCCTCTTGAAAGTAATATTGTTGAATACAAAACACAATACGAAGAAATACTTCATCAGCTTGCATTGACAGGATCTCACATTTGCGCCTTTGAAAGGCAGATAGTAAAAGAGCAACTCTTTTTTGCAGTTTCTCAAAATCCCCATGTTTCTCTATCCAGTGCACCAAATTTGATTTCTCAGAATTAAGTATAAGGGTGGCACCACTGCGAACCCTTTCTTCATTTGCCTCTAATTGTTTATGCCTCGACTTGTTAGCTGGCCAATCACAACATTGTTTCTTCAAAAACTCGGGTCCTGAAAACCATATAGAGTTAGTCAATTCGTTTGAATACGCACCTGTGGATATTATATCGGCTGGATTCGACTTTGATGGGACATGACGCCATACTGCTTCCCTTGATTCTTGTTGTACCAGTGACACTCTGTTGGCAACAAACATATTCCAATTTGATGGATGCTCACTTAACCAATCGAGCACTATCTCCGAATCGGTCCACAAATAAGTTCCATCGATAGCGATCGGAAAATTTGCCGTTGTTTTCGCCACCAATTTCGACAGCAAACCTGCCGCCATCAGCTCCAGTCTTGGTAAAGATTGCGTCTTCAGTGGTGCAACCTTTGATTTTGCACTCCACAATTGTACGCTAACGTCATCGTCAGCAGAAATCGATCGAATATACACGCAGCATCCATAGGCCCTTTTTGATGCGTCAGCAAACCCATGCATCTCCACTCGAACGTATTTCTTTTCAGGTAAAATGTATCTTGGAATACTTATTTCCTCAACACCCTTTAACTTTTCACGATACTCAGTCCAGCGTCCGTGAATATTCATAGGCACAGACTCATCCCAATTCAGCTTTAAGATCCACAGATCCTGCATCAGAATCTTGCCCTTCACTACAATAGGATTTATAAGACCAAGAGGGTCAAACAGCATCGCCAGCTCTGACAGAACGATCTTCATGGTCACCGTTCTATTGATATCAAACTTTGGCCAAACGTAACGAAACGCATCCTTCACTGGATCACATATGATACCAAGAGTTTTTATGATTTCTGTATCATTAAGACGAATAGGCTTTTCTTTGTCTACAGGAGGTAGTACATCTAAAAACCGCTTACTATTTGAGTATCATTTTCTCAGAGTGAGCTTTGCCGTATTCATTATGGCATTCAATTGACGATTCATTTCAAATAGTTCGTCTTCAGTATTTGATCCACTGATCAAATCGTCCATATAGAAATCCGTTAAAATCTTTTTTGATCACACTGGATATTCATCGGCATAGTCTTCAGCCAATTTCTTCAAACACCTTGTAGCCAAATATGGAGCTGATGTAGTACCATATGTGATGGTTCGCAACCGATACACCTTTGTCTTCTCATCGGACGAAAATCTCCATAAAATCCCTTGATAATTCGCATCGTCCTCAGTAACCCACATCTGGCGGTACATTTTGGTTACATCCGCCGTAATGGCATATTTGTAGCATCTGAACCGCAAAATGATTGACAACAAATCATCTTGCACCACCGGTCCTTTCCTCATTACATCGTTGAGCGACAAACCACTGTTTGTCTTACAGCTGCAGTCAAACACCACTCGAAGTTTCGTACTCGATGACTCAGGCCTCAAAACATGCTGATGAGGAGAAAAATATTTAATGTTATTTATGTCGATTGAACTTACTTCTGACATGTGGCCCAAATTAAGATATTCCTCCATAAAGGCATTATAAGAGTTTCTTACAGCTGGGTCTCTTGTTAATCTTCGTTCAAGCACCATCAGTCTACGATTAGCTGTATTATATGACTCACCAAGGTCACCCACCGACGACTTGAATGGAATCTTGACAATAAACCGTCCAGAAGTGTCCCTTTTTGTTGTGCTCAGAAAAGAATGCTCACACTCTTCTTCTTCTGAAGTCCAAAATGTTGACTTCGTGGCTAATTGTTCCATCTCCCAGAACATTTCAACTTGATATGCCAGGTTGGTATCTTCATGACCATTGTCGTTGATTAATAAAGTGCTTGCCACGCCATAGTTTGCCTTGCCGGACACAATCCAACCCAAAGTTGTTTTTTGTAACTTTGGCAAATTGCATTGCAGCTCAATTCGACCAACCGTCAATAAATCCAAAAACATCTCAGCACCAATTAAAATGTCGGCTCGAGATGGTTTGTTGAAAGCCGGATCAGCCAACTGAATATTCTTTGGTATGTTCCAGTTAGCTGTATCAAAATACTTGTCTGGTTTCACGCTCGTTATTTTTGGCAGCAAATAAAAATCAAGATTGAATTCAAATTTATTCAACCTGGACTTCACAGTAGCAGTAGTCCGCTTTTTTAGTTTAGTTGCTGTCTCCTCAATGCCACTTGCATCGTATATCGCTTCAGACATAACTTTTGAGCCAAACTCTCACAGATAATGTTTATTTGAGAAGCCGAATCCAAAATCGCCCTTGCTTGGTGATCTCTTCCGCTGCTGTCCTTAACCATCACTATGGCTGTTGCTAAAAATACCTCCGGTTCAGCAGTCATACTCATAATAGACGACCGTACAGTCGACGCCGACGACACGTCCACATGACGTGAAGCTAACTCAGATCCATTATGATCTGACGAAGATTGTCTATGAAGCAGCTTATGATGTGCTAAATTACATTCGGAGCATTTCGATGCACTACACATCGCGTGCATATGCCCCTTTTTCAGGCAAACAAAACATACTTTAGCCTTTCTTGCCGCTAACTCGTGCGTACCACTGTTACATACAGCGCACATAGCCTTAGCCACTGCAAGTGATGTTTGATCATGGCGCCTTTGTTTACTATTGTTGTTTAGTAGCGGCGTCTTTGAATCAACAGAACCACATTTTGATTCTCTAACCTCCAGATTTTGACACCGCTTTGTTAAAACCGCAGAACATTCTTCGCACTTGGAAATTAGGCTGTAGTCCACTGACTCTTCCCATTTATTCTGCGATTCTAAGTCCACTTTTTCCATTACCAGGTGGATAATCATTGCATTTGCGATGTCTTTGTACTCGCCTAATGACAACATTGCGCTAAGAAGAGCATTTACGGAATCCACAATACTTCTCAGTTGTGACGCAGACGATTTCGATGATTTCGGCAATGCAAATAGCGCGGATACATGTTCCTCGAACATCAATGCCTTTTTGTCAAAGCATTCGCTTAACCTCGCTTTCGCCTTCGGATAATTTTCATCTGTGACGTCAAAATCCGCAATAGCGGCAAGTGGCCTAGCACCCAAGTGCTCTTTCAATATTAAAAATCGTTCACAATCATCCAGCGATTCATCCTGGTGAATTAATTTATTAAAAAGCGTAATAAATTTCGGAAAATCAGAATACTTCCCTTCGAATTTCGTTAATTTTACCTCCCGACGGACTCTAGGGACTGCAACAGACGTTGTTCCATTCAGAACGCTGATTTCCGCAACAGGTGTTCTGCTTTTATCCAGCAGCGACAATATTTTTGACTTTGCGGACACATAAATATCTTCAATTTCACCGACTGCAGCGGCGTTGGCAGCGATGTCTTCTTCTTGACACACTTTGTCAATATTCGCCTGCACACTCATACACTGTTTGAAATAGGACTCCAGAATGCCAAGCCTGCACTCCAACTCTGCCACGGATAAAGTTGATCCCTTCTTACCAACCAGTGTTTTGATACGTGTAATGCTGCCTTTCGTACTTGCTCGCAGCTGTTTCCATTCAGTCAACTTGGCCGGCACACTTCCAGCAACATCATCACCGCCGTCGTCAACAATACCAACAGGAGGGTTCATATTTAGTGCACAACTTTTGCACGACTTATTGTTGTGATTTATGTCAAAATAGCACAACTATTATTAATAACGTTCCAATTTTTCAATTTGCGCGAGAAATCATTCACGACTTTACCAGAACTTAATAAACAATAACAAACGTCATTTAGTTTTTGTTTGTTTTGGTTATTTCTTCCTTGTGTCTATAGTTTGAAAGACACTGCACAGGTTGAAGAACCACTGATCATATGTTCACCAGGGTTTTTGAACGTGATACAACTGATATCAATAGCAATTATCAAGTAGTGACTGGGTAGCAGACTGCTTTGTTACCCACAATCACAGCGACACTCAAACTGTAACAGCTAAGAGCAATACCACCATCAGATGATAGGGATAGTTAACAGCGACATTCAACTGCAACCAAAAACCGACGAGAATAACTATTTATTATTTTTTTTTCTCTGCAACAGAATGGGACCACTGTCGCGGGTTTCGGCACCAATGTTAAAGTCACGTTAGTTTACGCGACGACAAAAAAGAACACACTTTGTTCTAAGAAATCATTTATTTCACCGGTTACGTAACTCCCTACTGCTACCGCTGTTACTTGACGTTGACTTTATTGGTTCTCCTTAACGACTGCGACTCCACACACTTTATTTCATAATTCTCTTATTCTAGCAGCGGTATTGCAGTTAGGGTTATTGTGTTTACATATACAAAACAATGCAAATAAATGCAACAGTATAGTATGAACAAATATCGATTACTATATTAACAGTTAAATTCAAAAATCTTTAAATTAATATAATAAATTAGAACAAATCTTAACAGTACATATGCAGAAGTAAATATAACTGAACGACCATTAACTTTAATTACAATGGAAATATTCTCCGCGTTAGAAGTTTTATATTTATTCAACAGTCAACGTATTCCGAACAGCTATGTCTGCCCACTTACACGTCTGTCTAGCCTTGCATTCAAATAACAACTAAAGATATATTGTATACATCTATCTACATTGACAAGGTAGAAACATTAGAGTGTGTGATCACTTTTATGTGTATGCGTGAGTGTGTATGCCAAACGAGTGGATAAGACTGTGTATAGAGTCGACAGAATTAGAGAAATTTACGTTCTTCGTAATCTGTGCTCTCATAAGGAAAAAGGCTAATTTCAGTTATAGCAAACGTTTTTTAAATTTTGCGGCAAATGTAATTTTGTACGCGTCTGATGCAAACGACCTTTGCAACAACATGATAAACATTTGCGATATATGAGTTTATTTGGGAGAACTACATGAACGGTTGCGATTAATAAATTAATACAAATCAATTTCTTTTCGTGTACAGTTACCTGCAAGTAGTGCAATCGTTTCACCATTGCAATTATATGGTTGGGCAAAGTCTTCTCTAAAACAAACTGCGATTTGCTACTGTACCAAAGACGATATTCAGCTTGAGAGAAATTTTCTGCAACCCAGATTCGATTCTACAATCGCCATTCCTGGAACTAAAAAATATCATGCCTTTTTTCCAAAAACCGAAGACTTATTTATGAAAAGAACTAGTACTAGCTTAGATTCTCAATGTAAAACCGTACAAATTATAAAATAAAATCATTATTAATTTTTAAATTCGTTCTATCAGCAAATAAATATATTTATACAGTAAACAGTAAATTACATGTGTATATTGTTTAATTTTAACGTCATTAAAAAATTAAAAATAAATACGGGGAAGTAAGATTAAAATTGAGCAGAAAATTATCATGAAGGAATTCCCAGAAGTACTTAAAGACATATTAGGAAAACAGAATGTGTGGACATAAAAAGGTTTAACTTACATTTATGTATATTATGGGCAATTTTGAAAACAAAAAGGGGTTTCAGGTAACACCATACTCATACAATACATGTACATAAAATACATATCTTTCGAACTACTGTCTATCACATTTTAAAACTTATAGTGAGTGTATTCGGAGTAAAAAATATGCGAACTTATAAAAATTTTGGTTTGAAATGGTCACTTCCGGTTTTGTACATGAAAAAATTTGATTTAATTTACGAAAAGAGCAGACATTTTTCTACACCAATCGCGCAATTTATTATTATTATTTTTTTGTATTCGAAAAATTGTTTTTAAAAAACAAAACATATTTCAAAAATTGCAAAACTTTAGAAACCCATAACTTGACAAATAAACATCATACAAATATAATATTACGTTTTCACTTTCATACTAAGTACAAGTACAATTGAGCCAAATATGAACGAAATTAAGAAGAAAAAATTTTTTGGTTGTCCGCTGGACGTGAAATGGCCCTCATGCGAAAATATCGGTCAACAAATTATTCTTTTCCAAAATTTCGAATTTTGATGGATATGCTAAATATCGAAATTTTTACTTTTGATAGGAATTCTAAACTTTGTCCAAATTTGTCCGACGTCAACTCCGACTCCAGGCGCATATCCTCCACAGTACAGCACCGCATTCTTGGAAAATTTACGAAAAAAATTAAAATATTTTTTTTTTCAAAATTTTATGCAAATTAGATTTGAAGTATATAACTACTTAACACCGGAATCTTGCTATTTATTCAATACTATAGCCCAATATACTTATACATCTGTTTAATTTAATGCAATTAATATTCTTTGAGAAATAGTGGCACAAGTGTGGGAGTTCTACTCCAAGACTATGCGTACGATCAACATTTTTTCCTCATGTAGTTAACAGAATTTCAGCCTAGAATTTGTCAAGTAAGATGAGGCCAGTACTTTTCCGTTTACTTTTGTTTTCGTTGATTATATTGCAGACTCTTTTAATTTGGTGTACAGTTGAGTGATCATTCCGAAATCCAAATTGCTTAGGATTATATATATTATTTTGAAGCATAAAGGTTAATAAACGCTCATATATAATTCGCTCAAAAACTTTGTTAAGAACTTAGAAGACCAATTGGTTGGTAGCTGGATGGAAGTTTAGGCTCCTTTCCACTTTTGGGTATTGGGATCACCTTGGCTTGCTCGAACACATTTGGAAAGTAACCATTTGTTAGGCAACAGTTATATATTTTTGTAAGTAATTCGAAAACAATTTCTGGCATTTTTTTGAGAATTTTGCTGTTTTTTCCATCATTTCCTGGTGCTTTGTTATTTTTCAGAGAAAACGCAACCGATTTCACTTCAGAAATTGTCGTTAAAAGCGAATTGTCATAAATAACATCAGCATTATCTAATCTCTGAATAAATTGAGCATCTTTATTATCCATATTCGACACTGTGTTTTGTGTTATTAAATGTGATGCTTGAAACACATCTGCTATAACATTTGCTTTATCCTCAAAAGTTTTAAGGGTATTTCCATTTATAAGCAAATCCGGAATTGAAGTATTTCCACCATTTAAATTTTTCGATATTTTCCAAAAGTGTTTAGAACCTGTTGTAGATTTAATAAAAATTTTGACCAGTTTTAATTTCTATCTATAAAAATATTTTGATCTATTAAGTTGTTTAACTGTTTAATTATAGCTTTAAATATTATTTCTGTGAATGGGTGGAAACATCTTTGGTTTTTTTCTCTGGAATTTGTTTCTTAGTCCAATCAGGTACTGGCTTAAGTCAGATATCCCAAATTGAATTTGATCAATTTCGCCAGTGGAAATTTTTTCTGAAGCCTTTTGTATAATGATAGTTATCTTAATCAACATTGATTATATTGTGTTCCTAGATATATCATATGAATTGAGGTTTTCCAAAGTAATTTGATTGACTATCCAAGTCTGAAAGGATGACCAGTCAGTCATGTGATATAAAGGAATTAATTTTTTCATAGTTTCAAAGCGTCCATGAATTGACAAGGTAGAAACATTAGAGTGTGTGATCACTTTTATGTGTATGCGTGAGTGTGTATGCCAAACGAGTAGATAAGACTGTGTATAGAGTCGACAGAATTAGAGAAATTTACGTTCTTCGTAATCTGTGCTCTCATTAGAAAAAAAGCCTAATTCCAGTTATAGCAAACGTATTTTAAATTTTGCGCCAAATGTAATTTTGTACGCGTCTGATGCAAACGATAACTCCTTTGTAACAACACGATAAACATTTGCGATAATAAATCAATTTCTTTTCGTGTACAGATACCTGCAAGTAGAGCAATCGTTTCACCATTGCAATTATATGATTGGGCAAAGTCTTATTTAAATCAAACTGCGATTTGCTACTGTTCCAAAGATAATATTCAACGTGAGAGAAATTTTCTGCAACCCAGATTCGATTCTACAATCGCCATTCCTGGAACTAAAAAATATCATGCCTTTTTTCCAAAAACCGAAGGCTTATTTTTTTATAATATTTTTATAATTTTTGTAATAGATAGCACAGTATTGTAGTGCCATCCCTGCTGAGACTACTAATCCCTACAACGCTGAATCATTATTACTAAATATCCATGCTACTACTCTTTGTTACAACCCTAACTCTAAATGTCAACCCATACCACCTAAGGACTAAGATTAATAAAATCAGTAATATTATACCAATGAAACCTGCAACATGCCTTTTCACTAACGGGAGAAGGCTTTATAGTATCTCAATGTTGAAGTAAAGAAAAAACAAATGAAATTAAAAAATTTCGCTTTTACGGCTATCTAAGGGCTACCTAAACGGTGTTAAGAATCATTCCTAGGAAGTTCATATGTTCTAGAAAGTTGTTAGGATCATTCTTGTAGTTGATTGTTTCCTTGAATTTTGAACGGTTTGCTACCTATGGACCTGAACAGGGGAAAAAAGGTAAAAAAATGGAATTTTTTAAAGTTTTTAGCGATTTTGACTTTGAAGATGAAGTTTTTTTTGACATATGTTATGACAAGAGGTACAACTTTGCCTCAGAGAGTAAATCAAAATTCCGAACGGTTTGCAAGATATGAGCTTGAGAAAATGATAAATTTTTTGGAAAAATGACACCGAGGCCCGACTTCTTTGGGCGCCCATAAAAAAAACCTGGAGGACTTTGGGCAAAACTGTGAGACAGGGGTCTTTTTTTGCTCTTTTATCACGTAGTGGTGTCCGTATATGGTTATTTTGACTGTGTTATCACTTATCACTCAAGTAGCTTTGCATATCCCATGCCAAGTGGTGTTTGGCAAATTGAAGACGTTGTTGTTGACGAACTGCATTTAGTGGAGGTCTTTCTTCAGTTTCGGAGCTACAGATGTCCACTGGTCAAAATAGCACGACGAACGGTTGATTTACTTCCATATACATTTAAGGAGTTCCACCATCTATTCTCTCTATCGGATTCGATTGAAGTAATTAAACGAGCGATTATTGTTTTTAATGACTGATAATGTTTAGAATTGCCAGATTTTATATTTAAAATTTCATTCGAGAAATCATATGAATGAATTTTGGTTCCTTTTCGCCGAATTATTTCCTGTTTCATATGTCCTGCTTCATCTGTTGCTACTTCATTGTCATCCTGCTATATCTGTTCCTGCTTCATCTGCTCCTATGACATCTGTTCTTGCTTTATCTGTTCCTGGTTCACCTGTTTCAACAGATCCTACTTCATCTGTCCTTATTCATCTGATCCTGCTTAATCTGTTTCTGCGCCATCTATTCTTGCTTCATCTGTTCCTGCTTTATCAGTTCCTACTTCATCTGTCCTGCTACATCTATTCCTGCTCCATCTGTTCCTGCGTTAACTGTTCCTGTACCATCTGTTCTTGCTTCATCTGTTCCTGCTCCACCTACTTATAAATCGTCAGTTCCTGCTTCATGTCTCATGCTTCATCTGTTCCTGCCTCATTCGCTTCCTGCTGCATCTGTTCCTGTTTCATCTATTCCTGCTACATCTATTCCTGCTACATCTTTTCCTGCATTATCTGTTCCTGTGTCATCTGTTCTTGCTTCATCTGTTCCTGCTCCACATACTTCATCAGTTCCTGGTTTATCTATCCTGCTGCATCTGTTGCAGCTTCATTTGTTCCTGCTTCATTAATCCTATTCCATTCATATCATTCGTATCTTCCTATCAGTCTCTATGTAAGTATAATAATTCTGTTAATATCGTCCAATACAATGAAGGTCCCTGTTCAATCTATTATCTCCTGCAGGAATTTATTACTATTTGTTGTTTAATTTTGTTCCTGATTACTATTTTACCACTGTTCCTGTTCTTTCAATTGAAATAGTATACTTTAAGTTTGTTTTTAGTTTGTAACTGAAGATATGTAAAATTAAATTTTTCCAGCTGGTTTTAGCTGAGTAAATAAGTACATAAATAAATAAATACTCCTGTTAAATGCTTAATTTTGGAATGTGCTGAATTTGGGGCAATTTGAAGATTTTTTGCTTGTTCTGAGGTGTTAAAGGTGTGTAAATACCTCTTTGCGATGTTTATTGCAGTTTTATCGGGTTTTTATATAATTCATTACCACATTATGACTTCGTCCTATTTTCCTACCGATGTCGCGATAAGAATATTTTTCTGAGTGAGAAAATCAGTTTGTACCATTTCCGATGAATTTAAACTACTTTTTCTACCCATTTTGATTTGAAAACTTTTACTTTAATTTTAGTCAGTTTTTATAAAGTTTGCCGACGACTTATTTATGCTAATGCTGAGTGTGGTTCTATTCTGGTAAACAAGCTAATATTCTCAACTTAATTCAAATAGAGTGAATAAAGTATCGTTACAATGTGTGTGGAACAGGTTTGTGATGTTTTAAATAATCAGTGTTACCTCTTTTATGAGTCTTCAAAATAGAATCAATATTACCTCCCCAATCTCTGCATAGTACACCTTATATCTTCAATATTTTGTTTGTTCTACCCTGATGAACCGCAGTGTATAACTGAAGGTTTTGTTTAATTTTCCCGCGGATTTCCAGGTGTTAGTGAGGATGTTCCTACGCTACTCTATCATAAGATCCCAAACTATTTTTATCTTACCCTCTCTTAACTTCCTACCATGAGAAAACTTCAACGAAATTTAGGTATTCATATTCAGAAATTCATAAGAGTAACAATATTGCAATTTTATTCTATAATTGTTAACATTATTCGTTAAAGCTACGAGTTGAACCGATTTCATGTTACATTACATGTTATTAAATCAACACAAATCAACATAAATCAGAAAAATCTATGTTATTTTTGTTTTCATTCTTTGTTATTTTACTGTCCTTTATCAAAAGCGAAACAATCAGAAGTTACAACTTTTCATATAGGTAAAAAATTCTTAACGCTTTTCGCAATTAAATTCCTTAAACTATAATGCAATTCATTATGTGGAAAATTAAATTTATTGACAAAGTGCTTACAAAAAACGTCGGAGTATTGAAATTTGCCATGGTATTTTAAATCTAAATCGTTTCCTTTTTTCTTTTCTTATTCAAATTGTTAATTTTTTTAATTATATAGAACACGGTATTATTTTGGGTATTAAAAAGTCATTTTGTAATATATATAATCCATAAGTTTAAATGATTCAACAACACTCATATCACAACGCGATATAAGAAAAAAATACAAAATCTCATCTCTAAATAAGGCAAAATTTCAATAATGCAAATTAAATGCACTCATCCAATTGCTGAAGACTTCAATATGTAGGACTTCGAGGCCTCGATGTGTAGTCCTGTTGCGTTTTACCTGTTTTGAAAATAAAGATGAGTACAATTGTGCCCATCTTATGTGTATAGTTAGCTTATTGAATATCAGTGATAGCGAGGAATTTTTTTTCGTAATGGTATGTAAATAAAACCAGTGATATTGATTAGGTTAAGGATGCTGACAGATTTAAGTTGAGGTTTCGATGGTTCGTAATATTTTGTTTGGTGGAGCTGAAATCCAGTCGACTTGGTTTTAACAAGGAAACGTTCCATTAGCAGTTGAGGGAGATTTGTGTTGGCGTTTTCGTATGACTGTTGCACATTTTCCATTTCCGTGTAGATTAATTTCCACGCTTTGATATTACGCACTTTGTAGTCCAAAGAATTTATTTTGTGCCTATTGGAATTTCAAACATTCATACGATAATTCATACGATATCATATGATACTGGTTTCAGTCGTATAATTTCGCAAAATGGAAGGTACCGTGAGTAGTTATTGATACCGTAATACGATTTTTTGACGCACTCAGTTTTCCACTACTGTTAGTAGACAAATGTTGATATCTGTAGGAAGAAAGACAACTATAACGTATTCCGCACAGACGGCCACGTTACTCATTCAATTATATAACGATGGTAGCCTAAGGACTATATACTTACGTCTGTGCAAGGGATATACTATTTGTGGCGGCATCTTATATGATCTTCAATCGAAGCGAAACTTACGACCTTATTCATAAAAAGTTGTCAGGTTTGAGAGACGATTTTTATATGATAAATTTTTATATGATAAATCGACTCTCAAACCTCGCAAGCATTTAACCATTTTTTTGGATGTGGTTAGTTCGCACTTCCCAAAATGTGTTTCTTTTAGCAAGAGAAATGTTAATCCTCCAACTTGTCGTTGACGCACAATCATGAAGCCTTCTCATCGTGACGTAATCAGCAACATAGAGCATTTGAATGACGTTTTATATATTTACATTTTCTTAAGAATTACCAAAAAGTGGGGGGTCGTCAAGGACAAAAATCCTCCGCCTTGAATTGTAATACTTAATTCTTGCCCATTTTTTATTACAAGGTAACGAATACTGCACAAAAAAAAGCTAGTGGATACTGCTCTTTATTTTGAGACGTTTTCCCAAAAAGGTTTGGAATTACTGTATTTCCCATTACTTCCTCGAGATTTATGCCAATTGAGGCTAACTCATGATGCTGTTTTGTAAATAATTTAGAATTAGTTTTTGAAAACGAAGTTTTCGAAGCATAGCCGAATAACAATTTTCTTCGGGATATGCTCGGCTGCCAATTACATAATTCTAGTTTAAGTTAAAAGTCTAATATAGTTTTGCTTCTAATTAATATATTTATTTGTTAGCCAAAATGATTATAACTGTTTTAAACCGGTTTCTTACAAGTGTGTATTTATATTATAACAAATTTTTCCACACGTATTCAACTACTTGGTTGGTCCAGGTGGAAAAGGATTTATCACAGCTACAGCTGCCGCTTGTTGACTGGCAAGTACAGCAGCTGAAACGAAACAAAGAAAAGTGGAATCAGTTTAGACGGGTTATTATTTAATAATACGTATAATAATTTTTTTGATATTTGCACAGTTGTACTATATGATGTTTATACAATAAAATGTAATAAGTTCAAAATCAAACATATGTTATAAATTAGATACTTTAATCCCTTTCGTACACAAATGTATGTAACATTGAAGTTTAAATATCCAGTTATATTTACAAAAATAAAATCTTTCTGCGACTGAAGTTGGTCGATGCTGTATAAGTATTTTGTTGAACATGAAGTTCACTCTTTAAGTGTTTTTACACAGTTTTGTTAGATTTGAACCGTATAAAAGGTATATCTATAATGGTTTTGGTTTAAGAATACGTGATTCCTTAGACCACCGCATCCGATCATAGATCCTTGAACACAATTTAAGTTATAGCAATGGATACTGATGTTGCCATATTACCTAACACTTGTTGTTGTTATTA
Source organism: Phaonia tiefii (assembly GCA_963931995.1). Lineage (NCBI taxonomy): Eukaryota > Metazoa > Arthropoda > Insecta > Diptera > Muscidae > Phaonia > Phaonia tiefii. The sequence goes on along the minus strand of OZ008371.1, from coordinate 87,001,512 downwards.
TGCTATTCAGATCAATCAATCTTCTCCCTTTAGCCACTTTCAGATAGGGGCCTGCAAATACTTGACCTAATGTCGGAATAAATTTAGGTGTGTGGTAAAGTATGCATAAGGTTTCAACATGTTTCAACATGTTTATGAGAAAAATATTCTGAAAATTGTCAGGGACATGAAAGGATAACCTTTGCAAAGGACATTATTTACAACTTTTCATCCTGAAAACTTAAAACTGAAAATTGTTTCATTTGTAGACATTGCCCTCTTTCATTTGATACCCATGTTGACATAATCTAGATGATGATTTTAGAAATTTTTGTATCCTTAAAACTTTGAAGTCCTTTAAAAAGGAGAAAAGTTCACGAAATGAAAAACTGAGTACACACTTTGTCTATGTACGAGCTCTAGTTTCACGTGTGTATGGCCGTCGGTAGTGCAATGGTTAGTGTGTGCGGCTCTTGTACATGAGATCCTGGGTTCGAAACCTGCTCTGACCACCTTCAAATTTCTTTCGGCGGCGGTCACCTCGCATAGTGACGGCGACACTATCGAGTATATAGCCATGAAAAAGCTTCTCAAAATACCGTTCGGAATAGGTGTAAAACTGTAGGTTCCAATCAGTGAGTGAAAACTGGAAAGCGCACAGCTCAGTGATTGTGAGAAGTTCTCCCCGGTCCCGTCATGGGATGTAATGGGAAACCATTTATTTATGGACTTGTTCAGGTCCAGTAAATGGTGTCGCACTATGTAATCGATGATTGCCTCCAATTTGTCCTTCAGAGGCGGAAATTTTCTCACTTTTTCGATGACTTGTTTTAGGATTTGTTCCGGTCGCACAAAGCACATCTTTAAACTTTGGATTATTTCTGTCACCAATGTTGGCATCATCAGCTTACATTTTACAAGTTCCTTTGCTCTCCCTTTGGGACATTTTGGTGGTATGGACATTATTTAGGTAAAGCAGACTGTTAATTATATGATTATTATATTTCTGAAAAAGTTTACGTAACAACTGACAAACAAATAATAAATCACATGGTTTTCCAATAAATATAAAAACTTAACAAGTATATAATTTACAAATGATTTGAAAATATTGAGAAATTAACGCTACTACAACATGACTGGAGTTGAATTAAATTCTCCGCATGAGAATATCCAATCACCGGTATGCTCATTTCAAAACTGCTAATAAGCGGGGGGTCACCCTGAAAATGTTGCAAGTCTTTTGGGATGGCTTGCATCTGGATGTCATATTATTTGATGAAATATGCGATGCATGACTCTCTCTCAGCTGTGTAGTATCTGGTACTTCTTCACTAGAAATTCCTGTGGAATTCGTTGTTGTTCCTCCAACATCTTTAGCTGCAACTCTCATTACGCATTAAATGGCTCGTTTTGTTTTTTCGAGGTTAGCTATTGCTTATTTCGCCAAATGGAAACAGCATTCTTCATGTGACGGCAGAAGTTGTTGGCACTTCAGATTGATGAGTATTTATTACCTGTGTGTTCTTCCTGGTCAGTGCTGTATCCACATTTGGAACATTTTCCACCAACACCGACGATGGTCCGGGCACTACTGCCGACAGTTGACGGTTCTTCTTGTTGATTCCTCCTGTGATTGTACTTGCCTTTTGCTGTGCCCCTCCAGGAACTGTAGGCGACGACGCTGCTTGTGGCTACGTTAGTAAGTTCACAGAAGGTTCTATAAATTGATTCTTCCTTCCATGGTCTACAGCACCGACAATTTGCACTGCACTTATACTGGAGTTACATCCGTCACAACTCCAACTCGCGTCAGCTATAACATTGTTAACTCCAACACACTGAAAATCGTACCACATTTCTTGCATTGTACCATGGGATTATATTCCACTTGACAACATTATTATTATTATTATTATTGGCCGATCCTTGCTGTTCTGCCATTTTAAATCTAATCCGGTCAATAACTTATTTTATAAAACTTATGTCCACTTGAATTCACTCTTTAAAGTTTTTGTCCTCATTGGTGCGTCTTACAGTTATTAGGTGACCGTGTCATTCTGTCCTTTGAAGGCGGATGAGCCAACACCCCTGGTCAACGGCGGATCAAAATTGAAGAAACCAAAATCCAGTTTCGACACACTGCATTCAAGTCAGCGTCTGATCCATAATAGGCGGCTGAACTGTGATCATCCTGGCAATAGGTAAAATGCAAATCACGGTGGGCTGGGTTTGCCTCCCGTCACCGTTATATAGACGATGAAAGGCTATAAGGACCGCAAATGTTATAAGGGGCACGATTTAAGGATATGTACCTGGAATGTGAGAACACTATACAGGACGGGTGCTTCTTTTCAACTGGCGATGTCCTCGAAAAATATAAAGCTGACATCACAGTTATCCAGGAAATGCGATGGATAGGATATGGTTGCTCCAGAAAGAAAAACTGCGATATTTACTCCAGCTGCCATGAGAGAAAGTACGAATTTGGGTGCGGAAAAACGTAAGAAGCCGAACACGGGAAAAGCTAGATTTCGACAAGCTGAAAATACCGGAGATATCAAAGTCCTATCAACAAAAGCTCACTCTCCTGCCAGAGCAGAATACGTCCCCCTCCTGAGGACCCAGAAGCGCAGTGGAAGCACATCTTCCATTCCTTAGAAACCGCTGTGCAACAAATCAGTTGACATAAGCCTGCTTAAAAACTTGGACGCGCTTTGTGTTATCTCAAAATGTAATTAGGATTGATCGTTCTCCGTTTGGGGAAATTAATATACATATTTGTTTATGTTGATTCTTGTTTGAACTGTTCAATAATGTTTATGAATACTTTGTGTTTATTCTTGTTTTATTAGGTCCTTGAAAATTATCAACGAAGTTGGTTGAAATATAGGAAAATATTAATAAAATTGTAAAAAGAAATACTTGAAGTGTTTTCTTTTTATTCTTATGACCTTAAGCGGAGATAACTGACAACCAATATGTCTACAAAGGTCAACTATACTTACAACAAACAACTAACTTTTCTTGAGATAAGTACCTACTTTTAAAAATGTGCCTATTCTTGAAAAAAATTACGAATTCTAAAAAAATTCCCATTTCAATACCTTCTCTTAAACAAAAATACATTTCGTTACAAAATTTAATTTTCTTAGAAGTACGTTTTCTTAAAAATTAAATAATGCCTTTTCTTTCCTCTTATTGAGATAAGTAGCCTTTCTGAAAATAAGTATAATTTCTTTAAAATATAACCTTTTTATATTTATGGCTTTTATATTATGGCTTTTTCTTACAGAAAGTACTTCTTCGTAAAAATAGTACCTTTCTTTAAAAAAGAAGCTTTCGGGATAATATAATACATATTATTACAAAAAGGAAATAAAAATATACTTTGTTAAAAAAAAAATACATGCTATGATTTTCAGTTTTAGTATCGGCTCGAGGTAATAGGTATGAAAAAAGAAAACGAAGTTGTATAATTTTCGTTTTATCAAAATTTATTTAGTTTCCAATATAGGTCGTGATGTTGGGAAGTGGTTGCGTTCAGCATATAATTTTCACGTTCTTTCGTTTGTAGTAAGTTTAAAATTGTTTTCCAATGGGCGCATAAAGGTGTGTTAGTATCAATTGGTGTAAATTGAAGAAGTCGGCAGAGGTTAGACCACTCTTTAGCCCATAACACATTTTGTGCTATAATACTCTCTGCTAGTATACGAGGTAAGCGTTGGTTGTTCATACTCAATATTTTATTTATGTATATAAAGTGTAGTTTCAGCGTAGAGAGATACATGGATTCATATACGGTTTCCAGATGTAACATATAATTGGGGGTTATAGTTGGGAGATATAGCATCTTCTTAATAAAAAAATCGAAACAGCTTCTCTACATCATCATATTTTTCATATCCCCAGACTTGAGCTGCGTAGAACATAATGGATCTGGAGGCAGCGTGGAATATTTTGAGTTTGTTGCTTTTCGATATATTTGGATGACTTATGTATTTACACCAAGTCGAGCTAATTTTGTGGCAGTCAATTTGTTGTTTAAGTTTTTTTGAAAGACATGATAAACGCAATGTCTACTCCAAGGTATTTGTATGTGTTGACTATTTCTATATTTTCTTCACCAAAATGCCATTTTAGATTTTTAGAGATTCTAGTTCCTGAGCGGAATACTAATATTTTGGATTTATATAAATTAACTTTTAAACACCACGTGGTACAGTATGAATGTAAGGCATCAATCATGTCTTGTAAGCCTGTCGGGGTATCCGATAATAACACAATGTCGTCAGCATATAGCAGTATTTTTACATTTGTGTTGGCGACATTTACATCATTTGGTAATACATCGACTAGGTCGTTTACATATAGTGAAAATAGCAAGGGGCTTAAAATGCAACCTTGCTTGACTCCAAGTTCAACCGGTAATGTTTCTGATAGAGAGTTATCATCCCAAATTTGGCATTCAGTTTTCTCATACGAACACTGCAATAATCCTTATGATTTTGGATGATAAGCCGAGGCACGATAGTTTTTAAAACAAGCAATTTCTGGGTACTAAATCAAAAGCACAGGGAAAATCGACGAAGAATGCATAAGTATTTTTGCCATTCAATTTATTCAAATTTGCAATGTTTACCAGATTGAAGATATTGTCCACGGTAGAGTAGTTTTTCCTAAAACCAGCTTGGTATTCATTTAGTATACTGTTGTTGTCTATCCACTCTGTAATTCTGTTTAGTAAAATAGTATTAAAAATTTTGCATATTGTATCTATTAACGACAAACCACGGTAATTTGACGGCAGGTTTGGATCACCTTTCCTGAAGAGTGGTATTAAAATAGATTTACGAAAATTTGATGGTATTTTTTCATGCAAAAATATTTTGTTGAATACCGATAGTATCTCATTGATGAAACATTCGGGAGCATATTTATAAAATTCATAACTAATTCCATCCTGCCCGGGAGCTTTATTTTATTTTAAAGATTTTATTACCGGAGAAATTTCACAAAATTCAATGGGGGAGTCCAGCAACGCATCGGTAAAGTAAGGCATGAACCAGCTGATTGTGTGGGTATTTTCTGTATTTCGCAGCACAGTGCTAAAATAGCGATACAAACCATCTGTATTTAAGACACCTTTAATCGTATACGTGCGCGTTTTCAACGACTTTGATAGCTTCCACCATTCACTAGAGCATTTTACTGTATTTAATTGCGGTAAATTTTGTTGTATAATTCCAATTTTTTTGCATTACATAACTTCAAATATTTAGATTTAGCTGTGAAGTAACGCTGTTTGTTCACCGTTGTGTGTGATTTTCTATATACTCTGAGTTTTTTCAACATATATTTACGAGAACGCCAGCACATCCAATCAAACCATTTTTGCTTGGGCTCAAAATACATTTTATTTTCTTTCTTCACAGTCGCTTGTTTGACTTCATTCGTTATTTCTGTAACCAATTCATCTACCTAGACATCTGCTTGTATATCGACTTGAGCAGTAAGTGAACTGAGATTTTCTGCGTATTTAGCAGCTTGTTTATCATTCCAACACAGTCTTTGAAGTGAAGGTTCAACAATTGTATCGTAATCAGAGTATATAGTTTTTATTTTTAGACTCAATGGCATATGGTCGGAGTAGGGTTTGGAAGCTACAGAGAAATCGTCAACATATTGCAGGAAACTGTGCGAACAAATACAGTAATCAATTACAGAACTGCCCATAACCCCACAGAAACTGAAATCTCCCTGAGCATCACTTCTAGTCCTCCCATTAAGTACAATGCCGCCAACGTTTTCGATTGCAACCATTAGTTTTCTGCCTTGAGCATTATATATACTGTCTTTTTAACATCTAAATTCACGTATATGTGGTACGTCATGTAAAAAGTTGGTGTCCAAAACCTGTTCATTTGAAATTCTGGCATTTAAATCCCCAAGTATGCAGCAATTTATAGGATTTAGTTCCTGCAGAAATACTTAAAATTTTTCCATCTCCGAATTCCAATTTGTGCAATTTAAATATCTGGGGATTAAATTAAATACGTTTCCATCTAATTTAGCAGTTAAAAATGCATTGTTGTTTACAGTAAGAAATTTAAAACCATATATTTTATGCAGATTCTTTTTAAAACCGCCACCGCTTGCCCGACCAGCTCTATGAATTTTCTTCGCTGCAATCCAGTGTACAGTATAATTTGAGAAATATGATGAAAAAATATGTTGTTTATCAGCCAATACGTGTGTTTCAAAGAGAAAAAATATATCAAATTGATTTAAATATGATATAAAATTGCCCAAGTTAATTGTTTTTTTTCCAAATTTGATACAATATAGGTAGCAATATGTCAAAAACGACTTTTTGCGAAAAATAACTTTTTTATTGTTGAATATGAATCTTTGGGGACTCAGAAACAGTATTTATTCCACGAGTTTTTTTTAAAAAATTAGTTGTATTTCAAAATATAACACAGTTTAACCATTTTCGTGGGCTTAAAAATTAAAAAATTAAATTAAAAAAAAAAAAAACTGGAATTTTTTAATTTTTTACAATAAACTGGGTTAGTAGCCTTTCATTTAAGATGAATATTTCATTCGTACACTGAGAGAAAAAAAATTATTATAATAATAAGTGGTAAAGGTAGATTTACGACTTTTTCATTTAAAATGGCACAAAAACGGCAAAAGATTTTTGGCCAAAATTTTCTATTTCTCGTTTAGAACCTTAAAATCTAAAATTCCACCAAGGCGCTTCACGTCACAAAGCTTAGTTTGGACGTTATGCGTTGAGGAAGGTAAAAACGCTAAAAATTTTGGATTTTTTCCATTTTTCTTGAAGTTTTCTCAAATTTTTTTCCAAACGAAACATTGTACTGCGAAGCGCCTTGGTAGAATTTAAGATTTTAAGGTTCTAAACGAGAAATAGAAAATTTTGGCCAAAAATCTTTAGCCGTTTTTGTGCCATTTTAAATGAAAAAGTCGTAAATCTACCTTTACCACTTATTATTATAATAATTTTTTTTCTCTCAGTGTACGAATGAAATATTCATGTTAAATGAAAGGCTACTAACCCAGTTTATTGTAAAAAATTAAAAAATTCCAGTTTTTCGGATATTAATAAAATTACAGGAAAAAATTCGTAATCAGTTGAAAAATCAATGACAACTAGAACACCCTATAATTCACATATCATGTAATTGAGGGCCACCCTAATGAGCATTTCAGATAGCCGAATGTATCCCCAAATCAGTACATATAATTTGGTACATATATCTTTAAATTGGAAAAACCACTTTTTTTGACATATTGCTAATTATAGGCTAATATTTTGGAAAATTTGTATTGCTATTGGGTTGAAGTCGTTTCCATAGTTATTATATTATTTCCTTGCCCGTCCCTAACGCATACATCAATAGTATAATTACATTCTGTTAATATACCATTCAAATACTCTGCATCTTTATTAGAAATGGCCATATCTTTGCCTTTTGACCATGTGTATTTGATATTATTTATAAAAATGCAGAATTCACCAAGCCTTACTTTAATATTTTTGTTCGTCTTGGAAATACTTTTACTGATCTTCCGCAGATTGTAACGAACATTTTGCTCGTATTCGGTATGATCCATTTGGATATAAATTGGCTTTCCTCTTAGCTTATTTTTAGCAGAGGTAACGTTGTATGCTTGCATGCTTGACTCCAAGGTGAAACATACCGATTTCCCCGATACTATCATTCGGGTTGACACAACATTTACATTTACTTTCAGCAAGTCCGAATATAAATTTACAAATTCTGCTTCTGCCGAATTTATATTGTTACGAATAAGTAAAAGCTTTTGCGTGTTGTCAGGCGCAGCACTAACCGCCTGTTATTTACTTAATGATGTAAATAACAGGCGGTTAGTGCTGCGCCTAAAAGTATGCATTGTAACAACGTACCAGCTCGCTAAACCAGTAGCATGAATTCACCTCTGTAAAGATAACTCTCCGCCATTCGAGGTTGTTCTACAAAGATAAGCAACCACAAAAATGTCTAGAAGGTTCTTAAATTCGCTAGATCTACCTTCATTTGAGTATGGTGAGTTGGTATAAATAGCGGAGGTCTTTGGAATGGAGAGTTCAGTTTGTGATTAAACCCCGTAAAGTAAGCAACGCGAATTGATAGTAAAATACAAGACTTGTTAAAGTGTTATAAATAAAGTAAACTGTTGTACTATATAAGTAAAATAAAATGAAGTTAAACCGTTGTAATTATCGTAATTTAAAACGAACCTTGTTTTATTATTGGGAATAAAACAACGCAAAAAGGACGAATAAGGAAATTCGTAACAATATTATCACCGCTCAGTCCAGAAACAACTACGTTCGTCAACCTTGACCTTCGAGTTGTAGATTTTCCTTTTTCAACTCCTCGATATCAGCTTTCAGGTCTACTAAGTCGGACTTTCTTCTTACATCGTTCAGTTTATCATCTAACAGGCTACACAATTTGTCCCATGAAAATATGTCTTGTGAATTGGTTTGATTTACGTTTGGCATATTTTGACAAGATAAATGTTTCTTAAAATTTTTGTTGTCAGTGTATTCAGGTGATGTTAATTTTAATGATCTTTTACTACTCATCTGTTTTATAGCATACCTTTAGGCACTTTAATTTGTTAACTTGTGTATAACAGTTTACCATCAGCAAATACAGCCCTTTGTATAACAATTGTAGTCAGCAGGAAAAACAACTGCAAACTCCAAACAAGAAACTTAACACTTGTAAAAGCAGCACTCCAACAGATTTTGTCTTTGTGCAACACAGCAATCCAATTTTAATCAGTTCCAGCAATGCTTCTGTTGTTTTTCCTTTATAATTTTAGGTAAATTAAAAAATATTTAGCGCAGCTAGAAATTCCAAATTGTTGACACTTTTAGTACAGGGTTGCCAATGTAATTATGTGCATGAATATTATTGAGATATCCTACTCAATAATCTCTAACAGACAATACTGTACTTGAAAGAAAAATTTTGTGTTTACTGTTTTCACTAACGTTTTATAAAATCTTTGTGTTTTTCTTATAAAGTGTTTTCCAATGAGGACTTGACAACTTTTTTTTAAATATAACGCAAACCATTTGATATACAGTCGAATCGCGATAATTCGTGCCCCTTTAATTCGTAAATCTCAATAATTCGTAACAAACAGTCGGTCCCTTGAGAAAATCGCTTTAATTCGAAAAAACTCCATACATTTTGGTCCCCTCGCTAATTCGTATATTTTTTACAATACAAAGTTTGTTGAACCTCTTATAAATCGTAATTGGTTGATTTTAACCTCTTATAATTCGTAATATAGAACAACCTAATCCACAGCACACTGTACTTTTTACTTTTACCGTTTACTTTTTTAACGGAATTTTTGGTGCGTTTGCACGCAAATAGCCAATAGACAATAACAACTTGGAACTCATACTTTGTATGTATGTATCGATGTCGAAAGAGATCAGCAAAAGACAGACAGAGCTGAAAGTTTGATTGAAGTCAGTCAAGTTGTGACAGTCGTTGAGTACAGTGTCCAGTGTCAGCCTTCATACAACATAACTCCTACAATATGACAATGGCAAATAAGTCGAAAAATAAGACTTTGTCAATTTCACAAAAGCAGACCCTGATTGCAGCCATTGATAATGGAGCTAAAAAAAGTGAAATGGCTAAGCAATTTGAAATTCCTCCATCAACTCTGACATCAATTCTAAAAAAACGAACATTTATAATGAATGAATCTGCAGGAAGTAAAGTAAAACGTCAAAAAGAACCAGAATACCCAGAAATTGAAAAGTCTCTACTTTTGTGGTTCAAGCAGTGCCGGCAGTCTAACATTCCAGTTGGGGGACCTTTATTAATAGAAAAGGCGTTGGCATTTGCTAAAAAATTTAACAAAGAAAATTTTAAAGCTAGTAGTGGTTGGTTAGATCGGTTTAAGAAGCGGAACAATATTACATTTAAAAAAATTTGTGGTGAAAGTGCTGCGGTTAATGAAGATGATTGTTTAGAGTGGAAAGAAAAGCTAAAACATCTAATAAATGACTACAATGCTAAGGACATATTCAACGCCGACGAGTCTGGCTTGTTTTATAAATGCCTGCCAGATCGTATATTCTGCTTGAAAGGTGAAAAGTGCCATGGCGGTAAGCGCAGTAAAGAAAGATTGACTGTATTACTTGCTGTGAACATGGATGGCACTGAAAAACTTAAGCCTCTAATTATCGCCAAGTCTGCAAAACCAAGATGCTTTAAAAATATTCAAAGCTTTCCAACGGATTACCGGCACAATAAAAAAGCTTGGATGACGACTGATTTATTCAATGAATGGCTTCAAATGTTAAACAACAATATGAAAAAACAGAACCGAAAAATTATTTTATTTATTGACAATTGTACTGCTCATAAAGTAATCTTCGAGCTGAGCCACATCAAAGTAGAATTCCTACCTCCAAACACAACATCTGTGTTACAGCCGCTTGATAAGGGAATTATCAAAAATTTTAAAACTCTGTACCGCAAAGATATGATTGTTAACCTGTTAAATTGTATTGACGATAAAAGAGAGTACAAGTTTACACTACTTACAGCTATGAACATTGCGTACAAAGCTTGGATGAACATCAGCAAATCCTGTATTCAGAATTGCTTCCGCGCTTGTGGTTTTACTAAGAATTTAATCTATGACTTATCTGAAGATCAAACCTTAAATATCGAATACGTCTGGAACCGAATTCCTTGCAGTTCCGAAAATGCTGCCACCTTTGAGGATTACACTAATGTGGATAATGATGTAGCTGTTGCGGGTACCCTAGATGATGATGATATCTTGGAAGAAGTTTTAGCTAACGGTTTTGAAAATGAAGAGGATGAAGAGGATGAAGAAGAAAACGAAATGGAATTACCGACGAATAAAGAGGCAAAATTTGCTATTCAAAAAGTACGTTTTTATTTAGCAAACCACAATATTGATGAAAATATTTTTAATTCATTAATAACAATAGAAAACTCGCTGGATAAAATACGAGAAATCGGTTTGAAACAACAAAAAATTACAAATTTTTTTAAAAATTAAGATCACATGTACATATGTATGAATATACACATTTGAGTATACATTTTTTCTTTTAGTTTTATGTATGAACTATTTTTTGTTTGGTTTTTCTTATACGTAGTATGTATATACAAAATAAAGTTAAAAATCCCTTTAATTCGTAGTTTTCTTTTTTTAGCCTCGTTAAATCGTAACCTCAATAATACGCCAGCCCCTGTAATTCGTAAAAATCACCCGGTCCCATCAAATACGAATTATCGCGATTCGACTGTATTTCCAAAACTTTATGATCGACTTGAAACACAATCAAAACATTTATGAATGGAACTCGACTTCATTCATATGGCCCCGCGGGCACGCCGGCCACGGTGAGATTCGTTGAACCCAATTTTTGATGACTCGGTCACACATTTCGGACGTAATGGCCGCTATTTCGCGTTCAATGTTGGCTCTGAGTTCTTCCAACGTCGTCGGCTAGTTGGCATAGACCAATGATTTGAAGTAGCCCCAAAGAAAAAAGTCTAGAGGCGTTAAATCGCAGGACCGAGGCGGCCAATTGACTGGACCATTTCTTGAGATAACACGCTCACCAAACTTACTCTTCAATAAATCGACTGTAACGTGTACTGTATGGCTTGTGGCACCGTCCTGTTTAAACCACGTGTCGTTCAACTCCATGTTTTCCAATTCGGGCAAAAATAATCGGTAATCATCGCGCGATAACGATCGCCATTCACAGTAACGTAACGATCGTTATTGTCGAGGAAAAAATATGGTCCAATAACGCCGCCGGCATGCAAACCAAACCAAACAGTTATTTTTTGTGGATGAAGTGGTGACTCATGAAGCACATGTGGATTTTCACCAAACCAATATTTGCTTATTGACGAACCCATTGAGCCAAAAATGAGTTTCGTCACTGAAAATGATTTTGCGATGAAATTCATCATCTTGCCGCATCTTCTCCAGAGCCCAATCGGAGAACGTACGTCGCGTCAAATGGTCCATTGGCTTCAATTCTTGAGTCAGCTTTGGCTGGTATGGGTGTAAACCAAGCCAGTGGTCCCCAACCTTATTGTCGCCGCGGACCGGTCAACGTTTGATAATTTTAATAATTGCATGCATATGGTCGTGCGGTGTTTTTTTTTTACTTCAAAGGTATTGTGTCGGCGGCTACTTAGCGTAAAAACAGAATAATTATTTTTTACTCTAATTATTATCTTTTACGCGGCTCGGTACCATTTGATCCACGGACCGGTCCGCGGACCGGGGGTTGGGGACCACTGGTCTAGGCGATGCCCAGTTCTTGAGAACGCCGCGGAATCGACTGATTTGGATCGTTTGCTACGGACGCCTGAACGGCAGCGATATTTTAGACCAGCGATATTTAGACAAACCCGTTGTCTCACTGGCACGGCAGCATCACACGATGGATATGTAGACCCAAATTTTTGCACTAAACTTGTTATTGCTTGTCTACTAGGGCGAGAATAACGACCGAAAATTGGAGTTACCGCTCTTAAAGTTGCGTGCACCGACTCCGAATTTCGGTAGTAAATTTTTATAATTTGCATTTTTATAATTTGCATAAGGGAAATAAGTTTCTTGAAAATGATCAACGAAGTTGATCGAAATATTGCAAACTGAAGCAGTTCACAATTATATATACTATTATACATATATGTTCCTGTTTTATTTGAACACAGTATGAAATTATATAAATAACCACATGTTGATATTTACTACATATAAACAATACATAATTTCTAACCACATGTTGATATTTACTACTTATAAACAATACACAAATTCTAACTACCTGTTGATATTTATTCACTTGTTTAATTCTAATGTTACTTGATTTGTCTAATATAATTTGTGTATAAAAGAGAGAACCCTTGTGCTATCGGTTCAGTTAGCTTTCTGCCTTTCGCCAGAAAGTCACATTGTCTAGACTTTTATAAAGTACCAGACGTTAACTTCTGACGATTTCGGAAAGAAATAATAAAAAATCCAAACATATTGGAAACCTTTGAAAAGCAAAAGTGTTTTCATTTATGAGGAAGTACAACCTGCGAAATAAGGTTGTTACATTGGCGCCCAACTTCGTGGTCACGGACAATTCTGGGGAAGAGTTCAAAACCGACCGAATCAACCAACCAGCACTGGATGAATCCAACGAAATTTGTTCTGAAGACAACGAAATTTATTCTGAAGCCAACGAATTAATATCGGAAACTGAGGTCGAAATGGCGACATTTTCAGAGGAACAATTTCGTCAAATTCTCGCAGCAATGGGTGGTAGCCACAGAGGTGGCTCATTTACACGATGCACTGCTCGTTATAAAGGTCAAAGGGATCCCGCAGCAGTGGACGAGTTTTTGGCTGCGATAAGCGTCTATAAGGATGTAGAGAAAATTTTTGACGCCGACGCACTGCCAAGTATGCCTCTATTACTAGAAGACTATGCCGCTACATGGTGGATTGGGGTAAAAGACACGGTGTCAACATTTGAAGATGCGAAAACCCTCATATGTGCCACTTTTTCTTCAACTGTACCTGATTGGCGTACTTTTGCTACCGTATACGAAGGGAAGCACCAGAAGCGAGAACCAACGGATAGCTTTATATGCAAAAAAAAAATACTTCTTTTTTCACAATTAAAACTACCGATAAACGAAGAAGTTCAAATAAATATGATTTATGGACTTTTGCATGTGAACATTCGTGAGCGCCTTATTCGTGACAAGTTGACAACATTTGGGGAATTCATTACCGCAAGCAGAGAAGTCGAAATGTGTTTAACAGAACGGGCACCGGCAACAATGATCGTCCATGTAATAAAAGATGAAACCACAAGTTCTATCCGCTGCTGTTTCTGTCGCATCAAGGGACACACCATCGACAAATGTCTTAAGAAGAAGAAGCGCGATGAACAACTTCAACAAAACAATCAACAACGTGAGAATTCAAATTTAAACCGAAACGAACATGCTAGTCAACCAATAGCTCTACAGCAAAATGTGATTAAAAGGCCTACGTTTTCTTGCTATGGTTGTGGTACTCCGGGGGTATACCGAGCAAATTGTTCAACGTGTAGTGCCCATTCGAAAGAGAGTCCGAAATAACTTTCATTTAATACTCTTTCCTCGGTAATTGGCCATCCTCTACCGACGACTACTATTGGAATATGTGGACTATCAGGAGAAGCTGTATTTGACTATGGTGCGAAAACAAGTATTGCCAGCAGAAATCTTAAAACAATTCTGACTAGAAACGGATGTGTGTTTCAAGACGTTACGGCGGACGTCGTACTTGCTGATGGTTCGATTACGTATTGGCAATCGAATTCGGAAAATCCGATTCATTTATCTGCCAAGATCCAAAAACAATCGCACGCTACTAGGAATGGACTTTCTCGAGCAGGCTGGAATCGTACTTAACATACCTCAACGGTATTGGCACTTCGATGTGAACCAAAAACCAGGTTTAATTTTACGAATCCGTTAGATATGACATTACACACTCTGGATATAAGTGGACACGTAGATTCCCCATGCACAAAAATGGTTAACGAAGTGTCTAGCTTGGTAAAGTTCATGGAAGGTCACCACATCGTCTCACCAATACCACCAACTTCGGAAATGCGCTCATTACGTCACAATGGAGATGTTTATTCACCGCACTCAATCCAAGAAGTTTTTGCAGGATCTCTGCCAATTGGAAGTAAAACTCCGGAACAACGTTCAACACTGTTTGCTTCGCCTTTGCCATTGGGAAAGTCATCAGAAGATGTAGCCTTTATGAAGCCCTCAACATCAAAACAAACCATCGATTACTCTCCTCATTCAGTTCAATCGATTTTCAAGGATGCATTGCCGTCTGGTCAAATGACACCGCGTGAAACTACCACTCTATTTGCACCGCCAGCAAAATGCCGTCGAACAGAACAGGACGAGTATTTCGATTCTATATTTTTGCCAATCTTTTCATTAGATATCAAAGTATTGAAAGATTCGGATGGAGTTGGCCTTAATGATCTTCAGCGTAGAGAGTTGGATGAATTACTGATGGGTAATGATGATATCTTCACTGAACCTTTGGATGCTACCCCATATGCCGTTCATCGCATTCACACCCAAGACAATGATCCAATAGCTGTTCCCCCATATCGTTTATCTACTTCCAGAAAAGAAACTCTAAAGGTTGAAATCAACCAAATGCTAAAATTAGGTGTGATTGTTGAAAGCCAATCAGCTTGGGCAGCTCCTGTGGTTCTAATACCCAAGAAAACTGGTGGTGTAAGAGTCTGCATTGACTATCGGGAACTTAATGCCATAACAATTCCAGACCGTTACCCCTTATCTAGGGTGGATGACATTCTCCATGAGGCGAAGGCGACTAACTACATGTCAACACTCGATCTGCAAAGTGGATACTGGCAAATTGGCGTACATCCTGATGACCAAGATAAGACGGCATTTGTCACTCCATTCGGCTTGTACCAATTCAAAAGAATGCCTTTTGGTCTAAGAAATGCGCCAGCAACGTTTCAGCGCCTTATCGATCGTATGAAGACTTGTCTCGGGGACACTGTATTGCTAGCGTATCTGGATGACATTATATCTTGTTCATCAGATTTTGCACAACATTTAGACGATTTACGATTAATTTTTCAACGACTGCGATAATTTGGACTTAAAGTTAACAGAGATAAATGTCGATTCGCATGCAATGAGGTCAAGTATCTGGGCCATGTATTGACGCAGAAGGGAATTATGACTGATCCAGAAAAGGTTACAGCTTTGCGAAATCGCAAAGAACCCAATAATGTGAAGGAAATGCTTTCCTTCTTGCAAACCTGTTCCTGGTATTGCCGTTTCATACCATCTTTCGCTAATGTGTCAAAACCATTATCAGCCTTGTCTACGAAGAATGCTGTGTGGTCATGGACTACAAGTCAACAACAAGCTTTCGATCAACTGAAATTATTGCTTACCTCGGCACCTATATTGAGACAAGCTGCAGACAACGAGCCCTTTATTATTAAAACAGATGCTAGTGGATACGCTCTTGGGGCAGTTTTACTCCAGGGGGAGGGTTCCAACGAACACCCTATCGAGTATGCAAGCAGACTCCTTTCAAACGCGGAACGCAATTATTCCACCATCGAGAGAGAAGCCCTCGCAATTGTGTGGGCTGTTCAGAAGTTTCGAGGCTACATTGAAGGAGCCCCTGTAAAGCTAGTCACCGATCATCAGCCGCTGAAATAGTTAATGGGTATAAGGTCACCAACTGGTCGATTAGCTCGGTGGTAAAACCAAACCTGGTAAAACCAACATCATCGCGGATACATTATCCAGACCACCCTGTGAAAATATTCATGATGCCACAAACTCATGTGAAATTTGTGCCTTTGCAATTGAAACGCCTAGGAAAAGTGCAGGTGAAATAAGGGAACGTCAGCTTAGTGACCCAGAACTGAAGAAGGTAATTGAATGCTTCGAGAGTAATAACGGGCATAATAGTAACGTTCGTCGGAGTGTACAACCAGCAATGGAAATCGGAACCAAAGTTTTGCGACATTACAACATCATACGTAATTGCTCATGAAGATGACATCACTTTGCCGTTGGGAACATATCACGCTTAAGCACTAATGCTAATTGATGAATCAGTGCAACCTATGCGAATGCTACGAAGAAGAGGACGCCCTAGAAAGTAAACTCTTGCTGCTGCCTCATCTTGACGCTATCAGCATCAGAGGGGGAGAATGAAGCAGTTCACAATTATATATACTATTATACAAATACATATATGTTCCTGTTTTATTTGAACACAGTATGCAATTATATAAATAACCACATGTTGATATTTACTACATATAAACAATACATAATTTCTAACCACATGTTGATATTTACTACTTATAAACAATACACAAATTCTAACTACCTGTTGATATTTATTCACTTGTTTAATTCTAATGTTACTTGATTTGTCTAATATAATTTGTGTATAAAAGAGAGAACCCTTGTGCTATCGGTTCAGTTAGCTTTCTGCCTTTCGCCAGAAAGTCACATTGTCTAGACTTTTATAAAGTACCAGACGTTAACTTCTGACGATTTCGGAAAGAAATAATAAAAAATCCAAACATATTGGAAACCTTTGAAAAGCAAAAGTGTTTTCATTTATGAGGAAGTACAACCTGCGAAATAAGGTTGTTACAAAACTAAATAAATTGTGATAAAAGAAAAATTATACAACTTCGTTTTCTTTTTTCATACCTTTGAGCTCAAGCCGATACTAAAATTGAAAATGTGTCTAGTAACTCTAAATAGCACATACAGACCATTTTGTATCTTAAAAATGGTCATTTGTGAGTATACATATGTCATTATTCTTCGAGAACGTGCCCCATTTTGTCTGAATAAATTTTGAATTACAATACCTTTAACCTATTCCAATACTATTTTTCAATTTAATCAACAGTTTCGCCGTTAGAAAAAAAGAATGGTGAAAAAATATTTTTTTGCTTAAAAATTCGATTTTTTTATTATTAAAAAACAAGAGACATTAGAGACGGCAAAAGTGTACAGATTTATTAGTTTATCCAAAAGTCACATGACCTATGAAAAAATAAGACTTGGAACATATAAATCGCTCGACGCGTTTATTCACAATTTAGTGAAGGTATCTCATTTTGTCAAGAATTTAAATTTTTTCTTTGGGTTACATATGATGAGTAATACAATTCTGGACAAAATGAGATATCTTCACTAAATTATGAATAAGAACGATACACGTCCATCGATTTTTATGATCCAGATCTCATTTTGTTCATAGGTCATGTGACTTTAGGAAAAACTAATAAAACTTTACACATTTTGCCGTTTCTCATGTTTCTTGTATTTTTAATTATAAAAATTTTGAATTTTTTAAGCAAAAAAATATTTTTTTTCACCATTTTTTTTTTATAACTGCGAAATACAAAATTAAAAATGGTGTACGAACTAGATTAAGGTACTGTAATTCAAAATTTTTCGAAATTTATTTGGACAAATTCGGACATTAGTTCTCGAGTAATGATGACGTAGACGTACAAATTACCATTTTTAAGATATAAAGTGGTCTTTATGTGCTATTTAGGGTGACTAAACACTTTCAGATTGTGTTAATATGTTGTATAGCTTTACCTTGGCTACAATTTTGCCTAATGTTGTCTGTGAGAAATTTTGAGTCACTTGAAGTTAGGCTGAAAACAGTGAAAAAAAATGACAATCAGCAGATTTTGTATTTTGAGAAGCTTTTTCATGGCTAATACTCGATAGTGTCGCCGTCACTAAGCGAGGTGACCG